>CAJNDT010000046.1:0-328137 GCA_905221615.1 Symbiodinium sp. CCMP2592 | reverse complement strand
AAGTGCCCAAGCCTGGTATGGACTTGTCTCCAGAAGATGTGCGTTGCAAGGCCAGGGCACCCAAACTGGTGACTTGTGGGTCCCGTTGTTGAGGTCTGTTCTGTCCTCAGAAACCAAGCCAGTTTTGAGCACGTAAAGCCCGCGCTATGGCCTCTAGAGGGCTCCCGGTGTTCCCCTTTTGGGCTTCGGGTAGGAGCTTTTCTTCTGGCGGCAGGTTTGCTTATTCTGGCAGCATATCAAGCACCTTGAGCAAGTCTGGGCGGGTGGTGCGGCTATCGTCGTCAATTTGGACGAGACTTCCATATGTTTGGGGGGTTCCAGACCGAAGGGTCTGATCGACAAGGGATTACGTGGCAGGATTCCCATGAAGGACAAGCGTCTTCACAAGGCTTTCTGTACATATGTGGCATTGATAACGACGGACAGTTCCTTACAGCCACGGTTGCCACAATTCTTACTCAGCAATGGGAGGTGGCTCTCAAAGAGAGAAACAGCCGGAGCAGCCACAGTACTCAACCTGCATCTGCGGATGGCAAAGACGGCGTGGAGTACAGAGGAAAGCATGATGTGGATTCTCGCCACTTTGAAAGCCGCTTTGTCTGGAGTTGACAAGAAAGTCCTTCTGGTTTGGGATACAGCCAGCCCGCACATCACCAAGAATGTCCTCTTGGAGGCTCGCAGATTGAACTTTCGGGTTGTGCCCGTGCCCGCCGGCCTGACAAGTCTCGTGCAGCCCCTGGACACGCATTGCTTTGCCGCAATGAAGCGCCGCATACGTGAACGGTATACTCAATGCCGGTCTGCTGGAGATTTCAATCCTCATGCGTTCTTGAAGCTGATGTCCGATATCTCCAGTAAGTTTCTGTGCAGTGTTCGGTGGGCCACTGCCTTTGAGCAGGTGGGTATTCTGGATTGTCCACATTCGCACCTAACACGGGCTCTGCAGGAATATTTCCCTGACGGAAAACCGCCTCTTTCCGGCAACCCGTTGAGTCCAGAGGAGCTGCGGAAACTTTTGCCCAAAGGCCGACAATTTTGGTACAGACTTTGGTGCAGGGAAAGATTGGTGTTGCTTTAGCTTCCCGGCACTGCACGGGTACCAGGCCACGTCCCCCAGGACCGCTCCTGTTTGTGAAGCAAGTGCGGGTTTCAGCGTGCCTATGTCTTGGCAGTCTCTGAGAGGGCAGGTGCTCAGGCTTGAGACGTGGTTTGTGCGTGTCACCCTTGCGCAGTGGCCATGCTTATCTCTTGGTTTGTGCGTGTCACTCTTGCGCAGTTTTGTGCGTTGCTGAATGGGTGCCTCGCAAGTGGCTCAATGCCAATGTGAAGATCATCTGGGTAGGCGACCGCTGCTATGAAATGTAATCGCGGCGCGAAATGGCAGGGTTGAAAGCCAGTAGAACTTGTTCAGAAGCCCACGCACCGGAAAGTAGCACACGTGATGTGGCTGCCCTTGCCCGACAGTGAAAGCAGCAGACGTGATCATGCCGCCCTGGCTCTAAAGTGAAGCAGCAGACGTGATGATGCCGCCCTAGATGTGAAGTGAAAGCAGCAGACGTGATTTTGCACCCTGCCGTTGGAGGCTTAAACTGCGGAGGCCCCTTCTTTTGGCAGCTAATGCCAGGTTTTGCCTACAAAAAGCCGTTCCGCTTCCTAAGGGCCGCGTTTTGCCCTTGTGACACGTGGAAGCAGCAGACGTGATTTTGCACCCTGCCGTCGGAGGCTTAAACTGCGGAAGCTCCTTGTTTTGGCAGCTAATGCCTGAGGTTTTGCCTCCAAAAAGCCGTTCCGCTTCCTAAGGGCCGCATTTTGCCTTTGCCAAAAGTGGAAGCAGCAGACGTGATTGTGCGGCCCTGGTCTAAAGGGACATCATCAGACTGTCAAGCTTCCAACTGCTGTTGAGACTGAGGCATGAACGTGGTTTGTGCGTGTCACCCTTGCGCAGTGGCCATGCTTATCTCGTGGTTTGTGCGTGTCACCCTTGCGCAGTGGCCATGCTTATCTCGAGCTTCGTGCGTGCCCCCCCTTGTCACTTGTGCAGTGCAGCGGCTGTTTCAAAGCGGTCGTGCGTTTGCGCGGAATCCCTGTGCTAGTGTCCCGCAGAACCAACAGCGGGCTTGAACTAGCTCGCACACACGCACAAGGTACAAGGTACTAGCTCGGCACGCACTCACAAGGTACAATCTCATGCTCATGTCAGAGTTTGATTGGTTTTTGAAGCTTTGCACTCGCAAAAAATGAGCACGGCCCTTGCGCAAACATGTTGAATGTGCCTGGTCCTTGTGTGTGTGTGTGTGTCTGTGACGCCCGCTTCGTTGAGCTTCCGCATGCCGGCCGAATCCTCAGCCTCCACCGAGACAGTCTTGCAAGAAGCTTGAAGCACCACTTTCTGTTTTGAGGCTCTGATGCCCACAGTCTTTCTTCATCCCGTCACAGCCTTGGCAAGTCTTTGAAGAAGCTCCCCTAACCCTAAACCTCGGCAAGTTCTTTAAAGAAGCTTGTTTTTTGAGGCTCTGATGCCCACAGTCTTCATCTCGAGTCGCAGCCTTGGCAAGTCTTTGAAGCACCCCCGCAAACCCTAAACCTCGGCAAGCACTTTGTTTTTGATGCTCTGATGCCCACCGTCTTGATTTCGTCACAGCCTTGGCAAGTCTTTGAAGAAGCTCCCCCAATCCCTAAACCCTAACGCCGCAAGCGTGACAGTCTTCTTTGAAGAAGCAAACTCCCCCAAACCCTAAACCTTTAAAGCTTAGACCGTGACAGTCTTCAACTCTGTTGACAGCCGTGGTAAGTTCTTTGGAGAAAGAGCCTAAACCGTGACAGTCTTCAACTTCAGTGACAGCCTTGGCAAGTTCTTTGGAGAAGCTCTTGAAAGACGTCTTTGTGGGTCGGAGAAGCTTGAAGCAGTTCGTTTCTGAGGTCCGTCAAGCTTCAAATCTCGATTGCGTGACAGCCTTGGCAAGTTCCTTTGGAGAAGCTCTTGAAAGTACTTCGCCCGGCCCAGGTCTCAAGTGTGCCTGTGAGCTCTCAGAGACTGCGTTCGGAGTACAGTCAGTTTTGTCCGCGCGTGTTGTGAATGTCATCCTTGCGCAAAGACTATGCGTGTTTTCGCGCTCTGAGAGACTGCGTTCGGAGTACAGTCCGTTTTGTTCGCACATGTTGTGAATGTCATCCTTGCGCAAAGACTATGCGTGTTTTCACAGCTCTAAACCCACAAGGCATCAAACTGTGACAAAACACCAGCGTTCCAGTGATTGCACACGAGTAACGTGTGGCCCGCTTGACAGACGGGTGCCCCGTACAACGCTAGAGCCCTCAAGGTCTTCAGTTCTTACTTCCCCGCGCTCCGTTTGGCTATTAATATTATAAACAGCCAAGCGGGGTGCAGGGACGTAAAGCGTGATGTCTATGGGAAAACCAGCATGTGGGCGCCCCAGAGGGGACGTAAGCCCAAAGGAAGCCCAAAGGTGGAGGGACGTAAAGTGTGATTTCCATGGCAAAAACCAGCATGTGGGCGCGCCATAGGGGGACGTAAGGCCAAAGGTAGAGGGACGTAAAGCGTGATTTCCAGGGGAAAACCAGCACATGGGCGCTAGCGCGGCCAGCATGTCCGGATGTAAACGGCTTTTTTGGATAGAGAGTTTGACGAGGGACAGACTGGAGACCACTAGTAGTGATGTTTGGCCCCAGCACAGTGAGCAGGACGTTGCCTGGATATCGTTTGCAAGTAACAGCCTGGAGCCCAAAGCCAGTGCTTCAGGCCTGCTGTCGGTAATCAGCCGTGTGAAGGCCCGCAAAACACGTGGTCCTGCAAACTTGTTTTATTTGAAGATAATTCTATCCTCCCACAGCGTTTTTGCAGGACCGCCCTCCCCACCTTGCAGCTTTGCATCTAGTGTGGTCCTGCACGGTCCTGCGCTAATGGTTTTCCCAATAGAAGAGAGGCTGTAGTTGGTCCTGCCCCGTTCCTGCGCAGTTTTTGGGCAAGTTTTTCCAACAGAATGGACAACCGACAAGTGCCACACGACAGACAGAACATCCTCCTCGGCCCTGCTACACTCCAGGAGACGCTGGAGCAACGTCTGGCGCGTTTGCGGGCTCGCAAGAAAGCACTTAAGGAAGAGAGCAAAGCAACCCAGAAAGCCTTGAAAGTCGCAAAGCAGAAGAAGCAGAGGCCGGACAGCTTGCAGCATGGGTGGTTGGGATCGTCTTGAAAGTGCAAGGCTTTTGAAGCGCGTGAAAGAGCTGAGCACGGAAGATCTCCAAGAGATCCTCAGCATGAAGGGTAACTCCTAAACGTGTAAGTTTTTCTGGTAAGCTGAATTGTGCGCGACATGTGCGTACAGTGCGGCTGGATGCAGCCCAATGGGCGAGCAGGTGCCTCAAGTGTAAGCCTGGGGAAAGAGAACAAATGTTCCTATTCTGCCGTGGTGCGCAGTGGAGCAACGAATTCGCTGAAGCAGGACATGATTCTTACATGACTGCTGTTACCGCCAAAGCTTTTTGCTCAACTCTGTGGTGCTTGTCTCTGTGAAGATGGAGGCCCTTGCCGAGGCCTTCCGTGTCCTCTGAAACCAAAGCTTTTCTAGGGGACGGGCGACGGGTCCCGGACAGTATTAATGCCATCCGTATGCTACAGTCGGTCAGCAGCTGCAGGTGTGGCTCAGTACCGTGTGTACAGTTTCTACAGTGCTGCAGCAGAGCTTCTTGCTTCCGTGGTCCAGGAGTCTTCTGCTGCGGCGCCCGCGCCCCCGGTAACCACTCAGGACAGGTTGGTTTTACTGGAGAGTGGAGAGTTTGCAAGTCGGACGCTTTTGTAGTCAATGGCGGGCCGCGTAGACGCGCAATGTTAAGATGAACATGTTTGTTAAGCATTTTGGTGGTAAGGATCCACTCCAGAAAGTCACACGGGCTGTAGCGGCTGCGAAGAAAGCGCTTCAACGTGCGAAAGCAAAAAAACAGCGTGGTGGCCTCACTCTCTACCAAATGACCGTGGCTATTACCGTCTTCCTCATATCTGGGTGGGACGTACTCGTAGCTGCAGCCTACGTGCATGAGCAGCTGCGCCGGCAGAGCTTGCCGCCAGTTGCGACGCCGTTCGCCGAGGAACTTGTGGAGCGTTTTGTGCTGTCAATGGATGTTAGTGCGCTGTTAAAGCTGCAGCAGCCGGAGACAAAGCACGAACATGCTGCCTTTAATGCAGCAGTGCGTTTTTGGGCACAAGTTGAAGTTACCCGTTGGGTTCGCTGTCAAAATCGTGAGCGTGGCGTCGCCCCAACGTTGAAACAAGCGGCTTTGGCATTTGTGGTCTTCTGCAGGCGCGTGGGCGCGTGTGAGGTGGCTGACAAGCTGGCCGCTTCCATCGAGGATGGGCGCGCTTGCCACGATCGCGGGAGGGCCGTGCGCAAATGGGGACAGCAGTTTCGCCTTCGTGCCAACTTCGTCCTGCAAGTGCCCAAGCCTGGTATGGACTTGTCTCCAGAAGATGTGTGTTGCAAGGCCAGGGCACCCAAACTGGTGACTTGTGGGTCCCGTTGTTGAGGTCTGTTCTGTCCTCAGAAACCAAGCCAGTTTTGAGCACGTAAAGCCCGCGCTATGGCCTCTAGAGGGCTCCCGGTGTTCCCCTTTTGGGCTTCGGGTAGGAGCTTTTCTTCTGGCGGCAGGTTTGCCTATTCTGGCAGCATATCAAGCACCTTGAGCAAGTCTGGGCGGGTGGTGCGGCTATCGTCGTCAATTTGGACGAGACTTCCATATGTTTGGGGGGTTCCAGACCGAAGGGTCTGATCGACAAGGGATTACGTGGCAGGATTCCCATGAAGGACAAGCGTCTTCACAAGGCTTTCTGTACATATGCGGCATTGATAACGACGGACAGTTCCTTACAGCCACGGTTGCCACAATTCTTACTCAGCAATGGGAGGTGGCTCTCAAAGAGAGGAACAGCCGGAGCAGCCACAGTAACCAACCTGCATCTGCGGATGGCAAAGACGGCGTGGAGTACAGAGGAAAGCATGATGTGGATTCTCGCCACTTTGAAAGCCGCTTTGTCTGGAGTCGACAAGAAAGTCCTTCTGGTTTGGGATACAGCCAGCCCGCACATCACCAAGAATGTCCTCTTGGAGGCTCGCAGATTGAACTTTCGGGTTGTGCCCGTGCCCGCCGGCCTAACAAGTCTCGTGCAGCCCCTGGACACGCATTGCTTTGCCGCAATGAAGCGCCGCATACGTGAACGGTATACTCAATGCCGGTCTGCTGGAGATTTCAATCCTCATGCGTTCTTGAAGCTGATGTCCGATATCTCCAGTAAGTTTCTGTGCAGTGTTCGGTGGGCCACTGCCTTTGAGCAGGTGGGTATTCTGGATTGTCCACATTCGCACCTAACACGGGCTCTGCAGGAATATTTCCCTGACGGAAAACCGCCTCTTTCCGGCAACCCGTTGAGTCCATAGGAGCTGCGGCAACTTTTGCCCAAAGGCCGACAATTTTGGTACAGACTTTGGTGCAGGGAAAGATTGGTGTTGCTTTAGCTTCCCGGCACTGCACGGGTACCAGGCCACGGCCCCCAGGACCGCTCCTGTTTGTGAAGCAAGTGCGGGTTTCAGCGTGCCTATGTCTTGGCAGTCTCTGAGAGGGCAGGTGCTCAGGCTTGAGACGTGGTTTGTGCGTGTCACCCTTTCGCAGTGGCCATGCTTATCTCTTGGTTTGTGCGTGTCACTCTTGCGCAGTTTTGTGCGTTGCTGAATGGGTGCCTCGCAAGTGGCTCAATGCCAATGTGAAGCTCATCTGGGTAGGCGACCGCTGCTATGAAATGTAATCGCGGCGCGAAATGGCAGGGTTGAAAGCCAGTAGAACTTGCTCAGAAGCCCACGCACCGGAAAGTAGCACACGTGATGTGGCTGCCATTGCCCGACAGTGAAAGCAGCAGACGTGATCATGCCGCCCTGGCTCTAAAGTGAAGCAGCAGACGGGATGATGCCGCCCTAGATGTGAAGTGAAAGCAGCAGACGTGATTTTGCACCCTGCCGTTGGAGGCTTAAACTGCGGAGGCCCCTTCTTTTGGCAGCTAATGCCAGGTTTTGCCTACAAAAAGCCGTTCCGCTTCCTAAGGGCCGCGTTTTGCCCTTGTGACACGTGGAAGCAGCAGACGTGATTTTGCACCCTGCCTTCGGAGGCTTAAACTGCGGAAGCTCCTTGTTTTGGCAGCTAATGCCTGAGGTTTTGCCTCCAAAAAGCCGTTCCGCTTCCTAAGGGCCGCATTTTGCCTTTGCCAAAAGTGGAAGCAGCAGACGTGATTGTGCGGCCCTGGTCTAAAGTGACATCATCAGACTGTCAAGCTTCCAACTGCTGTTGAGACTGAGGCATGAACGTGGTTTGTGCGTGTCACCCTTGCGCAGTGGCCATGCTTATCTCGTGGTTTGTGCGTGTCACCCTTGCGCAGTGGCCATGCTTATCTCGAGCTTCGTGCTTGCCACCCCTTGTCACTTGTGCAGTGCAGCGGCTGTTTCAAAGCGGTCGTGCGTTTGCGCGGAATCCCTGTGCTAGTGTCCCGCAGAACCAACAGCGGGCTTGAACTAGCTCGCACACACGCACAAGGTACAAGGTACTAGCTCGGCACGCACTCACAAGGTACAAGCTCATGCTCATGTCAGCGTTTGATTGGTTTTTGAAGCTTTGCACTCGCAAAAAATGAGCACGGCCCTTGCGCAAACATGTTGAATGTGCCTGGTCCTTGTGTGTGTGTGTGTGTGTCTGTGACGCCCGCTTCGTTGAGCTTCCGCATGCCTGCCGAATCCTCAGCCTCCACCGAGACAGTCTTGCAAGAAGCTTGAAGCACCACTTTCTGTTTTGAGGCTCTGATGCCCACAGTCTTTCTTCATCTCGTCACAGCCTTGGCAAGTCTTTGAAGAAGCTCCCCTAACCCCAAACCTCGGCAAGTTCTTTAAAGAAGCTTGTTTTTTGAGGCTCTGATGCCCACAGTCTTCATCTCGAGTCGCAGCCTTGGCAAGTCTTTGAAGCCCCCCCGCAAACCCTAAACCTCGGCAAGCACTTTGTTTTTGAGGCTCTGATGCCCACCGTCTTGATTTCGTCACAGCCTTGGCAAGTCTTTGAAGAAGCTCCCCCAATCCCTAAACCCTAACGCCGCAAGCGTGACAGTCTTCTTTGAAGAAGCAAACTCCCCAAAACCCTAAACCTTTAAAGCTTAGACCGTGACAGTCTTCAGCTCTGTTGACAGCCGTGGTAAGTTCTTTGGAGAAAGAGCCTAAACCGTGACAGTCTTCAACTTCAGTGACAGCCTTGGCAAGTTCTTTGGAGAAGCTCTTGAAAGACGTCTTTGTGGGTCGGAGAAGCTTGAAGCAGTTCGTTTCTGATGTCCGTCAAGCTTCAATGACAGCCCAGGTCTCAAGTGTGCCTGTGAGCTCTCAGAGACTGCGTTCGGAGTACAGTCAGTTTTGTCCGCGCGTGTTGTGAATGTCATCCTTGCGCAACGACTATGCGTGTTTTCGCGCTCTGAGAGACTGCGTTCGGAGTACAGTCCGTTTTGTTCGCACATGTTGTGAATGTCATCCTTGCGCAAAGACTATGCGTGTTTTCACAGCTCTCAACCCACAAGGCATCAAACTGTGACAAAACACCAGCGTTCCAGTGATTGCACACGAGTAACGTGTGGCCCGCTTGACAGACGGGTGCCCCGTACAACGCTAGAGCCCTCAAGGTCTTCAGTTCTTACTTCCCCGCGCTCCGTTTGGCTATTAATATTATAAACAGCCAAGCGGGGTGCAGGGACGTAAAGCGTGATGTCTATGGGAAAACCAGCATGTGGGCGCCCCAGAGGGGGACGTAAGCCCAAAGGAAGCCCAAAGGTGGAGGGACGTAAAGTGTGATTTCCATGGCAAAAACCAGCATGTGGGCGCGCCATAGGGGGACGTAAGGCCAAAGGTAGAGGGACGTAAAGCGTGATTTCCAGGGGAAAACCAGCACATGGGCGCTAGCGCGGCCAGCATGTCCGGATGTAAACGGCTTTTTTGGATAGAGAGTTTGACGAGGGACAGACTGGAGACCACTAGTAGTGATGTTTGGCCCCAGCACAGTGAGCAGGACGTTGCCTGGATATCGTTTGCAAGTAACAGCCTGGAGCCCAAAGCCAGTGCTTCAGGCCTGCTGTCGGTAATCAGCCGTGTGAAGGCCCGCAAAACACGTGGTCCTGCAAACTCGTTTTATTGGAAGATAATTCTATCCTCCCACAGCGTTTTTGCAGGACCGCCCTCCCCACCTTGCAGCTTTGCATCTAGTGTGGTCCTGCACGGTCCTGCGCTAATGGTTTTCCCAATAGAAGAGACGCTGTAGTTGGTCCTGCCCCGTTCCTGCGCAGTTTTTGGGCAAGTTTTTCCAACAGAATGGACAACCGACACGTGCCACACGACAGACAGAACATCCTCCTTGGCCCTGCTACACTCCAGGAGACGCTGGAGCAACGTCTGGCGCGTTTGCGGGCTCGCAAGAAAGCACTTAAGGAAGAGAGCAAAGCAACCCAGAAAGCCTTGAAAGTCGCAAAGCAGAAGAAGCAGAGGCTGGACAGCTTGCAGCATGGGTGGTTGGGATCGTCTTGAAAGTGCAAGGCTTTTGAAGCGCGTGAAAGAGCTGAGCACGGAAGATTTCCAAGAGATCCTCCGCATGAAGGGTAACTCCTAAACGTGTAAGTTTTTCTGGTAAGCTGAATTGTGCGCGACATGTGCGTACAGTGCGGCTGGATGCAGCCCAATGGGCGAGCAGGTGCCTCAAGTGTAAGCCTGGGGAAAAAGAACAAATGTTCCTATTCTGCCGTGGTGCGCAGTGGAGCAACGAATTCGCTGAAGCAGGACATGATTCTTACATGACTGCTGTTACCGCCAAAGCTTTTTGCTCAACTCTGTGGTGTTTGTCTCTGTGAAGATGGAGGCCCTTGCCGAGGCCTTCCGTGTCCTCTAAAACCAAAGCTTTTCTAGGGGACGGGCGACGGGTCCCAGACAGTATTAATGCCATCCGTATGCTACAGTCGGTCAGCAGCTGCAGGTGTGGCTCAGTACCGTGTGTACAGTTTCTACAGTGCTGCACAGAGCTTTTTGCTTCCGTGGTCCAGTTGCAGGAGTCTTCTGCTGCGGCGCCCGCGCCCCCGGTAACCACTCAGGACAGGTTGGTTTTACTGGAGAGTGGAGAGTTTGCAAGTCGGACGCTTTTGTAGTCAATGGAGGGCCGCGTAGACGCGCAATGTTAAGATGAACATGTTTGTTAAGCATTTTGGTGGTAAGGATCCACTCCAGAAAGTCACACGGGCTGTAGCGGCTGCGAAGAAAGCGCTTCAACGTGCGAAAGCAAAAAAACAGCGTGGTGGCCTCACTCTCTACCAAATGACCGTGGCTATTACCGTCTTCCTCATATCTGGGTGGGACGTACTCGTAGCTGCAGCCTACGTGCATGAGCAGCTGCGCCGGCAGAGCTTGCCGCCAGTTGCGACGCCGTTCGCCGAGGAACTTGTGGAGCGTTTTGTGCTGTCAATGGATGTTAGTGCGTTGTTAAAGCTGCAGCAGCCGGAGACAAAGCACGAACATGCTGCCTTTAATGCAGCAGTGCGTTTTTGGGCACAAGTTGAAGTTACCCGTTGGGTTCGCTGTCAAAATCGTGAGCGTGGCGTCGCCCCAACGTTGAAACAAGCGGCTTTGGCATTTGTGGTCTTCTGCAGGCGCGTGGGCGCGTGTGAGGTGGCTGACAAGCTGGCCGCTTCCATCGAGGATGGGCGCGCTTGCCACGATCGCGGGAGGGCCGTGCGCAAATGGGGACAGCAGTTTCGCCTTCGTGCCAACTTCGTCCTGCAAGTGCCCAAGCCTGGTATGGACTTGTCTCCAGAAGATGTGTGTTGCAAGGCCAGGGCACCCAAACTGGTGACTTGTGGGTCCCGTTGTTGAGGTCTGTTCTGTCCTCAGAAACCAAGCCAGTTTTGAGCACGTAAAGCCCGCGCTATGGCCTCTAGAGGGCTCCCGGTGTTCCCCTTTTGGGCTTCGGGTAGGAGCTTTTCTTCTGGCGGCAGGTTTGCCTATTCTGGCAGCATATCAAGCACCTTGAGCAAGTCTGGGCGGGTGGTGCGGCTATCGTCGTCAATTTGGACGAGACTTCCATATGTTTGGGGGGTTCCAAACCGAAGGGTCTGATCGACAAGGGATTACGTGGCAGGATTCCCATGAAGGACAAGCGTCTTCACAAGGCTTTCTGTACATATGTGGCATTGATAACGACGGACAGTTCCTTACAGCCACGGTTGCCACAATTCTTACTCAGCAATGGGAGGTGGCTCTCAAAGAGAGGAACAGCCGGAGCAGCCACAGTACCCAACCTGCATCTGCGGATGGCAAAGACGGCGTGGAGTACAGAGGAAAGCATGATGTGGATTCTCGCCACTTTGAAAGCCGCTTTGTCTGGAGTTGACAAGAAAGTCCTTCTGGTTTGGGATACAGCCAGCCCGCACATCACCAAGAATGTCCTCTTGGAGGCTCGCAGATTGAACTTTCGGGTTGTGCCCGTGCCCGCCGGCCTAACAAGTCTCGTGCAGCCCCTGGACACGCATTGCTTTGCCGCAATGAAGCGCCGCATACGTGAACGGTATACTCAATGCCGGTCTGCTGGAGATTTCAATCCTCATGCGTTCTTGAAGCTGATGTCCGATATCTCCAGTAAGTTTCTGTGCAGTGTTCGGTGGGCCACTGCCTTTTGAGCAGGTGGGTATTCTGGATTGTCCACATTCGCACCTCACACGGGCTCTGCAGGAATATTTCCCTGACGGAAAACCGCCTCTTTCCGGCAACCCGTTGAGTCCAGAGGAGCTGCGGCAACTTTTGCCCAAAGGCCGACAATTTTGGTACAGACTTTGGTGCAGGGAAAGATTGGTGTTGCTTTAGCTTCCCGGCACTGCACGGGTACCAGGCCACGTCCCCCAGGACCGCTCCTGTTTGTGAAGCAAGCGCGGGTTTCAGCGTGCCTATGTCTTGGCAGTCTCTGAGAGGGCAGGTGCTCAGGCTTGAGACGTGGTTTGTGCGTGTCACCCTTGCGCAGTGGCCATGCTTATCTCTTGGTTTGTGCGTGTCACTCTTGCGCAGTTTTGTGCGTTGCTGAATGGGTGCCTCGCAAGTGGCTCAATGCCAATGTGAAGATCATCTGGGTAGGCGACCGCTGCTATGAAATGTAATCGCGGCGCGAAATGGCAGGGTTGAAAGCCAGTAGAACTTGCTCAGAAGCCCACGCACCGGAAAGTAGCACACGTGATGTGGCTGCCATTGCCCGACAGTGAAAGCAGCAGACGTGATCATGCCGCCCTGGCTCTAAAGTGAAGCAGCAGACGTGATGATGCCGCCCTAGATGTGAAGTGAAAGCAGCAGACGTGATTTTGCACCCTGCCGTTGGAGGCTTAAACTGCGGAGGCCCCTTCTTTTGGCAGCTAATGCCAGGTTTTGCCTCCAAAAAGCCGTTCCGCTTCCTAAGGGCCGCGTTTTGCCCTTGTGACACGTGGAAGCAGCAGACGTGATTTTGCACCCTGCCTTCGGAGGCTTAAACTGCGGAAGCTCCTTGTTTTGGCAGCTAATGCCTGAGGTTTTGCCTCCAAAAAGCCGTTCCGCTTCCTAAGGGCCGCATTTTGCCTTTGCCAAAAGTGGAAGCAGCAGACGTGATTGTGCGGCCCTGGTCTAAAGTGACATCATCAGACTGTCAAGCTTCCAACTGCTGTTGAGACTGAGGCATGAACGTGGTTTGTGCGTGTCACCCTTGCGCAGTGGCCATGCTTATCTCGTGGTTTGTGCGTGTCACCCTTGCGCAGTGGCCATGCTTATCTCGAGCTTCGTGCGTGCCACCCCTTGTCACTTGTGCAGTGCAGCGGCTGTTTCAAAGCGGTCGTGCGTTTGCGCGGAATCCCTGTGCTAGTGTCCCACAGAACCAACAGCGGGCTTGAACTAGCTCGCACACACGCACAAGGTACAAGGTACTAGCTCGGCACGCACTCACAAGGTACAAGCTCATGCTCATGTCAGAGTTTGATTGGTTTTTGAAGCTTTGCACTCGCAAAAAATGAGCACGGCCCTTGCGCAAACATGTTGAATGTGCCTGGTCCTTGTGTGTGTGTGTGTGTCTGTGACGCCCGCTTCGTTGAGCTTCCGCATGCCGTCCGAATCCTCAGCCTCCGCCGAGACAGTCTTGCAAGAAGCTTGAAGCACCACTTTCTGTTTTGAGGCTCTGATGCCCACAGTCTTTCTTCATCTCGTCACAGCCTTGGCAAGTCTTTGAAGAAGCTCCCCTAACCCTAAACCTCGGCAAGTTCTTTAAAGAAGCTTGTTTTTTGAGGCTCTGATGCCCACAGTCTTCATCTCGAGTCGCAGCCTTGGCAAGTCTTTGAAGCACCCCCGCAAACCCTAAACCTCGGCAAGCACTTTGTTTTTGAGGCTCTGATGCCCACCGTCTTGATTTCGTCACAGCCTTGGCAAGTCTTTGAAGAAGCTCCCCCAATCCCTAAACCCTAACGCCGCAAGCGTGACAGTCTTCTTTGAAAAAGCAAACTCGCCAAAACCCTAAACCTTTAAAGCTTAGACCGTGGCAGTCTTCAACTCTGTTGACAGCCGTGGTAAGTTCTTTGGAGAAAGAGCCTAAACCGTGAGAGTCTTCAACTTCAGTGACAGCCTTGGCAAGTTCTTTGGAGAAGCTCTTGAAAGACGTCTTTGTGGGTCGGAGAAGCTTGAAGCAGTTCGTTTCTGAGGTCCGTCAAGCTTCAAATCTCGATTGCGTGACAGCCTTGGCAAGTTCCTTTGGAGAAGCTCTTCAAAGTGCTTCGCCCGGCCCAGGTCTCAAGTGTGCCTGTGAGCTCTCAGAGACTGCGTTCGGAGTACAGTCAGTTTTGTCCGCGCGTGTTGTGAATGTCATCCTTGCGCAAAGACTATGCGTGTTTTCGCGCTCTGAGAGACTGCGTTCGGAGTACAGTCCGTTTTGTTCGCACATGTTGTGAATGTCATCCTTGCGCAAAGACTATGCGTGTTTTCACAGCTCTAAACCCACAAGGCATCAAACTGTGACAAAACACCAGCGTTCCAGTGATGGCACACGAGTAACGTGTGGCCCGCTTGACAGACGGGTGCCCCGTACAACGCTAGAGCCCTCAAGGTCTTCAGTTGTTACTTCCCCGCGCTCCGTTTGGCTATTAATATTATAAACAGCCAAGCGGGGTGCAGGGACGTAAAGCGTGATGTCTATGGGAAAACCAGCATGTGGGCGCCCCAGAGGGGGACGTAAGCCCAAAGGAAGCCCAAAGGTGGAGGGACGTAAAGTGTGATTTCCATGGCAAAAACCAGCATGTGGGCGCGCCATAGGGGGACGTAAGGCCAAAGGTAGAGGGACGTAAAGCGTGATTTCCATGGGAAAACCAGCACATGGGCGCTAGCGCGGCCAGCATGTCCGGATGTAAACGGTTTTTTTGGATAGAGAGTTTGACGAGGGACAGACTGGAGACCACTAGTAGTGATGTTTGGCCCCAGCACAGTGAGCAGGACGTTGCCTCGATATCGCTTGCAAGTAACAGCCTGGAGCCCAAAGCCAGTGCTTCAGGCCTGCTGTCGGTAATCAGCCGTGTGAAGGCCCGCAAAACACGTGGTCCTGCAAACTCGTTTTATTGGAAGATAATTCTATCCTCCCACAGCGTTTTTGCAGGACCGCCCTCCCCACCTTGCAGCTTTGCATCTAGTGTGGTCCTGCACGGTCCTGCGCTAATGGTTTTCCCAATAGAAGAGAGGCTGTAGTTGGTCCTGCCCCGTTCCTGCGCAGTTTTTGGGCAAGTTTTTCCAACAGAATGGACAACCGACAAGTGCCACACGACAGACAGAACATCCTCCATGGCCCTGCTACACTCCAGGAGACGCTGGAGCAACGTCTGGCGCGTTTGCGGGCTCGCAAGAAAGCACTTAAGGAAGAGAGCAAAGCAACCCAGAAAGCCTTGAAAGTCGCAAAGCAGAAGAAGCAGAGGCTGGACAGCTTGCAGCATGGGTGGTTGGGATCGTCTTGAAAGTGCAAGGCTTTTGAAGCGCGTGAAAGAGCTGAGCACGGAAGATCTCCAAGAGATCCTCCGCATGAAGGGTAACTCCTAAACGTGTAATTTTTTCTGGTAAGCTGAATTGTGCGCGACATGTGCGTACAGTGCGGCTGGATGCAGCCCAATGGGCGAGCAGGTGCCTCAAGTGTAAGCCTGGGGAAAGAGAACAAATGTTCCTATTCTGCCGTGGTGCGCAGTGGAGCAACGAATTCGCTGAAGCAGGACATGATTCTTACATGACTGCTGTTACCGCCAAAGCTTTTTGCTCAACTCTGTTGTGCTTGTCTCTGTGAAGATGGAGGCCCTTGCCGAGGCCTTCCGTGTCCTCTGAAACCAAAGCTTTTCTAGGGGACGGGCGACGGGTCCCAGACAGTACTCTCTGACTTACTCTCTGACAAACTCTCTACCTCTCTACATACTCTCTACATCTCGTGACTTACTCTTGACTTACTCTGTGATTTACTTTGTGACTTACTCTCTGACTTACTCCCTGACTTACTCTCTGACTTACTCTCTACCCCTCTACATACTCTCTCAATCTCGGTATCTAAATCTCTCTTCTAAAGCCAGGGGTGGCACCGTCGTCGTCCATCGGGAATGCAACCCTTCACAGGGATTGGCCACCTCGAGCGCCCAAACTCCCAAACGCTAGGTAAAGTTACACATTTTGCGGTTCCCGCGCAACCCTTCCCAGGGATTCGCCTCCTCGGGCGCCCAAACGCTAGGTAAAGTTACACATTTTAGGCGTCCCGCGCAACCCTTCCCAGGGATTGGAACTCTCGAGCGCCCAAACGCTAGGTAAAGTTACACATTTTAAGGTGCGCCGCGCACCCTTCCCAGGGATTCGCCTCCTCGGGCGTTCAAACGCGAGGTAAAGTTACACATTTTAGGCGCGCCGCGCAACCCTTCACAGGGATTCGCCTCCTCGGGTGTTCAAACGCGAAGTAAAGTTACACATTTTGCGGGCGCCGCGCAACCCTTCACAGGGTTTGGGCGCAGCTCAACTGCATTTTGCAACCCTTCACAGGGATTGGCATTTTGCAACCCTTCACAGGGATTGGCATGGTCGAATGCACGAACGCTAGGTAAAGTTGCATTTTTTGAAATGAATTTTGCAACCCGTCACAGGGATTGGCGTGGTCGAACGCACGAACGCGAGGTAAAGTTGCATTTTCTTATGTGCATTGAGATGAATTTTGCAACCCTTCACAGGGATTGGCGTGGTCGAGTGTTCGAACGCGAGGTAAAGTTGCAATTTTTGATGTGCATTGAGATGAATTTTGCAACCCTTCACAGGGATTGGCGTGGTCGAGTGTTCGAACGCGAGGTAAAGTTGCAATTTTTGATGTGCATGAGATGAATTTTGCAACCCTTCACACAGATTGGCGTTGTCAAGTGTTCGAACGCGAGGTAAAGTTATTACTTTTGATGTGCGTTGAAGTGAAACTTGCAGCCCTTCACAAAGATTGGCGTTGTCGAGTGTTCGAACTAGTACTAGTACTACTACTACCACTACCACTACTACAACTATTATTACTACTACTACTGCTACTACTACCACTACTACAAAAGAATACTACTACTACTACTACTACTGCTACTACTACTAGTACTACTACTACTACTACCACTACTACTACCACTACTATTGCTACTGCTACTAAGCACCTGGGCTCGAACGACGAAACGTAGTGTGTGTGTATGTGCGCGTAGAAGTAGGCCGCAGGATGGTGCACCCATACCTCCTCCTCCTCTTGGCCTTACTTCCCCCTTCCAATCCCCAATTCCTCTATCTGAAAGCCGCTGGGTCCAAACTTACGTCCCCGATCGGTGTGCACTGGCGCGCGAGGCACGAGCCCCAGCCTGCACAGAGACATTGCACAAGCTTGAGCAGCCAGACCATTCCATGCCTTCTGTTTGCTGGTTCTCCTGCCTACACCTGCAGGCTCAAGCTGTTGTCTAGCTCTTGCCGGGTCTCTATAATCCCACACGGCCCTGCGGTACCATGTCGCAAACGCCATCAGGTGTCCCGTCAGCGGCGGCTGGATCGCCTCCACCTACAGAACACGCTGACCTCACAGCGGCGTTGGCCAGCCTGCATCAGACCTTGGACAGCACCATTGTCAGAGAGCGATATCGAGCTGGTCTGCATAATCAGGTCTGGAACACCAACAACTGGCACTCCATCGGCTCAACTTTGGCTACACGTCCTGGTCCTCCACAGACCACGACCGAGCTCAGGGAACCTCAGTCATCTCTGGCCCAACCAGGATCCCCAGACTCCATTGACACGGCGGACCTCCTGGCAGCAGCGGAGGAAGCAGAGCGGACCCTTGCCTCACTGGCAGGAACTCCCACCGGGCCAGCTATGTCTGCCGGCTCCACTCTTCCAATACGCGCCCGCTCGAGATCTCGTTCCCCTACAGGACCGACGACTTCCACCCAGGCCTCAGGACCGCAATCGTCTCAAGACAAGCCCTGCTGAGTGCCGCCACTACCAAGCGACCTGGAACGACAGTACCGACCCCGAGGCTGCCACAGGAAAAGGACCTCCGTGGCTCACGTCCTTCAACTGTGTCCCTAGCCTCCTTGGACCCCACCCCTGCCTGCCCCACCTCTGCCTTGGCCCAGGTACCTCCACCGGAAGGACGTTTCAGCCCGACGCCCGCGCAGAAACCTGTGCCTGCCGGAGTCTTTTCACCTCTGCCCGTGCACCCAGGCTAGAGGAGTCCTCGCCTGCGGTGGCCTGTCCCTCGGACCAGCCCACATCATACACATGTGCCGCTGATGCTGTCTTCCCACTTGCTGACAGGGACATTGCACCTGCCGAGTCGGTGCCTCAAAGCCATCATAAGACCCTACGGACGCCGTTCGCCACGACTGTCCTTAGTTGCAATGAAAGCACAGACTCGCCCCTGCAGGTTACTCCAGACCACCCGCTTACACAGCCCAGGCCGACTCCACAGCCCAGGCGCCAACTGCCCTCGTCTCTGCTGGAGGTCTGCACCGCTCCTCTGCCCTGGCTCATCCCACCTCTGCCGCAGCTGGCTGCCTCTCAAACTGCCGGCCACACCAGGCCCTGCCTTGCCAGTGCACCTAGGACCTCATCGACCATGCCGCGCTCGGATGGCAAACGCAGGCGAGACCAGTCCCGCCCTGGCAGGCTCAATCGCCTATACACCCAGGACATCAGAGCAGCCCGACATCCCAGAGAAGCAGTGCCTCCGCCCCGCACGATCTATGCAGAGGCTTTTTACCACCGATCGGCAGGCTGGATGCAGCGCATACATGAGGAGCTCATCCGGGAGCAACTGGACGAGATGCGTACCACCCGGTCTTCTGGAACCCTACGACTCAGGTCCATCAGCCGCTCTCGCCCAAGATCTCCTTCTATCCTCCCTGATCCCAGGACCAGAGCTACCTCACGACCGCGGAGATCACGCAGCGCCGAGCCCTGCCGAGTCGACTCCCGAGGTGCCTCGCCCAGGCCACTCTCCAAACAAGCCCGGCCTCGAGGTACACCGTCACCGCCCAAGAAGCCGCGGAAGACTACTTCGCCTAGCAGTACACCAAGGAAACTGGAGAACCCCCCTGGGAACAAGACTCCATCATCCTGCAGACCTGCTAGGACGCCCACAAGACCAAGACCGCGACCCAAAATCCCAGGACCTCCACCTATGCCGCGGATCCTGCACAAGCAATGGCGAGCCGACCAAGGTAAACCACAGGATGAGGACAGCTACTCCTACTACACGGACTCTGAACCGGCGCCAGCCAGACCCTCTCAGGCCGATCGCTCCCGTGAGCCCCGGGCACCACCTGCCCCTGGAACCAAGGGCAGTCCTCTGCAGGCGGGTGAACTCATCACCCGACTCCTCCAGCCTCCCGCGAGACCTAAAAGCCCGCACTCCTCCTCCTCGCAATCTACTACCAGCCCTGCCCAAGACTGTCGGTGCCCCAGTTCCACTCATGTTCAGCAAGCTCGACCTGTTTCCTATGCCATGCCTGCCCCAAGGAGAGCCAACGGCTGCTGGTCTTACTCTCAGCTGCGCGAAGATTCTCCAGCCAAGACACTGCCTGCGCTGACCCGCCGAAAATCATCCAAAGTCAGAGTAGCGTGTCGGCACCACCTGCCGCGATTCTCTCCACCAGCCCAGCCTCCTGGACCCTATCCTGCAGGGCATCCGTCGCGGCCACTGTCCGCGATCACAATCCCTGGCACCGCCAGCCTCGGCCTGAGCCCTGCTGAGTACTGCACCTCCATGGTATGCTGTGCACAACACGGTCTACAAACCGTAGTGGTGGCCCAAGCTTGTCAGGGATCCCCTAGAAGCCTCTGCGAAGCCTGTCCTGACCTATGGCACCTCGGGACAAGGATCGCACACCGCGACGGGGTGCGGCGGCAGGATCCGCTGCTCTGGCCACCCGAGCTCGAGGACGGGGCAAAGGTTTTGCGAAGGCGAAGTCCAAGGCGGCTCCAGAAGAAGAGGAGAGCTCCAGTGAGAGCTCCAGCGAGGCCAGCAGCCCGGCGGAGCCGTCAAGCCTACCTTCGGCGGCTACAGGATCGACTCCCCGAGGACCTCCACCTCCCACTCCGGTCAACCTCCCGCGGGACAGATCGAGAGCCAGATCGACCACTCCTCCCCCAAGGCCGACTACCACAGGATCGACGGCGGACACTGCATCACCTGCGGCCGTTGCGGCGACCACCTCGCATCCCATGCTGCCACCTCCGCTACCACTTCCAACAGCATCAGCAGCGCTGCCTCCAACGACGGCCCCACCAGGAGGTGACACCACGCCGATCCCCTCGTCTACAGCATCTCGGCCACCTGCACCTGGACCACATGGAGCAGCACATGGACCGCCTCCTCCTACCCCAGCTGGGCCCCACCATGGAGGACCTGCTGGCAGCCACACAGGAGGACCTGCTGGAGCACCACCTGTGCCGAGGCCTCGCCCTGTGCGAGCGGCCGGCTGGGTGCCAGGATCTACAGGCTGGACCATCACGATCCACATCCGACCATGTGCCCCATAGGCACTGGCACTTCTACACGACGCTTGGATCTGCCCTTCTTCCGGTTCACTCGGACGCCGCGATGCAACAGCCTCAAAACAACCGAGCCTCCGCAAGAAGATGCCTCGTGCGTACTCTGCTACAACCGAAGCTGTCCATGCTACCTAAGGGGTCCGGTCAAGGGTTCTGCCACCCCCCCTGCTCCCACTCTCAGGCCGGCGCCGCTGGAGCCACTCCATTCAGCCGGAACCTTATTGATGCAATGGCCCGACTGACCTCCCTGCCGGAAGTGCTGACACTGCAGGCCGGAACCTCTAACCATGCCCAGTGCGCCAACCAAGCTCGGGCAACCTGTCACTGCTCCTCCAGCGCTGGAACCTGTGTCCCGCATTGGCACCGACCTCAACACCTGTGCACAGGTACCCCGGACAGGTCCTCCCCACCCTCAGGAGCAGCAGACCACAGCCCTGCACCAGATATGCAGCGACCTCGGCCTCCAACCTGCTTTGTGCACCGTCCGGCTATGCAGGCACCAGTGTCTGTGCGAATCGCATCTCACCCATGCTGGCTCAAGTGCTTACATCATCATTGCATGCTGCAATATACATGCATGACAGCGCGGGTGACTCGAAGACCGCCAAGACTCTCTTCCCTTGCGACGAGTGCCGACAATTCTCCACAGGACCTCCAATATACTGCCGTAGGTAACATAAGCTTGCCTAGGCCTCGTAGCCCTGACTCCAGTGCCCCCTGCGTCTGGCACTGTGTAGCATGGCCCCGGTCATCCCGATCAACCCCAAATGGCTGCTGCGAACACACAGAGCTCGCCAAGGTGGGCCACGTCGCCCTCCCAGCGTCAAGCAGCAGTCCAACAAAAAGGAGATCCAAAGAGCGAGATGGCAACGGGCGCCGCCTCCGGTCACAGTCTTCTCGCAGGTCATCGCCCGCTCCCTTCGAACAAGACCCAGGAATCCGGGGCCGCCACAAGATGACAGCAAGCCCTCCCCACAGCCAGACCCGGACCGAGCTGAAGAGCGAGCTGAAGTGCGAGCTGAAGACAATGATGCCCTGGCCGCCCCAGAGACCTCTGAAAGAAACCGGGGATCTGAGCCTTCCTCCTCCTTTTCGAAGACCCTGGGTCCACAGCACAAGCCGGCAGCTAAGAGGATGCCTCGGCTCAAGCCAACGACAAAGAGGATGCCTCGGCTTAAACCGACTCCCAAGAGGATGCCCCGGACATCGACCACAACGACTCCGATCTCAGTGGACGACACAGACCCTGCTGCCAGCCCATGCACCACGGAAACCGCTCAGCTGGTACCTGCCTCCGGAGACCACAAGACCAGATTTCGGCTGCCGCACGTCGAATATGAACCAGCAGATGACCTCCAGCAGTATGCAGGCCCGTGGGTTGAGGTTGAGGTCGAACCAGAGGAGTCGCCCTCCTGCGAGTCGGTATGGACGCTCACTGAGTCAGAATGCCTTGAATAGTCTGCTCTGCCAGTGCTACAACCAGGCATCTGCAGAGCTAGGTCACGCGGACTCTCTTCAGCTTCGGCTCGCGAGGAAAACTCCGACGAGAGCCCGCGCATGTCCCCGCTGCTGCCTCCTGCCCTACCCTGGTCCCCCCTGCCATTCCTCCACTGACTGCCGCTCTTTTGCAACAGCTACAGGTCACTGTCCCGAGTCGCTGCAGTGGCCGGAACCTCGGCTGCCGATGGTTCTCCCTATGCAACGCTGCCTGTATGGTGAGCAACCAGATCTCACTGGCAGCGAGCTCTCCACCCTCTCAGCAGCCCCGGCCTCAAGAGTTCAAACTCCTCTTAACATCCCCAGCAGCCCTGGTCAGATCCGCACAGGTTGGCCCGCAGAGAAGCCAGACGTCTTGCGGGACATCGTCGTGCAAGGGCCACCTCTCTTCGATTTGATTCGTCTGTCTCCATCCCAGTGTGTAGTGATCATTGGGTGGAGGGCTGGCCCCACAGCTTCCGTGCTCAACCTGAGGAGGCCTGTGCCATCTGTCAAGGTCGCCCCCGACAGGAGTTCCATGCTACAGCAACCCCATCAGCCTTCCACATCTGCGAAGGCTACAGGCTGGTATCGAACACTGCCCGACATTCGCCAATTGGCCTCAGATCTCCCTATGTCACAGCGCGTGGAGAGCTCAATTGCGTGATGCCCTGCCCGATGGCAGACCTATGGCGGGGGACCCGGCAGAATTTGTACCGTCTCCGGCCTGCACCCTGTGCAGGCTGCATTACCACCAGTTTGCACCGGACCGTACTGATGAGACAGCCCCTCCTCTCCCGGATACAGACCAGGCACCCCTCTCAGGTCCTACGAAACCCCAAGCACCCCCGCGCCTGGAACTGGACCTACACAGCCTGGATTAACCTTTACATGATGGCCCTTATTATTGGACCCTTGCTGCGACCAGCACGGCATGAACGGACCTGCGAAAAGACACTGATGCAACTGCCTCTCGTCAGCCATTGTGCCCTGCAGCTTCGCCTGCCTCTCAAGATGTTGACCCCTGGGCTCAAGCAGCCCCTCACTACCCTCAGAGCTGCTCCTCCCCCAGCAGAGCAGACGACACGACGCACACACACACTCTCAGCTCTCCATAAGTCGAGCCGCCCCGGTCCCAAATCCGGGGACCGAACTCAGACGCGAACAAAAGGACGAACCCCAGCCTACCTCAAGGCCATCATCCTAGGATCTCAGCTTCTGAGTTCGGCAGGTGCGAGGGTTGGGGAGACAGTCGCGAACTCCCCTGAAGTCGCTACTACTGCACTTCGAAGGCCGCACAGTGCGGCAAAGCCTCGCGCGCCACCTACTTCAGGCGATACCGCATCGCCATTTGCTGCACACTCCTCTCCGGTCAAGAAACGCTCCTACGCGAGGTTCCTGAAGCGCCTTGCCACCACGGGAACTGCCCGATATAAAGGCCAGGTCTACCACTCAGATACTGTCAGACCTGACCCCCATGCTCAAGCCCAGTTGCCCACACCGCCAGAGCCTGCTACCTCCCCGAAAAGGTACCGAGCCATCTCCTGGAACGCGGGCGGCCTCAGCACCGCCAAACTCGACGAAGTATATGTTTGGATGCATATGGAAGCCCTTCAAGGCAGACCGATCCACATACTTTCCATCCAGGAGACCCACTGGACCTTCACCAGTGAGTGGCAGGCCCAGGGCTACTGGCACTTGCACAGCTCCCTGGATACTAAAACCCGCAGTGCAGGAATTCTCCATCTGATCCACCAGGACTTGGCCAGCACCCACCAGGTGCGCACTGACCATGTTATCCCTGGCAGACTGCTGTATACTAAACTAGCCACCGAGCCACCCATCTCTATCATCAGCCTCTACCAGCACTGTTGGTCCACCAATTCCACCGTCACCCCCACACAGGAAAAGCTGCTAGAGTATCGAGAAAAAGTCTGGAGCAAACTGTCCACTCTCATTGGACGGATTGCCCAACGCCACCAGCTGCTTGTGCTCGGCGACTTTAACACACAGTGTGTTCCGCCGCCGGATGCACCCCGACTGGCACGCACAGCAGCCCTGCTCGATAAAACGGTCCCACCACAGAAGGACTACGGGAGACTTCAAAGCCTCCTAAGGGATAACCAACTCCTGGCTGTCACCACCTTTGGCCGACAAGCCAATGCCGCCACCTACGTTGCCGGAACGGGGCCCTCTGCAACCAGGACCCGCATAGACTTCATCTTGTGCAGGGAAGCTCAATCGGATCGATGCACGCGACGGGCTGGCGCCCTGAGGAACGCTCCGTTCGTTCCACCACAAGGCAACCGCCACCGCCCCCTCGAAACCACTATGCCTTGGCCAAGTCACCGCCTACTCCCCAAAGACAGGCCTTCCCCATGCCAACGTTGGAATGCTGCCTCCACACAGGCTGCGTTAGCTGCGGACCCCTCGCTTGGCCCGAAACTTGCACACTCCGTAGCAGTCCAGCTGCAGCTTCGGCCCACACCCCCCGGAGCAGACCCCTGCCGACACATCAATCTTCTCCTCCAACAGACTTGGGACAGTCTCACAGCCTCGGCAGGCCTCTCCAGGACTACCCCAACAAAGCCGAGCCACGACGCACCAGACACCGCCATCACGGTTAAAGAGCTCTGGCGCCTAAAGCGACTCAAACAAGCACAGCCTACGACAACATTTGCTCAAAAAGCCCAAGCCCTTCACCTCACGCAGCAAATTCGCACGACACAAAACATTCTCCACAAAAGAGGCCGTCTTCGCAAACAAGAGCGCCTTGACAACATCCTCAGTGAGGCGGAACGCAGCACCACCCCGGGAGCCCTCTACAAAGCCACCAGGCTTCTGGCACCAAAGACCCGACACTCCCGCATCCAGCTGCGCGATGCGGATGGTATGCTGATGTCCCCGCAGGAGGAACTCAAGGCCATCCGTCAACACTTCGAGGGCCTATACCAAACAGCCACAAGTCGACCCACACCACCACAACCCGCTGTAGACCTTCACTTTACTGCCGACGAGGTAAGCAGCGCCCTCGCGCGCCTCCCAGCCCGGAAGGCCCTTCCACCAGACTACATGCCTGCTCGCGTGTGGCAAGCCGCCTCAACGGCCATTGGGCCAGACCTAGCGGAAGGCCTGAAGCACTGTCTCCAGCCGCCGACCTACTGCCTACCCGAGGACTGGCACCGCGTACATGTATGCCTCATCCCAAAGGTGACCATGGCTCGTCTCCCGAAACAACTGCGCCCCATCTGCCTCCTCCCACCTGGCAGCAAAATCCTAGCCATGATGCTGGCAGACCGTATACGTGACAGAGCCGAAGCATACATCCGCCAAGCGCCACAATTCGCCTACGTCAGCAATCGCAGCACCACGGACGCGATCAGCCGTGTATGCAGCCACTTGCGTGAAGCACGAACCTTGGCTGCAGCCGCTGTTCCCAAAAGGCACCAGCGCCACTCTGGCGTAACCCCCTGTCAACTCGCCGGGGGTCTCTCGCTCAGCCTGGACGTTGACAAAGCTTTTGATTCGCTGCCAAGAGAACAGCTTGTGACTTCAATGCAGGCAGCTGGCCTGACATCAGAAGAGGTGGCGCTTGCGCTTCACATCCACGACCAGGCCAAGCTCACCTTCGAGCTGGCAGGGCACAAAGACGAGGTCGAGCTCTCACAGGGCATCCGCCAGGGCTGCGGTCTTTCGCCCCTCTTGTGGTCTATGGCAACCACAAAGCTCTACCTAAAGTTCAAAGAGACAATCACTCAAAAGAAGGAGATATTGGGAGAGCCCACCCTCTATGCCGATGATATCTGGTCCTCCTGGACCATACGGACACAGGAACAATTCCGTTCCAGCCTGCGCGCGGCAGGCATACTGATCCAGCTCCTCCACGAAGCAGGCCTCCGAGTGTCGCCCACGAAAACTGTCTTCCTGCTCAATCTCCAAGGTACTGCGGCCAGGAGCACTCTTCGCCCCAGACTCGCCAAGCTGGAAACAGGCGAGCCCGCAATAAAGCTTCGCGTAGGCCAAACTACTATGCTCATCAAGATAGTAGACGCCCATACCTACCTTGGAGCCAGAGTTGCCTACCAGAACCATGAAGCTCTCAACCTGCAGCACCGACTGCACCTTGGCTGGCAGGCCTACTGGCGACTGGCCAAGGTCCTCCGCTGTCGAGCGCTGACCCTAGACAGCAAAATCCGCGTCTGGAAGACATGTGTCTACCCGGTCGTCCTTTACTCCCTGGAGGCCACAGGCATCACCTACCACTCCCGCACCCTCCTCTCTCAGTTCGTCCACGCCCAGCTCCGCCTCATCCATAAATTACCGGGCCACATCACCAAAGTTACCTCCCACGACCTACTCCTCAGAAGCCAACTCGACCCGCCAGGCGACACCCTTGATCAGCGGATCCAACGACATCTCCAACAAGCCCCGGAGTTTCCAACTGAGGCGCAGGAAACCTGGTTCGATCTGCTGCAGGACTACTCGACGACGCCTGCTGTCTCTGCATCCGACCCTTCTGCCTCTATGCCCCCTTCTCGGGGAGGCTCTACTCGCGCCCACCTCAAGCCCATCAGCAGCGTTCTCAGCTACCGGCCACTCAACTGCCCAATCTGCGGAGTTGGCTATAGCACCCTTCAGGCCGTCCGTCTCCACATGCGGAAGTCCCATCACACCCAAGTGCGACAGGCGCCTGCCTCCTCGGACTTGCGCCCACCTCCTGCTCAGGCTCCGGACCCAGATCACGCCTCCTCTACTCCAGTCGTCATGATGGACCCAGATGCTACCACGGCCCCGGCCTCGCTACCTGACTTCGCGGCAGATGAACATGCTCTGTTTGTTTGGCAGCATGGTCGAGAAGGTCTACCACAATGCCGACACTGCCTCCGACAATGTGATTCGTGGCATAACTTACGAATACACATCTCCACCAAATCCTGCCGAACTTTGGTCCCAGACGGCTTTAACGCCCTACCCCCAAAACACAATCTCAACCCGACTCCCCTGTACCACAGACCTGAATGTCAGCTCTACCTAGTCAGAAGTTGGGAAAGGCTCGCCTCTTGGCTGAAAAAGATGCTCCCCCAGGCAGTCCATCACTGCCCGTACTGTCACCAGTGGCTGACCCAAGCGCGTGGCCTCCGAGCTCATATTAAAGCCAAACACTCCCCAATGATCCCTTGCTGTGAAGACGCCGTCCAACGTATGCAATCTCATCGCAGGCTTTTGGCCCTTGGTAGCACCTGTCGCTACTGCAGCCTCTCCTTAACGGGAGCGCCTATCAAGCACGCCACTGAGTGTGCAGTCCTGTTCCTGGTTCATTTGCTGCAGGCCACGCATGCGCTACATCACTCGAACCGCCTGCCTCAGGTCCGCGATGACTCTCCCCTCGATGTTCAATGCGCACCAGGTGAGCCCGGAAGACCTGGAAGAAGCCACTCAGGAGCTCAAGAGCATCGAAGCGCAGGTCCGGCTGATACCCAAGCAGCCTCAGCCCCTGATGGCCCCGACGACACTGATGAGCGAACCCCCACCACAGGGAGACATGCCGGACTCCTCGAATCCTCCATCGACGGACGTCCCCGACAGACCTTCCAAATGGCAGAGGGACAACAGCAAAGGAGCCACCCAACCCGGCAAGGGCAAGGGCTCAACAGGCCGTGGAGCCCAGGGCCAACAGAACCCTGCCAACCGCCCTCCACCTCAGGGAGGCCCGCTAAGACGTCAAGGGGGGCGTCCATCCGGATACCACCCCCAACCCCCATGGCAGCGACAAGGACCGGGCTACGGGCCTTCTTCGGGTCCCGACCTCACTCTCATGTGCCACACCATGGCCAGACTCCTCATGAGACACGAGGACGCTCTCTCAGTCCTACAGCAATCCACCACCTGGATCCTCTTCCTCACGACTCAGCCCCCGGGCACTGTCCTCCCCAAGCTGTTCGCCACAGCCCAAGGATGGCACGAGCTGCGGTGGAACGACCCGGAATCCATCACCCATCCGATGCGCATCATTCTGTGGCAGAAACTGATGCTCGAGCTGTCTCAGCGTGCCCAGAAAGTCATCGACCAGGAGGATGCCCGAGAACAGGCGATCCAAATGGAGCTCTACAACCCGACCACGGGGTTCGGCTACCGCAAATGGAACAACAAGGAGGGCGTGATGCAGCCCATTCCCGATCGCGAACCGCTCTCGGCGCAGAAAGTGGTGGAGATTGCAAAGGAGCTAGCGACGCTGAGCGTACAACCGCAACTGCTCAACCGGTTCCATGCCACTCGTCAGCTGGAGGAGAAAATGGAAGGCAGCACAGTGACCTGGCTATTGGAAGTGGGCTGGAGGGGCGAGCAAACGGCTCGCTTCTGGGAGCTGCTCCAGCTCCTTTCACACAACTCCTCCCTCCTGATGATCGGTTGCACCCTTCGTCCGGATCGCCTCCAGAGATCAGCCTTGGCCCAACAGCTGCAGACCCTCCTCCAGTCCATGCACATCCCTATGCCGAGACAGCCGCCGAGACCTCAGCCCTGCTCCCGACATTGCAGCTCCGCAATCCTTCCAACTACTGTTACTCCCATGCCTGCCTTTTTACTTATCTTTGGCTTGTGTCCCAAACCCCCTCCTCCTTTCAGGTACTGGACAGGGAACCGCTGAGGAGCTTCATCGCCCAGGCGCGCAAACAACAGCCAGTGACACTCTGGTCGCTCCTCCCGTGGAGGCAGGCAATGCGACGCTGGTCCAATCCAGCCAGGCAACATGATGCAGCGGACTTCCTCCTTCACCTACACCAAGTCCTCAATGCACCCTGCTTCCAGGGCCTCTGGCAGTCCTTTGACGACAGCCACGTGCTTCAAGATGAAGGCGGGGTCTGCCCACTCATACTTTCCGGTATGCAAGATGCCTCTAACACCATTGCCGCCACTGCCCAGTCCTGCATCAATCGCTGGCATTCGCAGAAACGTCGCCACGCCCTGATTGCAGGCACTGAAGCTGTGGCTGTACAGCTCAACCGCTTTCGCAATGAACGGGGCATTGCATCCAAATGTGACCATCGCATAGATGCTGATCCAGAAGTCCTTTTCCCACAATGGACTCCCTCATCCCCTGAAGGTATCATTTGGAGAACGTATCAGCTTCAGGCGATTGTCCAGCATATAGGACCGACCACGGTCAGTGGGCACTACCGTGCTGCACTCAAACCTCGTTCAGGCACAGCGAACGTGTGGCATCACACCGACGACAATAGTCCTGCGCAATCGGTCACACCAGAAGCCTTGTCCACCTCCAATTACATCCTTGTGTACCGAATGAGGAGTGCTGCAACCTCAGCATAGGCCCTTCGGGGCAGAGTAGCTACGTAGCTAGATGAGTCGATCCAACTGAGATCGAGCGCCACAGTGCGCCGGTTGACACCGCTCGAGTCATCGCAATGCGACCTCACCGTCCGCAGCGAGTGTGATGATGATGATGCTACTGCTACTACTGCTACTGCTACTACTACTACTACTACTACTAGTACCACAACAACAATTACAACTACTACTACTACTACTACTACTACTACTACTACTACGACTACGACTGCGACTACGCGACGACGACTACTACTACAACTACTACGACTGCCACTACTATCACTACTACTAGTACTGGTACTGCTAGTACTACTGCTACTACTACTACTACTGCTGCGACATAAAGTGACCATGCATAGAGTCATAGAGTCACGTTGAAACCACAGTAATCAGGGATGTCTATATAGTGAGGTTCCGGAGCTAGGAAAGGAAGACTTCTGCGTCATGTTGGACTATACCCTAAACCCTCTAAACCTGAACATTAGTGTTCATAGAGTGAACTACATCAAGTCAAGTGCGTGGTACATAGATGACGCCATGACTCTATAACTCTTTCTCACTCTGACGCTATGACTCTATAACACTGTGACTCTATGATTCTGTCTCACTGTGACTCTATGACTCTATATGACTCTATGACTCTTTGAACTATGACTTGTGCTTGACATGTACTCGACTCTATTTCTCGATGACTCTATGAACTATGACTTGTACGACTCTTGACTGTATGTGACACTCCGACTCTGTGACTCCGTGCTTTTGATTCGGTGACTCTATTACCCTATACACTGGATTCTATGACGTAGCGCAACACTCTTCGCTGATGATGCTTTCGGGCCAATTGTCTTCTAGTTGCTATTTCGGATGGAGCGAGAGAAGCAGCCACTGTCACCGAGGTTACATACGAAAAAGCAAGACAGGATGCCGCAGTACATGGGCTTCGCAGCGTGCACAACATGTTTCCAAGTTTTTGAAAGGTGGGCCAGGCATATAAGTTAAATAGCGAAACTTCGTGGCATGTGGCAAGTAGTTCCTTCATACGAATTGATGTTTTGTCTTTTTTGGAACCTTCGCAAGAAATCGTGACAACTGGAGACAGTTTGAAGAAGATTGCAGAGACAAAAAAGAATTTGCAAAGATAAATTTCCAACACAAACTTGCGAAAAGAAGCAACATAGAATTTTCCAAATAGCAGTTTGGGTTTAGTAGGTTTTTCTTGAGAGTTTTTTGGGCAACAAACTCCAAAACCGTGGAATGTTTTCTTGCAGCGCTGCAAAAACATTACCCAGTGAAGAACCTGCTCGGATGTGAATTCCAAAAAACTTACACGTCATTCTGAGTCTTTTCCTTTTCGAAAAATTAAATTCACCATCGGTGACGCCTAGAAACTAGTATCGAAGTGTTATTACGAAGGCCTGCAGGCCACGCGCGTCGGAAATTGGCTTTAGTTCTATTGCCTTGCAGGGCAGTGCTGTGTGCGGCATTGACAAGCACAGTTCACATGCCTATGTTTGCGCCAGGAAGATAGGGCCAAGGCAGAAGCTAAGCACACATCACAAAATCACACCGACCTTGCAAAGCGCATGCATTTCACCATGTCTTGTGCACTACGTTTGTTCTTTTTCTGTAACATTGACTTTGGTGCTTCCGTTCCCGGCTTTTCGGTTGGATGTAATTGACACATGTCGCCAATCACTGGAAGTCACTTTCAGAGCGTGTGCAAGGCAATAGGTGAATTTAATTTCGAGGCGAAGTGCTGACCAATAGATTATGTGGGTGGGTCAGCATTTTCGCCGATGACACATCGATTTGCGTGCTGGAAAACATTGTGAAACGTTTGCTTAAAATCCTCGGAAGAGTCATACGTGGGATTGTTAGACATATCGTTGTGTAAAGAATCGTCACAACAGAGTCGAGGCATGGCACTCCAAAGATAGCGATGCCACCGACGACGATGATGATGTTGATGACGGCGGTGATGGCACCGAAAGAGACGTTGATGTTGATTTGGATGCCGGATTTCCGTGAGCATGCAGCTGCAGGATCAAGTTCGTGTGTGGGGTTGGTTGCTGCTGTTTGAGAGACAACCAACAATGGAAGCTAAAGTCATATTAACAAGAATCCTCCGGGCGAACTCACAATTCAGGCGAGAGGCTTTTCAACACACATTCCATGCTCACTCCCACCGCAACCATCGGCTCGAGATTCATCATTTTCACCCGTGGCCTCCAGTCCATGCCTAAATTACGACTGTTGAAAAGAGATTACACCCCAACTGTGCGGGTATAATAACCTGTAGGCCTCAGACCAAAAGAAGAGTTGGACATGCGGGTTTTGGCGTTTGGCCTGGTTCTGCAAGCACAAAGTTTTGGAGATCACCAGGCTGTCGTCGGTTGTTGCCGCTTTTAGTGTTCAGCGAGAACCGCTAGGATAGGTTATTGTGGTTGTTGTTGTTGCTGCTGCTGCTCTGCTGCGCATGTTGTTTATGTCGCTGTTCTGTTATCAAATGAAGCATGTCCTCACATTCCTTGTGGCGATGATGCCGACGATGACGATAATGATTTGCATGTTGGCAGGTTTGATTCTTGTGATTTGGATGGTGATGGATTTCTCAAAGTGCAATGCTTCGCAGCTTTACAATGGATTGCCACGGCTTGAGGGGCAAGGGCCCAGAACAGACACTCTTAACTCTTAACCCTAAATACAAGCCCTAGCCCGGTACCGAAACCCTCAACCTCACAATCTAACCGTCGTGAGCATTTAGGATCAATGTTCGAGCACCTGGTTTGATGTTTCGGGTCGGGTTTACCCAAAGATCCCAATACCATTCGATTAAGGATCGTGTTGGAATCACAATATTATGATCAGTTTTGAATTCAGGCATATTCCTTTCGTGAGAAGCTCTCTGGGTATGGTGTAAATGCAGGGATTCAGGGTTCAGTGTGTTTTGCATGTCAGAGCTTAGAAGTTCAGGATTTGGGGTTCAGGGTTTTGTTTCCTTTTTTGTTTTGAGTTTTCGTTTCTAGGATTTAGTGTTTTGAGAGTTTCATGTGTCGGGGTTTCGGGTCTACGACTCACCGCGGGGGCTTATGCAGGATTCATGGTCCAATTGTCGGGGTTCGGAGGTCAAGATCTTCGATACGTCGGGTTTGCACTGTTCTTAACTAGTATCATGACTGTCGGCCCTGGTTGGGGCTGCAAAACCTTCAACCCTCAAGCACGAAAGTTTAAACTTAGGCCGCAGAAGGCTCCAAGGCCCCCGAGCCCAAGGTTTGCGCCAGCCGTAAGGATCATGCATTGACTGCCCCCAGAGTGAATCAGAATCTGTCATCTAGAACGTCCCCTGTGTAACACGTGCTGTCCGCGCTCCTCGTCGGTTTCGGTCAGTGCTTGTGCCTCGCCAGGTGGATCTTGAAGCGGAAGAATTGGGACTGCTAAATCGTTGTTTTGAGTCCAGAAGCCAATTTTTCAATTGCTGCGGGAAGTTTCACGTCCCGGTTGTAGGGGGGATCAAACCTCCTCCTGGTTGCTTTCACAAAGACAGGCGGCATGCGAGGACAAAGACCCCGCTGGATCCTTACCGCCGGGCATACAAGCGTTGCTGTGACGAACCTCTGTTGCGGCATCGTCAAATGCTTCGTAAGGTCAACCCAAATACCGAGGGGGGGAACTACACGCTTCTCTATGCCAATCCGTCGAAATATTTCGTCACAAACGATACTCTCTGGCTGCCAGGTTTCCGATTATACGATCTTGGAGCAGCAAGCATGACGGAGAGGTTCGTGAGCTTGTACTCAGCTCTCTTGGATTTTAATTACGGAAAAAGGGCCTACAACATGGCACACAGCCAGGAACTTTACAGACAAGGTACATCTTCTGTTCCAGGAATAGACGGGGAAAGTTTTGCTCCCGTCTTTCGCTCTTTTCTCTCCAGCAACATCAGCCTGAGCTACACATTTGTCGACGTGGGGGCCGCAGACGGCAGTTCTTCTCAAAGCCCGCTCTTCGAGTTTATGAGCAATCACCGTGCTCGGATACGTGGCGTGGCCCTGGAAGCCAGAGAACCTTTCTGTGCGAGGTACCGAGTAGCCTGGCCTGAGGTAGACCTTCAATGTGGTCGGCTAACCGCTCAGAGTCTCTACGATTCGCCGCCAAGCTTGAAAGCTTTAAAACCAGCCTGCTCTCAGGCATACTGTGTGGATGTCTGGAAGGTTGATATTGACAGCATAGACTGCACCGTGCTGGAAGTCTTGCTGAGGGGAACTGAGCTGGAGTTGCTTCCCAAGGCTTTGATCTTAGAGGTGAACCCGGACTATCCACCTCCATACAAGTTCAGCGTAACCGGGATTCAGGGGCTGCCCGAGACGGATGATGATTTCTGGGCGCGGGCCATGCTTGGTCTATATGGTTGCTCATTGAGCCATCAAGTTGCTTTGCTTCGCGAATTTGGCTATTGGTTGGTCGGATACCATCACAAAGATGCTCTTTATGTTCACAAGCACGTTGCTCATGCTCTGCGTGCTTCGGGGCCTTTGGACGAGTTTTTGGCTTACAGCAACGCGCTGGTCATGATCGGATCTGGCTTGCCGCCTCCGATCTTGAGGCGCTGGCTATATTCACGTCCTCACGTTGGTGTGGGCTCAATCCAGCAGCACTTGCTGCGGGCTCAGAAACGTCTGAAGCGAGAGGTGAGCTTTACCTTGAGCATCTGAAAATGCGGAGTTCGGAGATGTCGCTTGTGAGCGAGCTCTCGGGTCCGTCTAGTGCTTCTGTGTGTCATTAGGAGTGCATGCTATCAGCACTATTCTATGTTATAGTATCGTATATTGTTGCATTTTTTGTAGCAACCTTTAGTTTATTGCAGTATCTTTCAGTCCATGTTGATGTATTACGTATGGTATGGTTCGTTGCTGTTGATGCGTTTGCTGATTTGATGCAAGCGAGCTTGAAGATTCTGGAAAGGTCCAGCAGTGTTGCAGCTCCGCCTTAGACGAAAGGTATCGGGAAAACTTCAGATTGCGGTTCATACATCATGGCATAGTTTCCCAGCGTCCGAGGCCAGATTGTTCTTGGCTTGATGACATTGCCTAAAACCAACAGTCCCAAGCCACAAACCCAAAGCCCTGTAAGCCCTACACAAACCTTAAGCCCCAAACCCTAAACCTTAAACCTTGGACCCTGAACGCCCTGAACCCCCATAAACCCACTAAGCCCTCAACCCCACTTAAGCCGTAAAACCCGAAGCTCGGACATCTCGAGCCATGGATCCAGGGATGCCGCCGGATTTGCTCGCCAGGTCCTTGTCGGTGTTCAGTCTGTTTCCGCTTGCCTTTCTATGTATATCATGCAGTCTCTGTCTTCTTCTCGTGGTTGCAGTTTCGGTCAAACGGTTGTTGTGATATGGCACCGTGGATGGTGGTTTTAGCGGCAGTCCTGCGCCGTTGCTGATGCCGGTGCCGCTGTTCTGCAGGTTGGTACGAGCGGCGCGGTACTTGGGGTTTAAGGTTTAGGGTCTAGGGTTACAATTCTACTTAGGCATTGAGCACTTGCTTGGATGCGACTCACGGCGCCGTCGACTCAGCACGGGGAGGGGATCTGAAAGTCTTAGGCTAAGGAACCTGATTAAGAAACCCTGGTCTTAGAACCAAACTGTTTGGATGTAGAGAGCCCTTGTAAAGAAGACCCATAGTTTTAGAGTTGCTCAAAGCAACTGAAGGTATTTCGGATAAACAGGAGTATTATTTTCGTGTCACAACAGTCGTTTCAGCTGTGTTAGGTGGCAATGTCGAGATGGAAAATGGAGATGCGCAGCAGTACTCACTTCGTAGTCGGAACAACGAGCGTGAAAGGTCAATGTAGGAAAAGTAACAAGCAAATTGCTAGGCTAGTACTTTACGATTACAGAAGTGGCGTTTGCAAGAAATAGCAACGAGAATGGATTCAGCAAAAGTGTCGGAATGAGACAAGCTATGATAGCAACAAGAAGAGTTGTTGCGCATGGCAAGCAGCGTTCGCTTCGGTTCAGGCCGAGTTTCAGCGACTGTGTTGTTAGCCGCAAGATGGTACCCGGAGGATTTTTCATCAATATACCCAGAGCCTCCAAAACCCCTTAATTAAGGAATATACCTTAAATCATATTAGGGCTCCTATTATAATTTAAGGTATATTCCTTAATTAAGGGGTTTTGGAGTCTCTGGGTAACAAGTCTGCAGGGAAGGCTGAGCCTGTAACGGTTCGATGTGGAGCAGAGGTCGCACTTCATTGCAACGTCAGAATGCTTGGCGCATTGACCTGGACCTGGAAGGATTAAGGGTCAAGGTTCAGAAGCTCAACCTGGAGCAGAATCCTATTGAATTAGTGGCTTTGTGAATCATAAGTCGGAAGCGTAGAAGTTGAAATCGTGCCAGCCGTTGATGTCCGAAGCCTTAGAAAATTCCAGATGGAAGACCTCAAAGCCTGCACCCTAAACCCTAAACCCCTAAAAACCCTAAACCCCAAAACCCCTAAACCCCTAAAAACCCTAAACCCCAAAACCCCTAAACCCCTAAAAACCCTAAGCCCTACAGAGATGCCCCCAAGCAGTTTTCAACCATCGGCCCCTTCAAGTTGAACCCAAGGCTTCGGAAGTGGCGCAGCAGTTGCGCATCCTCTCCGCACAGCGGGGCAGTGCCGGCAGGCTTGCAGGATCTGCGATAGTATATATATATATATATATATATATATATTAATGTATATATATATATATATAGATGTCATATAGTAGACTCTATAACCCATAATGTTTGTTAGATTGGTTTAGTCTTCAGGCTTGAGGCTTCCTGCAGACTCCGTGCCTGCAAGCTCGAATGCATGCAGACAGGCGCACGCATTCAGAAGTTTCCAAGCTTGGAAGCCCGCCGCATCTTTGAGCCTGAGGTTTCGCAGTCCGAGTTAGGCTCCTTGTCGCAACCGTGAGAAGGAGTTCTTCTATCATCCCTTTTGATAATCTTCATGGAGCAGTTTTAATGAGTTCTTACAGTAACTCGTTGAATACTTTGCGAGAACCCATACACTAACCCTTTCGATAATGTTCATAGCCCCTTGTGTAGTAACTCTTCTAATGACTCCAAGCCCTGCAGTGAACCCTAGAGATTTTAACCGGCTTGCATCTATCGCCAGACCCAAGCGCATTCACACATGCGCGTGCACGGAAATAGCAGAATGGGTTACCGGGCTACCACAACACGATCTCTACATCTGTATCAATATCTACCTATATCTATGAATATCTATGTCTGTATCCGTCTGTATGTTCATTTGTATCAATTTCTATATCTAGATCTTTATCTATAGCTATACGAGATCTGTATGTATATCTACATCTGTACCTATTCGTGCATCTGTACGTGCATACAACGAACACAAATTCATACTTTCTCGTCCGACCTCGAACTCCAGATTGCAAGACATGTTTCCTCTAAGGTTTCCTGTCGAAGATGAAGGTCTGTGCCGTCTGTCTTGCAAATCTCCCCGTGCCCGCTACATGTTCATCTACAGAGTCACTACAGAGGATCACTTCTTATATCAAGGTGCAGCCGGGATGTTTTTGCAGTTTTGCACTAGCAGTGCAAATGTGTTTTGTGTGGACATGTTTCCTGGACAGGAACACAGTTCCTTTCTGGCGTGGCCTACCCCGAAACGTAGGATTTTCTGTTTGTGTAGGTGTTCTTAGGAACATGCGAAACGCAAGAAGACCACTACTTCATGTGTCGGTTTGGGGAAAGTGTTGCAACACGAAGGAAAGTACTTTAGCAGACCGCGAATTTCATTGAATCTTTACGTTCTGATGTGTAGCGCAGACAGCTTTATCAAGTATTGCTTGGAATGAGTTTAAAGATTGGTTGAACAGAAAAGGCAAAGAACGTACACTCGACACTAGGTAAGAGGCTCTCTTCTCCAGCTCCTGACCACCGGAAGTCCCAAAGCTCATTAAAAACGTGTGAGCAACTCCTAAAACAGAAAACGACAGCATGAGTTGCACCCCTATATTATGGTACCCTTATAGACCCCTTATAGACCCCTTTATAAGGCCCCTTAAAGCCTCAACCACGAACCGGTGCGACCGGCCAAATACATGACGTTAGGGCTTAGCAGGGCCCAGGATTCATTGAATTCCAGTCCGTCCTGCAAGTTTTAGCTTGGAGCCCTAAACCCTAAACCCTAAATCCTGAACCCTAAACCCTAAACCCTAAACCCTAAACCCTAAACCCTAAATCCTGAACCCCTAGCTTGGACCCAAACTCCTCAACTTGAAAATCTGTGCCCTTCACCCGCAGGGCCGTACATCGCTTGAGCCTAGGCTCCCTGCAGAATCCCCTCGGCCTAAACAAGCACTGAAACGCAGGTTCCATTCCGAAGTTGCCGAATGCCTCATGCGCATGAAGGCCAGATAAGCTCGGACTGACAGTAGAAGGTTATTGGACGGGAGTAGTAGTGCTGCTATGTGCTGCTTCTAGTTTTGCGTCTGCTTCTTCTGTTGCAACCATGCCCTGCACCCTAAACCCAATTGCTACTTACAGAAGCCACGTCGTGCAGCATGGAGGATCTTTCTGCGCAAACCTTTCAGGAAGGGCTTGACAAACGAATTCAAACGAATCTGCGGTGATGCTTGGTGCTTGCCGAAACAAACCGCGAAATCTGTCTGCTCGAACTCGTCAAGGCTTTCATGTTTTGGGACTGGGGGTCCAAGATTCCCCCTGCTACCCGAAGCAATGGCCTAATGGTTCTTCCGCTTCCCGGTTGTGATTGCAACGACCTGACGACGATGATGATGACGGGGGTGGTGGTGATGATGATGACGAACCCTAAATTTTGGGTTTAGGGTTTAGGGTGATGATGCTGCCGCTGTTTTTGTTGCCCTCGTGGTGCTTCGGAGACAGACCAGTGCAGGGTAGAGGCTAGAGCCAAAGAATCCTGAGCCTCCTTCGTGCGACTTAACCCAATCCCCCCAAATCCTACAGAATTTTCATAAAGACCCATGATCAAGAGCTTTTGGATCTTAGAGCCCTAAACCCTAAACCCTAAACCCTAAAACCCTATGAAGCCCTTCTGAACAGCCCGCTGGAGCCCTTCGAATCTGACTGCTGAGCCCTCCCACATTATACAAGGTCATAGTGCATGCTCAAGGTTGTGTTACATTGCTTGATTGCTTGATGTTAAAGCTTCATCATATTATGCCATGTTAGGTTATGGTATATTATGTCATACTTTGTTACACTATATCAGACTTTATCTTATTATGTTGAAGTTATACTATACTTCAGTATATTGAGCCCTCAGGAAATCGACGGCATTGCCAAAGTGGAGCCTTCCTCTCAGTACTTGGAGGGTCGGGGGATTTAGTAAGTAGTTAGTAAGTAGACTTATAAGTATCTGTTACTAAGTCCCCCGACCCTCCAAGTAGAAATCCTCAAGCCAAGTAGAGCCGGCCTTGGTTTTCTGCACGGCTACATCCGGGTAGTTCTCTATATTAGGATCCCGTTTTTCGGGCTCCTTAAAGGGATCCATATGGGTTTCTACAAGGGTACTATATGGGTAGTTCTCTAAATGAGGATCCCTTTTCTAGGGCTCCTTAAAGGGATCTGTACGTGTTTCTATAGGGTTTCTATAAAGGTACTCTATGGGTAGTTCTCTAAATGAAAGTGCCTTTGCAAGTCGCCAATTAGTACTGTACCCTTATAAACAGGACAGAAAACGAGACCGTAATTCAGAGAATTACCCATCTAGAGGGTTCTATAAGGGTTCTGAAGGTTCAGGGTTAAGGTTTGGGGTTTTGCATTTGGGATTGCAGCGATTGAGGCTGTTGGGAGTGTTGCTCACCGCGGACGGTCTTGCGTCTTACTTTTTGCCAGCCAAATCTAAAAATGAGGACATGACCGGTGCATTCTTCTGTTTCAACTCCGACCACCATCTTGAAGCTACTCTAAGGCATACTAGTACTGTCGGCGAGCTGTACTCGTATTGCTGCCGGTTTTCGTCGTCGTCGGAGTTATCGTCGTCACAGTAGTCGTAGCAGAAGAAGAAGCAGAAGAACGTAGTAGTAGGAAGTAGGAGCAGCAGGAGGAGGAGGAGCAGAAAGAGTGGGACCGCTTGTACTAGTGCTAGCACTAACACTAGTGCGACCAGGCACTGGCGCTATACATGCTGCTACAGTAACTGTCAGGAAGTAGTAGAGAAAGATGAGGATCATCACAAGTGTGTTGTATATTGGTAGTCGTCGATGCTGTCGTCGCATTGCCGCAGCAGGCAGCAGGGGTACGCTTCGTAGTGTGTGCCTAAAGCCCCAAAAAGGCCTAAACCTCAGACCCTAAATCCTGAACCCTTATTCCGAAATCCTAAACCTTACTTCCTAAATCCTACACCCTAGGCATACTCCTGAATTCCCTTCTAGAACCCTTAAAGATCGTTCTTAACCCTAACTCATAAATCTTTTTAACCCTAATTCCTGAATCCCAAACAAAACTCCTAAATCCCAAACAAAACTCCTAAATCCCAAACAAAATTCCTAAATTCCACACAAAATTCCTAAATCCCGAACAAAATTCCTAAATCCCAAACAAAATTCCTGAATCCCACACAAAATTCCTGAATCCCAAACAAAATTCCTGAATCCCAAACAAAACTCTTAAATCCCAAACAAAATTCCTGAATCCCAAACAAAATTCCTGAATCCCAAACAAAATTCCTGAATCCCAAACAAAGGCAGTGCCGACTCTCCGAGTGCGGAGCCGAATTCCTGTGGTTTTGCGGCTGTACAAGGGCTGTGATGACCCTAAAGCCCTAAAGCCCTAAAACCTTAAACCCTAAACCCTAAACCGGGCTGTGATTCAGTTCAGGGTTTTGAGGGCTTAGAGTTAAAGTGAAGCACATCATAGTAGAGTTACAATAAGAAACAACAGAATAGTATGAGAGGATATGAGTCATTTCATGTCCTAGTTTTCTGTAGTTTCATATTGTCAATTGTATATCACACTTTGTTACACTATTCTATCTTATATTTACAACCCTATTATGTAGTATCTCATTGTATGTTATAATATGTTATATCACGGTTTTTGTTTATCACAGTGCTCTATAGTATCCTATGGAATCTTATACTATGTTACTTGTATTGTACTATACTGCAGAGTATCATATAGGAAGCTTCTTCACTGTGACACTTTGTCGAGGTTTTATACTTAGTACCGGAGGGGGCTTAGTCTGTCAAGGAGCTGAAGCCTGAAATGAATGGATTCGTGCTGAGGCTCAATTTGGGAGTTCCCGAAAACTAGGGTACCTTACTTTGGGGTACTTATAATAAGGATCCTAGTATTTAGGGTACCATATTAGGGTCCCCCTATTTTCGGAAACTCCCATTTGGGTGAGGGACTTCTCAGCGAGGGTTGAAGGGGTATTGCTGAGGCAGCGGTCCAACGGAGGGCCTGTAGACTGCAACCAGGTATGCAGTTGGATGAGTGGCCGCGCAGCTGCTTACTGAATCTCCATGCTGTTTATCGAAGGCCATTTGGGCCACAAGATGTTACCAGCGCTGGGGTAGGCTTCTTTCTCGTAGGCTGAGCGAATGGATACCGCGCGCAGCCTGCGTTTTTCGGTGGTGCCACCTCCGGGGCTGGAAGGCTTCTGTGCTCACAAACGTGACCCAAAGAAGCACGTGGTGAAGAGAAGGAGGGGCAAACGGCCATCTCCCGCTAAAGTGAGCAGAGATTCTCGCCGGCAGCACAAGTTTATCAGCGCATCTCTTGGGCTCCCGAACACTACGCGTGCAGCTGGTGTGATCCAAGAATTGGTACTCGGCGGCGTGCTCTCCGAAGATATCGGTGCATGCCTCCGTCAGGGCAGTGGGAAAGGCCGAAGACGTGATGTGCTCCCCCTCCCACTCTTGCTTGAGTGGCCAGCAGATGTGGATCTCATGGGAGTTGCGCCAGCTGATGCTTTGCACTTCGCCAAGTTTTGCATCGTCAGCTTGAATGTGCTGTGGTCAGACTTCAAAACCGCTCGCCTCCCCAGGGCCGCCGTGGGCAGGCCCACGGCCCCACAACTGGAAGCCCAGAAGCACATTGCCGCGAAAACTGCACGCATGTTGAGCCGGTTCAGCTCTGCCTCAGGTGCTTCCTGGGAGTGGCAAGGAGCTTTTGAGAAATTTGAGCAGACCGCTTCAGCGTGCAGCGAGCCTCTTGTTGGGAGCGCAGTCGACCTTCCCAATAGGGCAGGCACTTGTGACCCGCTGCCGCATTTGGATGCAGACCTCCAGGCTGCAGTCACAGATGCCGCCAGCATTTTTCCGGATGCGCCTACCCATGTCATCGGGCGAGAGTCGACAGCTACGGACAACTACGACGAGTATGTCAAGCTCGTGGTTCGGGAAATCGCCTGCGGAAAGTTGCGTCTGAGGCGCTCTGTAAGGGGCGTGGCGCCGGTTTTCGCTGTGGGCAAGTCTACCACCGGACATCAACGCAAAATCTGGAACGGGGCGGAGCTGTCAGAAGCAGCAGCAAGGCCTCCTGCTCCACCACGGCTCGCAAACCCATCTTCTTTTCTGGACTTGGATGTGGAGCCGCAGGAGGCCGTGTGGTTCTCGAAAAGAGATGCAGAGACTTTCTTTGACGTGTTGAAAGTTCCGGGCCAGCTAACGCCTTGGTTTGGCCAACCTGCCGTCAAAGTCAAAGACCTCTTGGTGGCTGGAGCTTTCGATCTGGACTTCGTCAACAGCTTGGTCGACGACCTCGACGCGACGTCTTTGCAGGTTACCGAAGACATTTTCCCGGTCAGCACGGTGTGGCCCATGGGCTTCAGCTGGTCAAGCGTAGTTGCCCAAAGCACGACGTTGGCATGTGTGGCACGAGCAGGAGTGCCTCTAGAGTGTGCTTTGTCCGTGGAGCATCCGCCGCCCTCAAACCAGGCGGAGCTTTGCATGGTCGCCACCGACGACACAGTCTTCATGCATCGCGACAAGGCCAGAGCAGCTGAAACACTGCAAAGGTTCGACAGCTGTCTGGAAGATGCTGGGATACCACGCAAAGCCGTCAAGGACGTAACCTGTGCAGATGAAATAACTGCACTGGGCTGTGACATTCACAGCCATCCGCATGTGGCAGAGCCTGCAAAGCCGAAGCTCGTCACCTGCGTCAGTGCTGTGCTAGATGTGTTGAACCATAAGAGAGCTTCGCCAAGGGCAGTGAACGGTCTCCTGGGGCTTCTACAGTGGCTTTGCTTGCTACAGTGTCCTGTTTTCGGTGTCTTCAACAAGGTGTACGACTTTGTCCGACAACAGCCTGACACACAGAAGACAGAGCTTCCCGCTGCAGTCCTTCGGGAGTTTGCAGTTGCCCTGGGTCTCATGCCGCTGCTGAGCGTAAGCCTGGACAGACAATACTTAGGAGACCTACTCGCTTGCGACGCAGCCCCTGAGTTTGGTTTTGGTGTGTCGGCATGCCGCTGTTCATCAGATCTCCTGAAGCGTGTGGGTTGGCTAGCTGAGCGCCATGGTGATTGCGTGCGGGTGCATAAGACCCCAGGTGCGGACGAGAGGACACGGCTTGGCAATCCGCACAGGCTCTCTCTCGCCAAGGAGGACTTCCGCGATGTGGTTTCGGCGCCAGCACGATGGACGGCGCATTCTAGCACGCTCGAAGGCCATGCTTTGCTCCTCACCCTGAAATGGGCATCTCGGAGTGTCGCGAAGCATCACAAGAAGCTTGCAATCATGGTGGACGCAAAAGCAGAGCTGGGTGCTGCCAGCAAAGGCAGAACATCCGCTCCGGCTCTCCGGGGCGTGGTTCGGGCCGTGGGGGCCTACTCACTTTGCTGCGACTTTCTCCTGCGGCTCGTTTACATCCCCTCCGAGGACAACCCCGCAGATGCTCCGTCACGAAATTTGCGGAGATGCAATCGAAAGCGCAAGCGGGCTCCGTGAACATCAATATTCTCCACTCCACTCGGAATTCACAGGCGCAAGGCACTGTCGCCCTGCCCCTGGTTACCGGATGCCGTGCGAGTGACGCCCTTGACTTAGTTGGGTGATCATGTTCGGCAGCTTGGACGAGCTGACGCATTGTTTCCAGGGGCAGTGGGCACATGGTCTGGTCCAGCCATGTCAGTGCAATTTTTGTGTACGTCTGCTCAAGCAACCAGTCGCTGGTAGTTGGGTCTGTTCTGGCACACCTGAGTCGCTCTTCAACCTGTACCAGAGCTCGTTTCGTGCATGCAAGATCTCTAACTTCCAGTGCCTGCGCCTTGAAAAGACCGTCTTGAGCTTCAGCAAGGACAGGAGAGCGCACCCGGCAGCAATGAAGGGGTATTGCTGAGGCAGCGGTCCAACGGAGGGCCTGTAGACTGCAACCAGGTATGCAGTTGGATGAATGGCCGCGCAGCTGCTTACTGAATCTCCATGCTGTTTATCGAAGGCCATTTGGGCCACAAGATGTTACCAGCGCTGGGCCCACCCTGCCCGCCCTTGTGTGGGTCTGTTCTGGCACACCTGAGTCGCTCTTCAACCTGTACCAGAGCTCGTTTCGCGCATGCAAGATCTCTAACTTCCAGTGCTTGCGCCTTGAAAAGACCGTCTTGAGCTTCAGCAAGGACAGGAGAGCGCACCCGGCAGCAATGACGGGGTATTGCTGAGGCAGCGGTCCAACGGAGGGCCTGTAGACTGCAACCAGGTATGCAGTTGGATGAGTGGCCGCGCAGCTGCTTACTGAATCTCCATGCTGTTTATCGAAGGCCATTTGGGCCACAAGATGTTACCAGCGCTGGGCCCACCCTGCCCGCCCTTGTGTGGGTCTGTTCTGGCACACCTGAGTCGCTCTTCAACCTGTACCAGAGCTCGTTTCGCGCATGCAAGATCTCTAACTTCCAGTGCTTGCGCCTTGAAAAGACCGTCTTGAGCTTCAGCAAGGACAGGAGAGCGCACCCGGCAGCAATGAAGGGGTATTGCTGAGGCAGCGGTCCAACGGAGGGCCTGTAGACTGCAACCAGGTATGCAGTTGGATGAGTGGCCGCGCAGGTGCTTCCTGAATCTCCATGCTGTTTATCGAAGGCCATTTGGGCCACAAGATGTTACCAGTGCTGGGCCCACCCTGCCCGCCCTTGTGTGGGTCTGTTCTGGCACACCTGAGTCGCTCTTCAACCTGTACCAGAGCTCGTTTCGTGCATGCAAGATCTCTAACTTCCAGTGCCTGCGCCTTGAAAAGACCGTCTTGAGCTTCAGCAAGGACAGGAGAGCGCACCCGGCAGCAATGAGGGCTTAGGGTTGAGAGGAGCTTCTGCCTGAAGGGCTTGGGCTTCTAACTTCCTACCGAAGCTAGTATACAAGAAGGTTTATGTGCTAGAAGCTAGAGGTCAGCGCCGGCTTCCATGGTTTGTAGCGTTCCGTGCTTTTGGATATGGGAGTTTCCGAAAATGGCGGATACCTCATCTGGGGTCCTTGTAATAAGCATCCTTTTATTTAGGGTACTATATTAGGGTCCCTTGTTTTCACTCCCATCTCGGCTTCGGAGGACGACCCCATCAAATGCAAACCCTCGAACCTTGCCGGGCTTTCTCGTGAAGGCGAAAGCAACAGTGAAAACCCGAACACCAAACTCAGAACGCTACGGCCAAAACCGTTTCTATGTGGATCGGCTTGGGCGTTGAGTTTTTTGGGTTCGAGTTTGAACGCACGAACACATACCTCCGTAAGCAGCGGAATGAGGAACCAGCAGGCACACCAGCAGACACTGTAATTGGCGAGTCGTATTTTCGGCAAGGATGTGAGCACACTTGGTGATAACCTTCGAGATGTTGATACACGCATTCCCTGCAACACTGAATCCCAAGCAGCAGACAACACCCCGAAACGCTCTCACTCACATGCACACCTAACATGGCCTTTGCGCCCAAAAGCCTGAACTCATCTTGCTGTACATCCTAAACCCTAAACCCAAATCCTTAAATCTTAAACCCCAGACCCAAAACCCTAATCCCTTGCTCTATATGTTGGGTGTGAAGATCAGATCTTATCTTCTCCGGCTTTCAAGGGGCAAGGGTACCGCCACTGACACCGACACACCTCCCCACTGCCGCCACCACACCGTAACATGTTATGGTGCATTTTCGTAGAATAATCGTTATTCATAATGATATACAATGATGTGTTATGACATAGTATCATGTAGCACAACCCACGACTATGACCGCTACTTCGACCACTACAAGCAGTCACAACAAGTGGTACTTATAGTCTTAGTGACAACTAGCGGTACTTAAGCCTCCAGAAGCCGATAAGCCAAGCCTTTAAAGTAACTTGGGTTTGTGGGTTTCAGGGTTCAGGGCTCTAGGGCTTGGGACCTGGGATTGAGAGCTTAGGGCTTGGGGGTATAACTTTAGAGCTTTCAAGGTTCAGGACTCTACAAGCGTTTTTGTCCCTGTCTGAATCCCCCACTCGATTCTGGGCTCCACGTACCACACGTACCTTTCTGTAGAGCCACAAGAAATCCCATCGTGCGGTCGGACTTGAGAACTTACAACAAAGCAGGACGTAGTAACTTCAGTGTTTATCATAAGAACCTACGAGAAAGTAGTGTATGGTAACTCAAGGGAACTCTGCAAAGCATCAGTCACATCGCGAGGTCGGGACTCACAGAGAGGAGTCGCATCGTGGAGGTCCGTTAACCCCGAACCCTAAACTACCACAAAGCCAGAATCCTCGGCAGTATTTCGCGGCTATCTATAAGGCCTTTCCCCTTGACACTAAGTGTATGAAATTCTGCATCTATTCATAAATCTTGAGTTGTGAAGGTAGAACCAAGAACCCTAGATCAATCATGTTGAACCTACACATCAGACCCAGACAAACCCATAGCCATCCACAGCCCTGAATCCTGAATCGACAACCTTACCCGAAACCCTAAACCTCGGCGCCTTCAAGCCGAGAACCCCAGAGACAGTTTGATGGTGGGGAGGGCTGCCGTGCAGTCGCGGCTTTGTTGTTACACAATTTGTACTGTTGGACCCTTTTGCCCCTGCCCCCGTGATGGATGCCATCTGGTATGATGCATTGTCATTGCTGGCGTGATTTCTCTCAACGATACTTCTCGCCTGACCGTCGTCATCATCACGATCATCAGCAGCATCACCGTCATCCCTCATGGTCATCATGGTCACCAGGGTCATCATCGTCATCATCATCATCATCTTTACAACTGTCTCAACCCTGTCGGCAGTCCAGCTTCTGCTTTGCCTGCATGCCTGTACTTGCATCTCATGTTTCGGGCCCATATTCCCCAAGCACTGACGGCCTCGTAATCAAAGCTTCTGCAAAAGAGTTTTTGATCTGGAGGAGGCGCGCTCCCAGCGCTACAAGCACTTGGTCGATGTTATGCAGGTGGAACACATGTGCAATGCAAGTCCTCCAGCGGCTGCTGTTGCTCTTAGGATGGTGATGATGATGATGAGGATGGCGCCGGAAATGGAAGTGGTGATCATGATAGTCAGGCTGATGACATGTCCGGGGATGGAAAGGTCTGTGTAAACAGATTAGGGCCACGAGAAGCGCATTAAGAGTTTCGTCATGGATCGCAAGACCGCAAGACCCACAGTGCTCGGTATTTGCAGCAATGGCTCCAACAGTGGTCATGACAGCAGTTGTTGAACCGGGCATCCAGGTCATGAACATGTCCGATCGGCAATGTCGAAGCTAGCAGGTCTCGCACTCGACATTTGACGTGGCAGAAACGACGGTGAAGTGTGCATCACTAATACTAGCAACAGTAGCATATCAGCAGCTTAGCAGCAAGAGCGGCAGCGACAAGAACTGCGAGTAAGAACAGTAGCAGCAGTAGCAGCAGCAGTGACAGCACCTGCAGCAAAAAAGCAGAGCAAAGGCACGACAAAATCGTGACTAGTCACCGGTAGGGAGTACAACATGATAACAGTCGTGTTGGTTCAGTCGACGATGCTCATGCTCACAACTTCTGGAACTTTCTTCTCAGCGTGCTGTACTAAATCCTAAACCCGAAACTCTAGTGACTCTAGTCCCAAACCCAAAGCCCGACACGGCCAGGTGTCTGTGAAAGAGGACGCGGAAACTGCGCGGCAGGAGATCAGTGCGAGGGCGGAGGCTCGGCCAAGCAACCGAGGACTACATATTGTATGCATCCTACACATGTGCCTTCATTGCTTCTGAACGCTCATGTGTTTCATCAGTTTGAACTAGCGTGTCCGAGTTGCCAAGAACATTTTGGTTTCGACTTTGCTTCCATGGAACCCAGCAGCCTCAACCGCTTTGGCTGAAACAAACAGGATGCTTTGGAAGGCCGCTGAAGCACTGAGATGTACATCGCAACAGGTTCGTCGCAGAGCAGCCGCAGAAAGCAACCACACAACACAGACATGTCTTTCGCGAAAGCGCCTCGATGGCGAGCTTCACGGCCAGACGCCACCCCTGGGCCCGGTGCATATTCGCTCCCATGGGGTCCACCCCCACTACTGGCCAAGACCCGAAAGCGCAGCCGGCCAGCTCCTGCGGCCTGGCTGCTCAGCGTTCCCGGCGAGCCCCGTCCGAGCTGCCCCAGGCAAAGCTGCCCCCGCCAGTGTTGCTGGGCAGCGGCGGGGTGGCCGAAGTCTTGCTTGGCAAGTGGGGGACGCTGAAGGCTGCAGTGCAAACTGCCAAGCAGCCAGGATGGGATCACGAAATCCTTGCAGAAGCAGCTTTTCTCGCCCGCCTTGGGCCGCATCCCAACATCGGGTGCTGGGCGTGGCGCCAGGGCCCCGTGTGCACCTGTACCTGGAAATGCTTGGGCCATCGTTGGCAAATTATGCCATGAAAACACAAGCGGAGGTGGCCGACCTGGCCCAGGGGTTGCTGGCCGCCCTTGCCCACCTGGAGAATGGCCTGGTGGGCACACGGATGTGAATTGAATTTGATGTTCCGCAACCACGACATTGTGCTCATCGACTTGGATGCTGCCATCGAGGTCATGGACCGCGAGCAACTTGTGCAGCGGAAGCCAGGAAATCTGGCGAACCTGTTTTCAGCCGTGTGGACCCAAGGGTCGTCAATCCTCTCAAGGAGGATGTCCGTGCTGCAGGAGCAGTCCTCCACAACGTGGCGGAGGACACGCTGCCCAGCCAGCTGCTGGCTTTCCTTGCAGACCTGTCTGCACCCGAAGCCCAGCGGCCGTTTGCAACCGCGGCAGCCGAGCAGCTGCAGATGACCATCGCCTGTGTAGGTTTGTTGGACAACTGCATTGTTGAGGATCCGAAGAAGGCAAGATTCCATCCCAAGCACATGCGAGGCATCACACAAGCGAATTCAACACTTCCTTCAAGGGTCCTCCTGCCATTCATCTTCCTCGCTCCTTCTTGTTCCTGCTCGGTACAGAAGCTGTGCACTGGAAGCTGAGTTGGCGCCGGCTCGGGATATCTGTCGAAAAGCGACGGACGGGAGAATCGGCCAGCCAAGTCCAGCAGTCAATGAAATGCTTCTGCATGCCCGTACTCTTGACCCCTTCCATACTAAGCTACGCTGCAGCCTGATTTGCAGTCCCTTGCCACGTGGACTGCGGTGCCCGGCCTGCCCCTCCGAGCTAATGCTTGGAAAAAGAGATGACATGCACTTCATGTTGTTGTCTTTGAGAGGCTCCAAAACACATGGGTTAAGGCTGCCTAGGGTTCCTTTACAGGATCTATATGGGATCTATAGGGCTTAGGTTTAGGGGTTGGTTTACTAACCAAGGAATATACCTTAAATTGTCACAGGAATCCTAACATGATTTAAGGTATGTTCCTTAATTAAGGGGTTTTGGAGTCTCTGGGTCTCAGCATTTTTGTGGAAGTGCGCCATTACCACTCTACCACCCCGACCACCACACCGCCGTCACCGCCACCGCCGCCACCACAACTGCCAGTGCTGGCACACCACTGTCGCCAGCACCAGCAGCAGCGCCGCATGACATCCGTCAGTGCCAGTATCACCGCCATCACCTTCCCTGCATGCCTGTAAACATCACTATCACAATCAGCATTACCCTCATTCATCATCATCATTCACCATGCACGGTCATCAGCACCCTCACCATCATGGTGATAGCATCAGTCGTCACCACGATCATCATCGCCACCAGCGGAATCGCCGTCATTACCATCATCGGCACCACACCTGTATCTTCGTCAGCGTGAACAGTAAATCGCCTCAGAATGTCGAGCCTTGGTGTAATGCAAATTCTGTAACGTGAAAAACGATAATATCCTGTAATCTACTCTGCGAGGGTTACGATGAGGGCGACTACAGGTTTACAAACCGGCTACTTTAGGGCGGCACAGCAGAGGCATCTATAGGGTGTTTTCGGTTAGTGTAGGGTTTCTATAGGGATACTCTGGTGTTCTACTTGGAAGCTAAGTGTTTCAAGGCGGGGGTGGGTTTTACGACCTACTCTTCCTTGCCCTTTGGCCGCAGGTGTCCAAAGAGACCGTGAAAGGAAACGTGCAAATTCAGGACCGGGTGCCACGTGCACGTGTGTGTGTGTGTATTGCGTGTGTGTGTGTGTGTGTGTGTGTGTGTGTGTGTGTTGGCACGAACCGAACGACTTCAACACACCCAGAAAGCCCTAAACCGACAAGTTGTCATACACCGCTGTAAGGTTACATAGGGCCTTTATGGGATATGATAATCTGATAATATCATGGTGTTGTATTTTTACTGTTACATATCAGAAGTTGTGTTTTTGTTGCTACAGAGGTTGCTGGCTATTGCTGTTATTATGGTTGTTAGTTCCATTAAATGCTCGTTTTTAATTCATTTTTTAGTATTAATGTTCTTCTTCTTATTGCGATTAGTAGTTTTATTGTTGGTACTATATACTGTTATTGCTATATTGCTGCTTATCATTGCCATTAACCATTCTTGAGACATTTGGACTATACGGAGGTTTTCTTGAGCTCGGAGCTTCAACGCATTCGTTTCATCTGAGGCAAGGAGCTAATCTCCTTGAACGGGCGCAGCCCAAAAAGCATTGCGGAGGTGAGCAAGCAGTGAACTTTGCATCACGGCGGGCCGTAGCGATGCTCCAGTCCCAGACACGAGGCATGCTTTCTTGTCTTTCGCCCCAGCACCTCTTTGATGAAGAAGCCGAAATAAGATTCATGTCTCCGTATCTCTTGAAGATCTATGTTAGCCCCGCAAGTGGTCGGTGCAGAAGCTGCTGTGTCTGCTCACCCTACACCCTAATGCCCTAAACCACAAGAAGAGAAGATAGCCTTTGGGGTTCGGGGGTTGACTCGGCCCCGGCCTTAAACCTTCCAACGCTTAGCAGAACCTCAAGGACATCGCGGGAGGGGAAGGGCCCGAAGCCGTAAACCACATAAACCCTGCGAGCCCTGAGCACTTAGAGCTTCAGGGTTTACCCAAACTTTTCGCTCCAAAACTCCTATGGCCTGAAGCCCCCAATGCCGTTGTCGAGCCTTTCGATGGAATCCTGCAGGAGAGCCAGGCAAGGGTAGAGAAGAGCAGCCGGCCGCCCATCTTCCGTTTTCGGGCTTTAGGGTTATTGCTTGAAGGGTTAGTGTTTCAAGTTTGGGGTTTTAGGGTGTAGGGGTTTAGGGTTCCTTCCCTAAGCCCTAAGCCCCTTTTTTTTTGAGGGGAAGGGATTGAATCCTCCGCATTCAAAGCCCTCCAGCCCGGAACTTGCACCCAGAGACTCCAATGTCCCTTAATTAAGGAATACCTAGGGCCCTTTTAAGGGATCTAGAAGGGTTCTTTTAAAGGGATCCTATAAGGGATCTATAGGGTTTAGGGTTTAAGAGACTCCAATGTCCCTTAAGTAAGGAATATACCTTAAATCGTAGTAGGGATCCTATGATTTAAGGTATATCCCTTAAATTGGAGTCTCTGGGCACAGGCCATCGCAAGCTTAGATCTCACGAGCCGCCAAACCTCGAAAGCTCTAAACCCCCAAAAGCTCTGAGCTACAGAAGCTTGCAGGCCAATCTATTTATCTGTAATACCAGTATCTATATTCATATCTAGATCTAGATCCTGCTCTATCTATCTATCTATTGTGTAAAAGCCATTGCTGTCTATCCCGTCTAGGCGGGCGTTACAAACAATGTGATGTCGTAGTTCTTGCTGCCGTCATCCGCCGTCGTGGTGGTCGTCGTTGCCGACCGTGATGATGATGATGCTGTTGATGACAGTGTTGGAAATGATGATGATTACCAAGGAGATGTTGATGGTGGAGGCGGTGCATATGGCATATGGTTCACCATCAAGAGAAATTGAATGCCATGCGCATGATGGCCGTCATGATGTCTCGTCGCATGACGCATTTTACAGCACGTCTTCTCCTTGTTGTAAAGGGTGGCTTTCGGCTGTTAGTACTCTGATGTCATTGCTGTTAGCGTCACTTTCCGTAGCAGTGCTCTCAATCCTGCATGATTGTCTTGCAGTGTCGCCGCCACTCCTCGTCCTCCCGCAAAAACGACCAACAGCGCCTACTCCCAAGCCACCCCAACTCCTAATCCTACACCTAATCCTACACCAAATCCTACTCCTACTCCTGCTTCTGCTCCTCCTGCATGATCAGTTGTTGTTCCCTCATCGGTTGTAGATTGCGTTCTGACCGCCAGCTCTTGGAGCTCTCGCTCGCTGAGGCTCCAACTTTTGGCAATGGGCGCAAGGCTCAGCTCAGACACAGCTTTGAAGCATGTGGGAGTTTCTGAAAATTCGGGGTACCTTATCATAAGGATCTTACTATTGGGGGGTACTATATTAGGGTCCCCTATTTCCGGAAACTCCCATGTGGCTCACCAGCACTTCAAGGATTCGCGTATGTCTCAGGGGTCAGGGTGATGTTAGCAGAGCTTGTGTCTTGGATCAGCTGACTGGGGACCCCTTTGTTCTTGGGTTTATGTTTGCTTGTGGCAATTTCCAGGGTTCGGAAGATTTCATACCGTTTCAGCACTTCAGGCAGCCAGAAAGCCCCAGGTCAGTTTGGTGAAGCTTTGAACTTTCATAAGATGCCTTGCGATCTGTCCCACATGAAAAGCTCAGGGCAGAATTTTTGAAAACGGGCTAAGGGCGCGCTTATCGCCTTTCCACCCGCCCCTGCCCTCCACATACCCCCAAAACTCAAACCTTGAAGCCTGCACTCAGACTCCGCCCTAGACCCCAAGCACTAGACCGCCAGAGAGCCCTGGCGCCATGGCTAGCGAAGCCTGTGCTTTCTGCGCTCTCTCATCTTCGCCGCTGCTGCTATCGACGCCCTCGTCGTGGGTTCTGGGACAGACGGCCCCTCCCGCCAGCCCAAAGTGGCGGCGCTGGGTTCCGGGCTGTCTCCTCGGCAGCTTCGGTCTCCGGGCACGACTGCGGCCCCGAGGGTCCCGGCGAGGGCACCGGGCCCTGAGCTCCGAAAGCTCGGAAGCGCAGGGCCCAGGCCCGGGCTCGGCTTCGCAGGCGCCAATAGAACCCCGGGCCCCGGCAGACTCCGATGAAGAGCGGAGGAAGACGCCGCGCAACAGGTGCAGGGTGCCGGAGTTTTGTATTTTTCTGTGTGGTATTGTGGTTTCTTGCAGATCATGGAGGTATGTAATGTTCAAGATACATGTGGGTGGTTGTCAAAATTATGGTCCTTTTTTGGGTACCCTAATTATTAGGTGCCGTACTTTAATAGGGACCCAAAAAGGGACCATAATTTTGACAACCACCCATGTGGGTAGGAAGGCTGTGGGGTGACCTGAACTCCTAACTCCTTACATGCCTAAGCCTACACCTTAAGCCCCTAAGCACAGCATCTCTCATAGAGCCTTTCTAGAACTGTTATAGAATCAGAGCTTTAAGCCCTAGAGACCCGTAAAGCCTAAACCCTAACCCCTAGACCCTAAGCCCTAGACCCTAAACCTTAAACCCTAAGACCTAAACCCCACGAGGTGGCTGAACCTGCTGGAGCGGCTCTTTCGGGATCTGGGGGAGGTCAGCTCTCGACCGCGCCGCGATGTTCGGGGCCAAGTTTGGTGGAGGCTTTGGGTTCAGGGCCCTAAAACCCGAAACCCTAAACCCCACAACCAAGTTTAGGGTTTGGGTTGTAAGGTTTGGGGTTTAGGGTTTGGGGTTGAAGGGTTGAGGGGAAGGGTTGGGGGATGACGGGTTTGGGTTTGGGTTGAAGGGTTGAAGGGTTGAGGGTTTAAGGGTTTAGGAGTTTAGGGTTTGGGGTTCAAGAATTTTGTCAAGGAATGGGTAGCTTGCGAACCTTCCGGCAGTGGTCAACAATCTGCACACCCCAAACCCTAAGCACTCAACGGTTGATTCAAGAATCTTTCGCAACTTCATGGCCAAACTTCGAATTTGGGGGGAGATGGCAATCCTGAGAAGACGACCTCTCCCAGAGGATTCTTCTTGGTTTCAACTTCGTGTGAATGGCGGGGTGTACCTTGGGTACGGCCCCCAATCAGTAACAGTTGGATAATATTCATAATATAAATATGTAAGGCCCTTAATAATAGCCCTATTATAGACTGTGACTGTTACTGTATGGGGGCCGTACCCAAGGTGTACCGGTACTGTGTGGTATTGTCGCATGCATTCCTGGAGCCCAAAACTTGAATGCAGCCCGGCATGCTACCGTACATCCCAGTTGCAAATGCCAAGCTACCTAAACCCTAAACCCTAAACCCTAAACAAGTCCCTTGAACTCGAAACCCTAAACCTTGAACCCCAAACCTTCAGCCCAGAATCCCAAACCTGAGACCCTGAAGACCCAAGGCGACTTATTGGGGCCTGGTGCTTGGCTCCCTTTCTTTGGCCGTGGTCAGCGACTTCCTTGGCATCATGAGGTCCCAAGAGAGTCCAATATGGGAGTTTCGGAAAATCAGTGGTCCTTAAAAGGGATCTATAAGGGTTCCTTAAAGGAATCTATGAGGGTTCTATAAAGGGTTTAGGGTTTGGGAGTTTCCGAAAATTAGGGGTACCCTGTGTTGGGGTCCTTACAATAAGCATCCTACTATTTCGGGTACTGTATTAGGGTCCCCTGTTTTCGGAACCTCCCATGTAGTGCTTTTGATCATGAACTGAGGGTTTGGCATGCTTTTGGATGTTTGCATCCGGTTTTCACGTCTGTGTCCGAAATCCTAGAGCCCAGAAATCCTAGATCCTGAACCTTCACTACATCCCAAAATCCTACACCCTAAACCCTAAACCCTAAACCCTAAACCCCTAAGCCCTAAACCCTAAACCCTAAACTCTAAAGTCTTTTCCAGCGCCTTGCAGGCTGCTGCTGAGCCTCAACCCAAGCGGCGCGAAGGAGATGGGCCTCGACGAGGTGTACCCTGTGGAGGGCCTCAAGACGCCCGCGCCCCGGGCATTCCGGGGAGTGTTTTATACTTTTTAATTTGTATGGGTTTCAGGATTTCGGTGTTTTAGGGTTCAAGGTTGAGGGTTTGGGGTTCAAAGCTTTAGAGTCCTCTTTTGGAGTGGTAGGAGGGCTGCGGAAGGGAAGCCCCGGAATCGAAGTGCTACAGCGATGCAAGCAAAGCAGGTGGAGGACACATGGTACAATGTGTTCAGGTGGGGCTTGAGAGAGAAGAGATCATGGCAGGGATGATCGTGCCTTCAGCAGTCAGGATAGCAATTTAGCAAGGGACGGCAGAACTCATGTTGAGGAGTTCCAGACTTGGGATTACCCCTCTTCAAGCCTGAGATGCTAGAAAAGTCACGCCTTTCATTTGCCGGTAATACAGTGCTGAGTCCATCACGACGAAGACCGCAACCGCCGCTGCAGCCACTGCCACCACCGTTGCCACGCCACCACTACTGCCACCGCACCCGCCGCCATCACCACCACTCAATGTTCGTGTTGCCGGCACGCCTATTACACATAACGCTAGGCTTTCATAGCGAAGCGGTTCTATCAATGCTGTCATCTTCTCGAGAGAGGTACCGCCAGCGGGGGCGCTACCGTCTCCGATACCCCGGCGAGTGGCTTTTCGATCAGAGTGTGGCCTTCTCGAAGCAGGCCGCCATTGAGCTGCCGACCTTGAGGCGTGGGGTTTCAGGCTTGTGAGGGCTTTGAGAACTTAGCGGTTTTTGGTGGTTAGCTAGGGTTCTGGCGATTTAGGGATGTAGGAGTTTGAGGGTTCTAGAGCTTGGGAGGTGAGGGTGAGGTTTCGCAGTTGTTGGTGTAGTCACGACGTTCGTGCGATTTTGCGGGTAGTTGGGGCATCACTGAATGATGTAGTTGAGGGGACGTTCTTAGCCACTTGAAGGGTTGCTGGTCAAGGGTACCGATGCTACTACAGGGTGGAGTATCGGATCTTGCAGGCCACCACCCCTGCCGGCCCTCTCAAAACGGAAGCCCGGATTCGCTAGACTCCAAACCCCTAAACCCCTAACCACAAAGGGCTTGAGGACCAGGGCCACTTATGTTTGTCACCTGTCGGAAGTTCGCTGAAGGTGGTCTTCAGTTTTGAACATACAGGGGCTTTGATCGTACCCTTTGTATGAGGCCTCAAAACACGCAGTATAGTACCCCTTGTAGCAACCCACAGGAACCGAGTAGCTCTGCAGGTTGTTATATTTCCACAAACAGCCGGCACGATGCACAAGGAGCTACAGAGACTCAATGCAAGACTGTTCACAGAAGTTTTTTCCAAGCCCTGCAAGGTTCAGGGTTTATGGTTTTACCCTTGACCCGAAACTCCTAAACCCTAAGCATAAGCCCTGAACCTGAAGTTGCGAACTCTAAGTCTATCGGGCCTGATAAGAGTTCAAGGTAGAGAAAGCTCTTTCTCGGATAGTGGCCCCTTCGAGCATGCAGCAAAAAGACTCGCCCCCGTTCGTAGATAACGGGCCCGCACAAAGGCATGCATTGCTGTTCCCTTTGTTGCATCCCACTGAAAACCGCGATCTTTCATGTACTCGAGGCCGCTATCTTGAAACTTCGCTTTCCCAGACCCGTGAAAACACCGGGCCAAGCCCCTGAAATGCCCAAGCTCAAATGTAGAGGCAGAAGAAGCGCATCGTCCCCGACGCGGCGTTTGGGCCGGCCGGCGGCGGCTTGGCGACCACCGCCACAGCACAGAACCTTTCCGTGGTGCGCCCGGGGCGGCAAGGGTTTGGGGTTTGTTTGGGTTTGGGGCATAGGCTTTGGGGCTTCTGCCTTGCATTCCGTCTATAGGTAGGATGCTTGGCAAAGTTTTGCTGCCACCACAGTTGGTGTCATGCTTAGTTTCATACGATGGAACGAGCGCATGTAGTTTCATGGCGTAGCGTAGAATACCTTCCAGTACTTGTCATCGTTAACAGCCAGTAGTTAAACACTGTCACAAGCATCATCGTCGTCAAGCAATTTCAGCGGTGATAGCAGTGGTTATAGTAAACGGCCGACACAGAATCATTGTAATAGAAGTATGGCTTGGTAACAGAGTGTCCAAGCCAGAGACAGAGAGTAATATGGGGGCCTTAACAACAATTGGAATATGGTGTTGGGGCCATTTTACTATACTTATCAGAAGGAACCACCCAAATGGTACTGGTAATTATTTAAGCACCTTTCCTGTAGTAGCCCGTTTAGTACCCCCTATCGACTCCTTAAAGGAACCCTGTTGGTAATTATTTAGGCCCCTATTTCAGTTGAGTCACCAACTGCCCAGGCGAAGGAATCGCAGAAGAGATGGGAATCGATACCCTAGGGCCGCCTTTCAGACTGAGGGTTAGGTAGACTTCGAGGAGCCCCAAAACCCCAAAACCTTGAAAACCTTAAAGACCCTAAACCCTAAACCCTAAGTGTCGCCTTGGCAGGTCGTTCAGCCTGTGAAAGCTCAGCGGCTGGAGGTCCGGCTTTGTTGTTGTTGTTGGTAAGGACAAAGACTGGAGCCCCATTCGATTTGTTTAAAAAGAAGCCTGTTTTTGTTCGTTCCTTGTTGTTGTTGGGTTTAGGGATTTAGGGGTTTAGGGGTTCAGGGGTTTGGCTTAGGGGTTTAGGGGTTAGGATTTAGGGTTTAGGGCTTAGGGTTTGGGAAGAGAGATGGATTTGAGACATGAGTACCGTAGTAGATTATAATAGTATTATAGCAGTATTGTAGCAGTATTGTAGCAGTCTTGTTGTAGTATACAGCAGCATTATAGCAGTGTTTGCTATAGTTTTCTTTATAGTCGGACGATAATGGTAGTGCTCGTATAATCCGCATTTCGATTCTTTCGCCCTTGTGCGTGGCATTAGCGCGTAGAGCCAGCAAGCTATTGGTCGAGTTACACGGATCGACGTCAGTAGAACTGGAGCCATGTGGGGCTCAGAGGGTTTCTTGCTGTGATGTGTTGGGTAAGTCGGTAAGTCTCACCCAACTAATAGTGGGATAACAGGCATACAGAGGGACCTTACTATGACTACCACTGTCCCGTATGGTAACTAGTAACTATGAGTGAGAAGGGCCCTAACCTGGGTAATGTCTTGTTTCAGGATCTCATGGGCGAGCCCGAGGACAGCCAAGGATGCAGGATAGATCGCTTCAGAGATGAAAGTTTGATTTCTTTGCTTGTCGACGGTCTCAAGGTTCATGCTTCGATACTACAACAAGAACCCTAAGGAAGCCTTGTCTGAACCTTGGAAAATCACTGATACGCCCCTCGTCAAACTTTGTTAAAAGCCGTCCCTTCAGAGGAACGCCTACACCGTAAATCCTCAACCTTTAAACCAGAAAAACCAGAAATCCTTGACCCTATACCCTAAACCCTAAACCCTAAACCTATAAATCCTACATCTAAATCCTGAACTCAAAACCGACCTTAACTGCTAGGCGGAAAAAGGCGTTCAAAAAAAAAGTCCGAGCCTTGCCACCTGCCAGGAGGCTTTTCGCAAGCTCGCTGCAGAAACACTGGCAGCGGAGGCCTCCTCCAAGGGGAGAAGCGTGAAGTCCGGGTTGTGCCTTGGAAGGGCAGGGGACTTAGTAAGTAGGTTATAGGTAGGGTTATAATTGGGGTAACTCCATTTTAGGGTACTTATAACTCTACTGATAACCTACTTACTACGTCCCCTGCCCCTCCAAGTGGGGTTTGAAGGAACCCCAAACCACAAATCCAAAAACTCTTCAACTCTGAAGCCTGTACCCGTAAAGGAACCCAAAATCCTAACTTAAAGGAACCACCATCCCAAAAGGATTCCTAGAGGAGTTCTATGGGGTTTCGGGGTTTGGGTTTGTTGTTTAAAGGTTTGACGATTTAAGGATTTGGGGTTTGGGGTCTAGGATTTGGGTGTGAGTTTTAACGGGTTCACGGTTCGGGCTGTAGGTTCTTTTCGTTGAAGGGGTTCAGGGTGTAGGATTTTCTGTTAGTGTTCCGTCGGGGGTTTGGGTGACGTGCCACGGTTCAGATAGGTTCAGATATAAGTAGTTGCTTATACCGTGGGATGGTCCAAACCTTCCTGAACCTTCCTTTCAATCCTTCATCTGGACTTTTGAAAAGCTGTCGAAAAGCGTCCTCGTGTCTTTACCCTGGCTCTGTGCACCCGCTTTAGTGTTGATGGTTTTCGCCATTGAATCCTGTGAGTGCTAACCTTTAAAATGCACTCAATACCACCAAGGCCCCCAAAGTTCCCTAAACCCAAAACCCTAAACCCGAAGCTCCCAAAACCCAGACGCTCACCGCCGATTCGCAAAACCATCCAACCTGACGGATGGCAGCACCAAAGGTTCCCCTAAGCCCTGACCCTAAGCCTTAAGCCCTAGACCCTGAGCCCTAAACTGCCGTTCATAGCTAGAGAATATGAGATAAGCAGCGATAGCTAGCAGCCAGCATGGCATCATGACCGAACAAAGCCTGAAGTCCCAGACCCTGGATCATGCCTTCAGAAACCCTAAACCCTAAACCCTAAACCCTAAACTCTAAACCCTAAACCCTAAACCCTAAACCCTAAACTGAGGCGAGGCGCTTCGAGTGATACAGTCGCCGAGCCGCAGCGAAGCACGCCCGGTGCGCAGCGGGCCCGGAGCAACGAGCGTAACCGCGCGCAGGGCCTTGGGCGAAACACAGCCCACGCGACCGGCCAGAGGGAGCTGCGCACGAGCCCGTATGCGATGTGCGCAATAAGAAGATCACCCTAAACCCCCCCCATCAAGGCAGAGGATCCCTGCAACGGCCCTCGCCAAGGCAGAAGGTCCCTGCTCCTTTCTTTTCGTGTGGCAGCTCTAAAGCGGTCCCAAACTCCAGAAGCTGTCTCTCAGAGCCCAGATTCGAAAAGGGACCCTCGAGTGCTCTGTCCCTCGGAGCCCGGATCAAAAAATGGACCCTCGAGTGCTCGTGTGTGCCCAAGCTGGTCGGGGCCGCACTCTGCAGCAAAACAGGGCCGTTCTTTTCGTGTGCCTGCTCTAAACCATGCGGGGTCCATGTGTGGCCAAAGGGGTCAAGGCCACATTCTGCAGCAAAACAGGGCCGTTCTTTCGTGTGGCAGCTCTAAAGCGGTCCCAAACACTAAAGTCTGTCCCTCGGAGACCAAATAAAAAAATGACTCTCGAGTACTCGTGGGTGCCCAAGGCCGTCAAGGCCACATCCTGCAGCAAAACAGGGCCGTTCTTTTCGTGTGGCTACTCTAAACTCTGCTTTGCCCTCCGGAAATCTGCAAAAAACTAGGGCTGCTTTTGCCGTGCCAAAGCCGGCGAGGGAACCTCTACTAACCCATCGGTTCGTTGGCCCGTGCCGGTCTACGCCCGTCACGCTCCAACGAACCTCTACCTCCTCTAATCCCGAATAAGTACACGCCGCACATGTATGCATACAACGCCTACATGCCTACGATCATGTACACACCTTTATATGTCCAACGCAAATGCGCACACACCGGTTTGTAGATGTGCAAGCAAATATGAGCACATGAGTCTATGCATTCGACGCAGGCGTTTTGCCTTACTAATGGCAACCCAGCGGCCGTCATGCACTCACCATGGAGTAAGAAAGAAAGGGAAAAGGAAGTAGGTGAGAATGAACACGAGGGTTCCACCCAGAAGGGAACCCTAAACCCGAATAGGTCGAGGCTAGGGTGGCTGGGGTGGGAATACGAGCTACGCATAGCGTGCGCAAATGGTGAGGGCCGGCGTGAAAGCAGTATCGGGAGCCGGCCCGTGAAGGATGCGCGAGCGGACACAGCGCACACCCTAAACCCTAAACCCTAAACTCTAAACTACAAACCTGAGAGCCCTGGGATTTGTAAGTCCTAAAGCCCCAAGCAATACAACAGTCAACCAAAAACCCGGCAGAGCATGTGGGTGGTTGTCAAAATTATGGCCCCTTTTTGGGTCCCTCATATAGTACGGCACCTCTTATTTAGGGTACCCACAAAGGGACTTTAATTTTGACTACTACCCATGTACCTTAACCCGTCTCACGCGGAAGCTTCCCCTTCTAGTACCATTTGTAATGCCCTCGTATTAATTTCACCAGAAGGATACGATTTGGATACGATTTATGGCAAATTTATGGCGTTCCTCTCGACGGTTTTGCAAATTCCCGATGGGAGCCCTACAGCATAGCAGGTTTTGGTAGGTTAAGCTGCAGTATGTCAAAACCCCGACCACGCTTGACTTTTACAATGCCCTCAACAGTGCCTGAAACCTTAAACCCTAGACCTAGAACCGAACCCGTAACACCAACAGCAAACCCATGCTCTAACCCCTAAAAGCAGGACCTGAAACAGCCCTCTTAAGCCCCCTTTACGCCCCCGCCTTAATGGCCCAGGGCTCTGGCCGCACAGCGCAGCTTCTCGGTGCCGAGCGCTCGGCCCGGGGCAGCTACGAACTGGCGCCCCGGCTACGAGCAACTATGGGCTGGGTTCACGGCCTAGCCGCTAGCATTCAAGGTTTAATTGGCTTTTTGTTTATGGTCCAGTTAGTACGCATCTAGGGTCTAGTTTTTTTTTGGTTTTCTGCGGGTACTGAAAGCAAGAATCCGATTCAGAGGGACGGCATTGGGGCTTTTAGGGCTCGGGCTTTGGGTTTGCTCAGGGTTTAGGGCAGCCTTTCCAGTGGCTAATTGGGTAACCTTAAGCCTGAACAGATCGTGATATTGCAGTCTTTGTTAGGGTTCCTCAGCATAATGCAGTGTACTACAATATGACCCCACGTTTCCACTTTTGGGTTGCTAGAACCCTACCATGATCTAAGACAAAGAGATGAGCAACCCTAAACCCTAAACCCTAAACCCTTAACCCGAAACTCAAGGCCTAGGCCGCCCACCTTCGATGGTGGGCGGCGCTTAAGCGTCTCGACATCGATGGCGCAAGTCGATCCAGGACGCCCGCCCGCCGTCCCACAGCGCACCCACGTTAGGCCCGGCACCGGGACACGTTGTTCTCCGGGACCAGTATTGGTCCCTATTAAAGTCATTACCTACACCTGCGACCCGAAATCCTGGCGGCCGCTGGGCTGGCCCCCCAAAGAAGGACCCCCCGCAGCTTCACACCGCCGGGCCTCCGTGGCCGCCCCCCCTGCCTTCCTGGCCTTCCCTGGCCCTTGCCTCCTGCCATACTCTGCCCTACTCTTCCCTGTTTCGGAGCAGAAGCTTGGCTGCAGAATTGTGTGGTTGTTGTTAACCAACATGGACCTAACAGAGTTTAGGTCCTAAACCCTAAAAGGTATAGGTTTGGGTGGTTTGCCGCCTGAGACGGCGTGGGGCGGGTGAGTTATGTGATGGCCCGCCACAGTCGGGCCATGGCTGCGATTCGCAGGCACAAAACCGCTAATAAATCCTACAATCCCTGTTACACTACCGCTACGCAATCTTGCACAAACCCTAAACCCTAAACCCTAAACCGTCATGTTCGAAAAGGGAAGGAAGTGTAAGTGTAGGAGTGGAGGCTCGATCGTCCGAGCTTCAGAGACTCCCAAACCCGTAGTATAGGCGCCTGAGTCATTTCCAATGCTATTTTGGGGGTTCCGTATTACAGCTATAGTATGATGGGCCCCAAAACCCTACTGTAATTACTCAGGCCCCTTTATTCAGTTTAAGGACGGGTTCCACGGTTTTTTGTTTTGTGGGGCGCCCTCAGTACATGGCCCTGAGCTTTAGAGGAAGAGGAGTTTGAGGGAGCTTCTTTCGGGCATGATCCCTTAACCCATTTAGTGCCGCTTCAGGGTTTAGGGTTTAGGGATTAGGGTGCAGGGTTTAGGGTTTAGGGATTCCTTAATCCATCTAGTGCCGCTTCAGGCTTCCAAGCGTGGGGTGTAAGGCTGATACACCAGGTCGGCCGAGGCCTTTTCCCCTTTGGGGAGCCTTTTAGACTTTGGCTTTCAGGGCAGAGGCTCAGTGTTTAGGGCTTGGGTTCAGTTTCTCTTGAACTTCCTGGGAGCAGAGTCCAGGTTCTTGGGGTTTCGGGTCTAGGGCTCCGGGCTGATGTTTCGAAGCAAGAAAGATTCCGAGGAATATGTGGTCACCTACCCTGACAAGGAGCGGCCGCTGTAAGGTGTAACGGTGTAACGTCAGCAATGGCATTGGGGTTTAGAGACGATAGGGGAGGGGTATTCTCTCTAGTTACTCAGACGTTGTTTTACACAGGGTTGTACCATTTAGTTGGCTCCACCCTGTCTTTGAGTCGGGAGCTTACATTGATTGGGTCAGGGACGTCTAGACTTACCTCCACAATCTGGGTTTGGAGTACCATACTTGAATACTTTTTTTGGGTACCTTTTCCTGAAAGGAACCATTGTGAAATAAAAGTCTATACTTGTTTCTCCCTGGTCATTTCAAAGCCCAGACAAGCTTCCCAAAGACACCGGCCTAAACTCGAAACCCGAGCAAAGACCACCCCCGCTCACGGGTCTTGTGAGGAGGGCACCGTGGATGTTCACTGCTGGTCGGTGGTCGCCCTTGCACCATCGACTCCTTTCAGTGCTCTCTACACCATGACCTCAGGGCTGCGAGTCGAACTTGAAACTTCCGGGTATAGTCTAAGGGGTCGTGCACGTCGCCCAGATGTGGCTGTGTTTGTATCTCCATGCAAAGGTTGTTCCTCCCCATATTACAGTCTTTTTTCCAAGTCCTTGGCCCCTGACGAGGACCCTGGTGTCGCCAGAGCGTATGCTCACGCAGGCAACCCGCGATCTCTTCCGAGAGTCCTGGCGTAGCTTTGAGTTGGAGGCCGCGTGAAGGAAAACGATCTGCTGCCTTAAACCCTCGATGCTAAACCTAGTTTCTAGACTCTAGACCCTAAACCTAGACCCTAGACACTGAACCCTTGACCCTAGATTGATACCCCAAGCTCTTGTTGACCACTGCCGTCCTATTTCCGGCCAGACGCTAAATCCCTGAAGCCCTTAAGCCCCTCAGAGATCGCTTATAGATCCCCTCAACGGAACCCTTCTGGACAAGAGTCCCGAACCCGAAACCCTGAATCCCAAACCCTACTTGTCCATGGATGGTTACAAGTGAGATCATAAGCAGGGCTATGCTTATTGCTTGGGTGCGGCCCCCACCCAATTGAATAATATGCATAATATAGATATAGTAGGACCTTAATAGTAGCCCTATTATAGACTCTTACTGTATGCGGGCTGTACCTAACTTCTGACCCATGTCAGGAGCTTTAAAGAACCCGGCTGATAACTACTTGGAGGGTCTTTAGGGGACTTAGTAAGTAGGTAGTAATTAGACTTATAAGTAAGTACCCTAAGAAGGGACCCTTGTTAAGATTACGGTATTTATAAGTCCGTAAAATAATCAGGTACTAAGTCCCATGACCCGCCAGGTACTCATGAACCCTAAACCCTTATAGAATCCCTATAGATCCCTTTAAAGGAACCCTAAAGGAACCCCTGACCTGCAAGCAAACCTCGAGCCCCAAAACCCGCAGCCCTTGGATCCGAAGTCTTAGGGTTTAGGGTTTAGGCTAATCATGAGGGCCATAACCTATACTAAACCCTAATCTAAGCAAGACCTGATAAAGCGATTGTTTCAGAGCCGTGAAGCCCTCACAAAACCCCACGGCAATTCCGTGAAACCCGATAAGGTGGCTTTGACACTTCTTGGCTCTAGCATCCTGTCAGCTCCTCAGAGAACAAGGTGTTTTGGGGCTTCATGGGGTGCTTGTCCCATTTCATGCGGGTCGGGCTCTGTGCAGGTTTGGCGTTCCGGGTGGGGAGTTTAGATGCGTTTAGATCTCAGCCTTTTCAGCTTCGGCGCGTCTGCTGCTTGGGCTTTCATGCGGCTTCCGTGCCGGGGCTTGGGGCATTTCGGAGATCTTGAAGATTAAGCGTTGGTTTAGGTTGTAGAAAGTTAAAATTGCGCCTCGTGTGCCAAACCATGAAGCCAGACAAATTTGGTTTTATCGTTCCGACTTCCCGCAATTCCGGCGCCCTGCTTGAGCTCAGGATTCAAGGCAGAGAGCCCAATAATCCTCAATTAAGGAATGGACTTTGAACCATTTTCACGGCCCCTATATTTCAAGGTATACTCCGTAATCAAGGGGTATTGGGCCCTCTGGGTAAGGCTTTAGTTTCAGGCTAGGCCAAACCCATGAAGGTCATGAAGTGAAGTTCGGGGGTTTCGGACAACTTCCCTAAACCCCAAACCTTAAGCCCAAAACCCCGAACTTGAAATGCGACGCCCTCAGCCCTCGACTGTAAGATCGTAGAACTTCGCGCGCTTTCACGGCTTCAAGGGCTTTTCTGAGCTTGGGCTCTCAAGTTCTGAGTTTCCGGGACCCTCCTGGCAGACCAACATCGTTGCCTTCATCATATTAGATTACTGTTTTGGGCTACATTCCACCAGGCTACCCGAATCTCCAAAACCGTTTTGGAACCCAAAACAGCCCTAAAGCCTAAGCCCCAAGCCTTACACCTTAAACCCTAAACCTTCAACCTTAATCCCTAAACCTTAGACCCTACACTCAAAACCTTAAACCCTTAACCGTAAACCCTAGCCTAAAGGCTAAATCCTAAACCTTAAACCCCCTCAACCCTAAACCTTCCTGAGCCCAAGACCCCTAAGCCGCAAAAGGACTGGCAGGCGCCGTGGCTCCTTTAGAAGAGGCAGCTGGGACCCAGCGGCTCCTTCATTAAGATGCCCAGTAGTACCCTTAGGGATCTATAAGGGTTCCTTAAAGTGATCTATAAGGGTTCTATAAAGGGTTTAGGGTTTCCGAAAATTAGGGGCTAGGATGCCCAGTAGTACCCTTATTCCCTTTTTGTAGTCCTAGGTTCCTTATAAAGTTACCCAATACCAAAAAGAGAGGCCTTTTTATTCTTAGGTTACTGGGTATCCTAGTTAAGGGATATACAAGGATTCCTGTAAGGGTTCCTCTAAGGGATTTATAGGGTTGAGGGTTTAGGAGACTCCAATGCCCCTTAATTACGGAAAATACTTCAAATTCTAAAAAGGAACCCGAATATGGTTTAAGGTCTATTCCGGAATTCAGGGGTATTGGAGTCTCTGGGGGTCGGAAAAAGTTCCAGGGTTTGAGGGTTTAGTGCTTCGGGGTTTAGTTTAGGGTATCGGCTCAGGGGTTTGGCAGTTTAGGGTTTAGGATTTTATGTAAGATCCCTCTACTGACTTGCCCATATGTTTTAAGGATCCCTTTTATGAGAGTTTAAAGATGCCCAGAATTTAAACCTAGGGGCTAGGGTTTGTGTAACAAGCCCTCTGACGGCAGGAGGTGCCCACTCAGCAACAGTCACGTACTTTTGTAGGAGGCGTGGCAAATCTGTTTTTTTCTCTGTCCTCCATAAGTCAGGTTTAGGGCTTACGTGTTTCACACGTCTAGATGTCTTGCACTTGAGCCAAGCAGGTTGGTTAAAGAGCTCATCTTCGTCGCCATACTTTCCAGAAGAATGGCCTGCATTTGCAAGCTGTGTGCGCCGAGAGGCGCCGGAAGACTGCTTGGCTGGCTGCCCTGGCTGTTACTGGCCCTTCTAGGATGGAGGTGCGGCTCCCAGCGAAAGACCTTAGGTGTAGGATTTCGTCAGTATGGATGATGCTTTGAGGGAGGAGGGTTTGTGGTCTTACGGTTTAATATAGGAGCCTAAGTAGTTACCTGTACTATTTTGGTTGCAACACATAAACCATGAAGGGTTTAGGGATTTAGGGTTTAGGGATTTAGGGTTTAGGGATTTAGGGCGTGGGGTTCAGGAGTTCAAGGTAGTTTGGCGGCTCGGGTTCGTTGGCATTTTCCTGCAGGGGCTCTTCACCTGAACAACACGCCCTAAACCCTAAAACCCCAAACCCCCAAGCCCGAAAGTACATACACCCTGACCCTTCTACCCTAAACCCTAAATAAACCCTAAACCCTAAATAAGCCCTAAACCCCTGAATCCCTAAACCCTACATAATCCCTAAAGCCATAAACCCCTAAACCCTGAATCCCTAAACCCCCAAACCCCTAAACCCTAAAGCCCTAAACCTACACCGTGACGCTTTCACCAGCATCTCCGAGCCGCCGTCCGAAGGAAAGGGGTACTTGGAGGTTCATGGGTAGTTATACGTAAGTGGCTTCATGAGTGGGGTTCCTTTAAGGGTTCTATAGGGTTTAGGGTTTAGGGTATAGTAGGATTATAGGGTTCAAGGGTAGTTGTAAGTGGAGTTGGGTTATAGGGTTCCTTTAAGGACTCTATACAGGATTTAGGCTTTAAGGTTTCGGGTTCAGGGTAGTTATACGTAAGTGGAGATATAAGTACCCTAATATGGGTTATAAGTTATAAGTATAGTTACCCTACTTATAGCCCGACTTATAAGTACCCATGAACCTCCAAGTAGGGCTTAGGCTTGGCTTTAGAGCTTCGGGCTCGGGGGCTAAGCAGGAAGGTCATGCTAAGCATGAACTGGTGTTACGGTATGAGCCATCGCTGATTTCCTCGGGCTGTGGGTTCGATGTTGCTGGTGGTTGGTTGTTGATGGGTTGGTTGGGTGGTTGGTTGGTTGGTTGGTTGGTTGGTTGGTTAACTGGCTGGCTGGCGGTTCGGTGTTGTGGTTTTGATTGTGGTAGTTGGTTGTTGCGCTTAGCTTTAGCGTCTGCCGGTTTCATTGTGTTCAGGCAGACGCGTGCGACACGGTTTCATCTGTCACAGCTGATGATGCTGTCCCTGCCCTGGCAACGTCTGCGGGTCGTAGCGAAATCCATGTCCGAACGGGCTAGAAGTTAGCTCCCTGAGCATATTCACACACTTTCGTCACGTGCAGTGGAACGCAGCATGCTCTAGCTCTAACGCTCCAATGTCTTCCGTCAAGCTGCTGAAATCCCAAACTCTAAACTCCTCGAAGCCCTACGCCCTAAACTTAAAATCCTCCACCCTACAGCCCGACAGCTGCAACCCTAAACTTTGAACCTTGTGGCCCCAGACAGTACACCTTAAACCGTAAACGTCACTATGAACTCTAAGCGAAAGCTTGAGCCCTGCACCGCAAAGCCTAAACCCCCAAACCCTGAACCCCACACCATCCTACACCCTAAACCCCTGAAGTTTTGCAGGGCATTGCACCTTTTCCATCTCCCCCCCTCGAGATCCAAGTAGGAAGTTGGGGTTCAGGGTCCAGTCCAGGGCTGAAGTGTTAGACTCATGGTCGCAATTCCTACCAAGGGAAACGGGGGGGGGGGGGGGGGCTATCATTCAGGGGTCTACCCCTGTTTTGTGGAGGGTTTGGGGCTTAGGTCTGCGGGCATGCTTTTGGCTTTTGGTCCTATTGGCCAGATTTAGACAACTCAAGCCCATAACCACGAAATCAACAGCACGAACAAGCCATCCTCCAACGGATACCGCATGCACCCTCTCGAAACCTTTCAGCTTAAGAGCCGAAACCGAGACCCATACCCCAAGCGCAAGACCCAAAGCCCTAATCCATGAAACCTAAGCCCTCGACCCAAAATCCCGAAGCCTTAAACCCCAGTGCCTGGGTCGGAAAGCCCCGACTCCCAACCTTTAACGCCCGAGACATCTTGTCCGGCCGCCAGCCTTGTCCTCTTTCATGGCTCCCCCAAAAGACTAAACAGACTGGCTAGTAGCCCTTCTTAAATATTTCCTACTAAGGGATATAGGTATAGGGCTCTGTCTGTGATTTCTAAAAGGACAAGGGTGGTCCGGCCACAGAGGATTCGCTCTCCGCCCCTTCGACGATTTCTGGGCCTCGGCAGCTTCTTTGGCGGAGGCCGTGGAGGATTCAAAGCCCTTGCTATAGGTGTGCATAATTGTTACTAGGTAGGTAGGTATAGTATAGCATCAGATAGTATCCGTTTATAGTCATAAAATTTCACTTTGCAAGTATAGTATAGTCGAGTATCCTCTTATAGTCCCTACCAGGTTACACTACAACATAGCCCGAAGTTCTTTTCTAATCATTACGGCACCTATCTTATTGTAGGTTTTTTGTGATAGAGAGAGAGAGAGAGAGAGAGAGAGAGAGAGAGAAAAAAAAGAGAGAGAGAGAGAGGGTAAGGGTGCAGGGCATGAAGCAAGCGTGGAGCTGATTCTTACCAAATCGTGGCTACTGATCAGCCTTGCAGATGAGGATAGGTCGTGGGGAGGGTATAGAGGCACAGGGAGCCAATACGCCTCAATTAGGGAATATACCTTAAACCATAATATCAAGGCCCCAGTAATTTAAGTTACATTTTTTCCTTAATCAAGGGATATCGTGCTCTCTCCGGCATGCACTAATATAACGATTTACTACGGCTACAGCTACTGCTGCTTCTACTGCTACGGATTCGGATGATCGGGAATCTGTGTCACTTTCAATTGTGATGCTCTTCGAAGACCCGGGCCTACGAGGTAGAACATGGTTTAGGGTTTAGGATGTTGAGTTTCATCAGAAATATCGGAGCCTATGAAGGGAGACCATTACTAAATCACTTCGGTCGTTGTCTCAGATTTACAAAACCCGGCGAAGCAGCTAGATCTTAAATGGGTGCTTGTCAAAGTTATGGCCCTTTTTTGGGTCCCTATCATAATACGGCACCTAATATTTAGGGTACCCAAACAGGGACCCTAATTTTGACAACTACCCAAATGTCAGAAGCCTACACCCGTAAGCGGCAAGTGACCGAGAGCTTCGCCAAGCCTTGGCCCTCCAAGCTTGAATTGCATTTTCAATGGTTTAGGGTTTAGGGTTCAGGGTTTAGGGTTCAGGGTTCAGGGTTTAGGGTCTGGGGTTTAGGGTTCAGGGTTTAGGGTTCAGGGTTCAGGGTTTAGGGTTCAGGGATTTTCAAAGATAAGGGTTCAGGGTTTTGAACCTGGAATCTGCAGGTGCAGTCACGGACACAACGGAAAGCCCTGAGTTCACACCCGCTGCTTGGAAGATTTGTGACGGGAAAATGTAGGGATCTTACACCCAGGATCTTACACCCTTATTTCTCTAAGTTCGTGTGCCGTGCTTGGTCCCCAAATTTGTACGGCACCAGGATACAAAGGACCTTAAAAGGGAGCCTGATGTAGTGAACTACCCACATGGTTTCTGGTCTTTCGTTCATTCCTCTGCGAAGGCTCTTCCGGAAGCTGCACAGAGTTTTCTACAGAGCGCCATAGGACCTGCGCAGTAGCGATTTGGGACGCTTCAGTGTACCCTTACAGCTTATAGTCCCCTTGAATATTGAAACTGCTTCAGAGGGGCTCTGGCGGGGAAGGATCCTTCGAAGTGCTTTTGGAAGCCCTTCCCTTACGGAACCGTCCGAACACGTGGAATATTGAAACCCTAAACCCTAAACCCTAAACCCTAAACCCTAAACCCTAAACCCAATGCTGAAGCAGGTGTTGTATGAGGGTTTGATACGGAAGACGGTGTGTTTGTAGAGTGCCGTCCAAGCTCCCCACCAAGCCCCAAGCCTTGAATCCAAAACAACCCGTGAAGCCTCCTAAAAAATACTGGGTTCTTGTTAAGGAACTTAATTTAGGTTACCATAATAGGGATCTATCGTAAATAATAGGGTTTCCTTATTATGGTAACTTAAAGTAAGTTCCTTAACAAGAACCCAGACTAACACGGAACCCAAGTCGTAAAGCCCAGGTAAACCCCAGGTAAATCCGAAGCCCAAACCCCAGAAGGCAGCAACCAGCGAACCGTCTGAGGCCAGTCCTCTCGCGTCGGCCTCGAGCGAGCAATCTGCTCCGTCGATGCCTCGAAGGCTTGAGTTGTAGAGCTTCCTTAGAAGCTGCCCCCACCCTGTAATAGTGGTATAATAGGAATATAATAGGGCCCTAATATAATATTAATATAACCCTTATGGTCACTATTACAGGGTGGGGGCAGCTTCTAAGAGATTCCGTTCTTCTCGGTTAGGTTTAGGGTTTGGGTTCAGGGTTTAGCATCCAGGGTTTAGGGTTTGGGGTGTATGCGGTGTTATGAGAGTTTCCACAAAACCGGAGGGTTTGGTTTAAAGTTTGTAGGATTTTCGGAACCCAAGGATTTAGGCCTGGTGATTGGTACTTCTCTTTTTTGTTAAGCTGAGAGTAGACTGTTTTGCTGGACGTCTAGGGATGGACTTCGCATTTGTTACGGGTCTGGTGTTCTTAAAACTGTGTTTGGCACTTTCGATGTGTTTTGCCTTTGTGCGATTTGGGGGCCGGGTCGTGTTTGCTTAAGACAGTATAAAGAGTTCTCTTAATTGGCTTATACGGTGTATCGGGTTCAACACGAAAGTCGGCATGTGGCTGTAGGGCATTCGAGGGATGTTGTCATGCGATGATTGGAGCAGACTGTCCCGGGTTCGGCTGGGCTTTTGCTTAGGTTTTAGGGTTTAGGGGTGAGACTTTTCTTGGGGGGCCCGCACCATGAAATGCAGCATCCACGGCCTGCACGGGAGGCCATCGCGTCAAGATGTTGACGCCGCAACAGCGTGCGAGTCTTAACACAGTTTACCTGCAAGTTTCTACATCAGCATCTTCATGGTTTCGTGTTCTGGGGTGGATCCTAAACCCCCTAAACCCTAAACCCCCTAAACCCTAAACCCGATATATTTGCCTAGCATTCTGATTGGTGATGGTCGGGCTGGTGGACCCTTGTCAGGGTTTGGGTCGCCCTACCACGGTGCAAGCTTGAAGCCTCAATCCCTCAAACCCTGAAACCTTTAAACCCTCACAAATATTAATGATGATAATAATAATGATAATAATAGTAATGATAGTAATAATAATAGTTAAGCCTTCATACCCTCAGCCCTAAGCCGTTCACCCTTTATACCATAAGCCCTGAAACGCGCAATCTTGCCCCAGCGGAATCCGGCCAGCATGGATCAGAGCTTGCTGGGGTCCCACTCCAAAAACTCGAGCCGGTAGACTCAGAGCCCCAAATCATTACTTGGAGGGTCGGGGGGACTTAGTAGGTAGGTAGTAAGTAGTTGGGGTTATGGTACATATAAGTCCCTAAAACAGTCAGCTACTAAGTCCCCCGACCCTCCAAGTAGCAGCAGTTTATGGCTTGGGGTTTCGGCTTCGGGGCTCAGGATCTAGGTATAACGGGGCTTCGCTCATAGTCGCTCGTTTGAAATTTCTGGAAATGTGCACTAAATCCCGATTAAGATTGTTTAGCGCCGATATTACATGTGATCCAAACTCTGAACCTGGAGACACTGTATCTAAATGCTACGCTTACGCACTGAATTGAAACTCGAAGCCATGTAAGGTTTTTTTCTCTGACACGAAAGCTCCCCACGCTTCACCTGTGCCATAAAGCCTCCGTGTTGCATTAAACTCCTGTAACGATTTCTACGAAGTTCTCCTTCCGCCTCCGGTTGGGGTCCGGTCTTCTGTGATTTCGGAGTTTGGGTAATTCTTATTCGGATTCGTATCCATTGTATTGCTTTTGTGTGTTGGAGGGTTGTTTTATTTAGGACCCTGGGAGTTTTCGGCGGCAGGTTTGGATGCTAGAAACCCCAGGCCGTAAACTGCCATTTCTTTTTTCGTTTAGGGATTATGGCTTAGGAGTTCCGGCCCCCTCAGAACCCCAGACAAGGTCGGAGAGAGACTCGCCCATCAAGGGCTCCGCCTCTTCCGTGCCCGGGAGCGAGGTGGGGAAGTCTTGTCAGACTTGTCTGCAACTTACCCTAAACCCCTAAACCCTAAACCCTAAACCCCTAAACCCTAAACCCTATACCCTGAACCCTAAACCCTAGACCCTAAACCCTAAACCCTAAACCCTCAAGTTTTTGCCCTGAAGATCCGAAGCACCCCTTTGCTACTTGTGCCATCTTGTGCTGGTGCTTCCGGAACACAGAGATGTCAGAGAGCCCTCGTGATCATCACAGTTCCAGATGCCAGTTACGAGATGCATCACGGTCAGCAGGAAGCATCGCTTTCCGGTACTATATATCTGCCGGTCGCTCAGGCACTGAAATGGGTACTGGCTGCACCAGTTATTGTGGATGAAAATCAGTGTCGCGATACTCACAATGATCATATTCGTCCTGCTACTATTAGTATCGCTACCGCTTCGGCGAGTAGAGGTCAAAGTGGCAAAGTGGTAGAACAGGGTGAAGGGGTTCGGTGTGATAAGAATGAGAGAAGTGTGATATAGATATTCGTATAAGAATACGACCACTAGAAGAAACCAGCAAGCCTCATGGCACGGGGGATTATACGTGTAATGCGGGATTGGTTTGTATATCGTTTTGGCACTCATCTTGGACTTAGTGGTTGTGCAGGCATGAGTATCGTAGGTGCTTTGGCAGCGGCAGTGGTGATAGTCGTAGTAGTCGCAGCTCTGGCACGCGCAAGCTATAACCATCAACCTTCTGAGGCTGATGTCGCTGCATTAGAATAGCTGAAAGTAAACCCCAACATGTAAACTTTTACCACCTGCTGCTGTAGATGTATTCAGAACTGAAGGTGCTTTCTGCGCATTCCCGATACCTTCCAAGCTGCAAGCGTTGAGCTTGAACCCAAAACCCTAGGCCCTGGGTTAAATACTTGGAGGTTCATGGGTAGTTCTATGGGGTTGTCAGTCCCCTACATAGTATGGGTTATAGCTACAATTACCCTACTTATGACCCCACTTATAACTACCCATGAACCTTCAAGTAGGACCCCTATACCATCAATTAATCCTTGTAGATCCCTTTAAAGGGACCAAGTACCTAAATGTAACTCCCTGAAGCCGTCGGCCCCAAACCCTGGACCCGGCCGGAGAGCCCGGAAGTTCCAAACCCTAATATAGGGGCCGACATAAGGGTTTAGGGTTTTAAGGGTTCAGGATGGTTATAAGTGTTTAGTGTTTAGGGAATTACCAATGCTACTCCTAGGGTTCCTTATTATAGTTATAGTATAATGCGCCCCATAACTACGCTATAGTACCCTTACAATCGATCCCTTATAGTAGCCCCTGGCCCTTTAAAACCCCTAAACCCTAAACCCTAAACCCTAAAAGGAACCCTATTGTAAACCTTGTGCCGAATGCCTGCCGCAGGAAGGCGAGGCAGCTGCGGCCCTGAGGAGGTTTCTGAAGCCAGCTGGACTTGACGTCTACACGGACTCCCGCGGGTTTGGGCTTTGGGGTTGGGGGTTTAGGGTTTAGGATTTAGTGGTGTTTGAGGGTTGCTTCTTCGGGGAGGTTAGGGTTTAGGGTGTAGGGTCTAGGGAAGCTTTGGGGGTGTTTGAGGGTTTGCTTTGGAGAGTTTGGGAGACTTCGGGTTCCTTCACATCGGAGGCCAGGAGGGTTTAGGGTTTAGGGTTTAGGGTTTAGGGTCGGGTTGAGACCAAACCTGCTTGGGAACTGTAGGCCATAAACCCCTGAATGGCTCAAAAACCCTTCGCTCTAACCCTACATGCAAGCCCGAAGCCCCGGAAATCGCAGGAAAAAAGCCCCTCAACCCTAAACCCTAAACCCTAAGCCCTTAGCCCTAAACCCCTAAAGCCTAAACCCTAAACCCTACCCCCTAAACCCTAAGCCCTAAGCCCTTCGCCCAAAAGCAGGCCGTAATCACCCCAAACCCGCGCACTTGACCATAAGGCCCAAGAGAGTCGAAGAAGATCCGGTGAGGCTTTAGTTTTTATGGTTTTTAGGGTTTGGGGTTTCGATGGGTTCCGGTTTAGATGGGTTCAGTATTTCGGACTCAAGGTTTCGGGTTTTTGAGATCCAGAGCTTGGGGTTTAAGTTTTGGGGGTCGAGGCTGTGGGGCCTGAACCCTAAACTGTAGACTGATGGTTCTGTAAGGCTCTAGGCTCCTGAGTAGCAGTCTTTCGCCCTTCTGATTTTTTGGGGTCCCCTTATTAGAGTCGAATGGTAGGAACAAGGCTACCTTGATTACAAAGGGGCTACTCAGAAAACTGGGACGTGTCTTGTGAGACGACCAGCAAAGGAGACTGCAATAGTCTTGATCCCCATGCAGGCGAACAAGGATGCGTATAGCTCCGGCAAGTACCCTGGATGTGTTTGGTGTTTAGGGTTGAAGGTTTAGGTTTATTAGGTTTTTTAGGGTTTAGGGTGATTTATCGTAGGCTGAACCCGGTACTGCAGGATAGGATGCAGAGGCAGATGTGCCTTTTCACAGCCCCGTTGTCCACCAGCGGCTCGAAGAGTCTTATGTTTCATCATTGGTGGGCGGACATGGGCCCTGAACCCTGAACTCTAAGCCCTAAACCCTAAACCCCAACCCGAAAAGGAGCGGTGCATTACATAAACAAACCCAACCCGAGACCCAAAAAAAATGATCACTAGAGAAGCTTCAGGGGTTCACTCGATCCGGCGCTTTGGAAGATTCTCGAACCCCGCAAACCTCAAAGGGGGAGGGTTGCAGGATTCCGCCTTATGCCGTATCGTGGTTGATATGATTACCGTCCACGACTGTCAAGATTATCGTCGGTTCTCAAGCATACTAACAACAATATTTATAACAATAGTAGTAATCGTAGGAAGAATAAGTAAGTTATCAGTAATAAGTACAACCTTAGTAGCACTAGTAGCAAGAATGATAGTAAGAAGAGCAATTATATTCATGGTCCTCAGCCCAGAATGTCCGACTCGTGCAGGATCGGCTGCTAGCAGAGGGCTATGACTTCGAGGCCTTGCCTCCCTCCGTGCGCATAATCTAGGGGCCTTAATACATAGGGGCCTTAATACATACACATAGTATTTTGGGGGTTCCTTGTTATGATTATGGTATAAGTGGCCCCACACCCTATTCTGATTATTAAGGTCCCGATATTAATCTTGTAGGGCCCTCTGGGTTGGCACAGGTAGCGAGGTTACAGCAAAGATGAAGCACGGGTTCAGTTGCAGGCATGCCGTATTTGGATGAACGTCCGGGATGGCTCCACTGCAGGGGCTGGTTTTGGGATTCGCATGACCCAAGATTGTGTTTTGGGAAGCCAGAGAAGATTCAGCGTCGGAGCAGCATCTTGTGCGAGGGTGATAAAGCATAGAGGTATAAGACTTTGAACGCCTCGTGTTTTGGGTTGGCAATGATGTGTCGGTGGACGGGTTGTCAGCTGCCGATTCGTTGGAATTGGGGGATCCGCCGTCTCGGCTCTTGCGGTTTCGCGTGTACGGTGTGTTGTGTAACCCGCTGTTGTCGTGTTTGACAGTGTTTGACCAAGTCGTTTTCCGAAACTACCGACTGTCGCTCTACACTCTGCACCTCGTCGCTGAGTGTGTTGATACATCCTTGGCGTGATCTGCGGCTTTCACACATGAGTCGAAGTGACAACATGCTCTTAGCCTGCAGCGACAAAATCCTGCACCGTATTTCCATCTAATACTGCTCTGAGTTCTTTGATGCTGTTAGATGCCTGGCTGCCACCGTGCATCGCAAACTGCATCTGAAGTAGGATTTATGTTGATGTAGAGGCTCCAGAAACCCTAAACCCTAAACCCTAAACCCTAAACCCTACAAGCTGTGCCTGCCTAGGTCCCAAGGTAACCGAACCTCACGTTCTCAGGCCCCGAAACGTTACATGGCATGGTGTCTGGGGTTTAGGATTTCACTTAGGGTTTGGGTCAGCCACAAGCCCAACGCTGGACCACTGCCGAAAAGGCCCTGACTATGCTGGAGGGCACCGAGCGGGAGGAGATGTTGCGGCGGCATGTCTTCATTTCAGATTGTGTTGAGCTGCCGTCGCGCAAGGCGTCCCTAAACCCTAAACCCTAAACCCTAAACCGTCTCCCTTCCTTCTGTCACTTGGCTCAGCCATGCTTGGGGTTTAGGGTGTGGCCTTGTGGATCTAGGATTTGCATTGGCTGGAGGGTCATACGTTTCAAGCGTTAGTTTTTGCCACGGCTTCATCTCACCAGAGGTTTGGGGGGGACCCTTAACAAGGACCCTTAGGTATATACCTTTAATATAGCTATTATATACCCATTATATAGCCCACTAGAGGGTAGGGGTAGGCTTTGAAGTCTCCGACGTGGCGCCTTTGGGCAACCTGAAGGATGAAGGGACTTAGTTTAGAAGTACCTTAATGGGTTTAGGGTTTAGGGTTTAGGGTTTTAAGTGATCCTAAACCCTTACCCCCTAAACCCACTTAGCCCTCAAGACTGGACCCTTTTGGTACCTGGTTTATTTATAAATATCACGTGATCCTGCAAGTGCGGACCCCGAAGATCCACCACGCAGCTTAGGGTTTGTGGGTTCGGGGGGGTTTAGAGTTTACTTTAACCCCAAGTAACCTACCTTTTGAAGCACTTATATCAAGCAATCATACTACGGAACCCTAAAAAGGTAGGTTCCTTGGGGTCCAGTTAATTAGGGTTTAGGGTTCGTGGGTTTGGGGGGTTTGGGGGCTTCGAGGACTAGGGTTCAGAGCGACAACTGAGGATCGTCCAATGTCTGCCAGGACACAAGGCGGAAACGTTGAGTGTTTAGGGGTTAGGGGTTTAGGGTTTAGGGGCCTAGGGTTTAGGGGTTTAGGGGTTTAGGGTATAGGGATTTAGGATTTAGGGTTCAGGGTGGTTTGTTGTTAAGGTTATTCTTGGTTCCAGTTACCATGAGAAGGAAAGCACATTATCTACCATATATATCTTTTTGGAGTAGTTCCTCAGCAAGAACCCAATTAAGGGTTTAGAGGCACGCCTTGTTTGATCTTCTATGGTGCAGGCTAGGCGCGAGTCCTTCTGAGACAAGGCGGTTGAAAGTTTGGCAATGGATTTTGGAATTCAGGGTTCAAGGGTTTAAGGGTTTTAAGGGCTTCTCATGGTTCAGGATTCAGAAGTCTAGGCTGTCAAGGTCCAAGGTTTTGAGATGTCCATTGGTTCGTAACTTTGATGGCTTTGGGGGGTCCCCAGACCCTACACCCTGAAGCGTAAACACAACGTGCTGCGGCCGCACGTCCAACAACAATTCGCCCGGGGTGTTGGGCTGAGTTGTTAGGCTGCAGGAGGCGTAGAAAAGTTTCCACGTCGAGCAGAGGTATATGAGAAGAAAAGCAAAGCCGTCAGAGCAGAGACTGTTCCTGCAGAAAGTGCCCGTCAGTTAGCACACTCGAAGTTGGTTGTCAGTCTTAGTGGTCTTGCTCTTCTCCGTGTTCCCCTTTGTTCTTGTTATTCTGCCTCTTGTCGCCATGTGCTATCACTGTTTTCACGGCGGTGGCCAGTTGCAGGCGGAACTCAGTTTGGGACCTAACCATCAACATCACCTGGCAGCTTGCAATGATATGGAGAAAGAAACCTCTGGCCTTTACCCAACCCCCCTGAAGCAAGAAACCCTAAACCCCTAAACCCTGAACCCCAAAACCACTAGACCCTAAACCCCTAACCCCCCAAAACCCCTAGAACCCCTAACCCCCAAAACCCCCAAAAACCCTAAACCCTAAACCCTAAACCCTAAACCCTAAATCCTAAACCCTAAACCCTAAACCCCCTAACCCCCCTAACCCCCAAAACCCCCAAACCCTAAACCCCTAAACCCTAAACCCTAAACCCCTAAACCCTAAACCCTAAACCCCCAAAACCCCCAAAACCCCCAAACCCTAAACCCCTAAACCCTAAGCCCCCTAAACCCCCTAACCCCCAAAACCCCCAAACCCTAAACCCCTAACCCCCCTAACCAGCAGGATGTGTGGCTTAGGTCTTGCGCCCCCAAACCCTAAACCCCTAAGCTTCCGAGCTTTTGGCCCCTCCTCCGCCTTTCTCGCGAGGTGAAGTTCCGGAAACTCCTCTGGCGAAGCCAAAGCTGAGCTTCTTCTTCCATGCATTGGGGCCTGGTTTAGGGTTTAGGGTTAGGGTTTAGGGTTTAGGGTTTAGGGTTTAGGTTTTAGGGTTTCTTCTTCCATGCATTGGGGGCCTATCTATATACTATATGGGAGTTTCCGAAGATATGGGACCCTAATCTATATACTATATGGGAGTTTCCGAAGATATGGGACCCTAGTATGGTACCCTAAATAGTAGGATCCTTACTACAAGGACCCCACAACAATGCAGACCTCCCCCAGGAATTCTTTTGACGCCGCATCTGCTTTTCCTCGTGGTAGGACCCAGGCCTTCCATGCTTCTCGAAATCCCGGGCCTCGGCACACACAAAACAAAGGGTATTGAGTTTTGAGTCACGGTTTATAGGGTTCAGGGTTCTAGGGTTTTAGGGTTTTAGGAGGTCTGCGGGCGCTGAACCCTGAGCATCGAGCCCTCCTGCAAACTTAATCTGTCTTCCGAGATGCCGAGCCCTGAAACTATGGGTCTGAAATGCCAAGCCCTTGAGCCTGGCGTGCAATGTCTAATAGAGCCTTGAAGCTTTGCAAAGTTTCGAGTCGCAGGGCAGTTGTATCTCAGCTGAAACCTAGACCCCAAAACACGAAGCCTAAAACTCTACTTGAAGGTTCATGGGTAGTGATAAGTGGGGCCCAGAAGTGGGGTAACTACAATCATAACCCATATTAGGGGACTTATAACCGCACTTTTACCTACCCATGAACCTCCAAGCCCCAAGCTCCGATCCTTGAACCCTAAAAAGCCTAAAGCCAAGAAGCCGTACGGCAAACCCTAGAACCCCCTAAGCCCCAAAGCCCCAGTAAGCCTAAGACCTACTACCCAAAAGCCTGCTAAAGCTGACACATCGACAATGCCAGACCCGACATCCTTTGAACTTTAAGCTGGCCACCAAACCCTAAACCCTAAATCCTGAATCCTAAACCGTATATAAGCCCTAAGCCATCAAACCCGAAGCCCTAAACCGATCCTAAGCCCCCATGGATGGCCCTGGAAAGCAGAAGCGCCCCCAAGTGGTTAATGCGGGGTCCGCGATCTTCCAAACGATTTGCTCTCGGCACACCCTTCGTGGTCTCACATGGGTTTGGGGAGGGGTCTATAAGGGTTCAGCAAGGGCCCTAGAAGCCTTCTATAGGATTTCAGCGTTCTTCAGGTTGAAGGGTCAAGAATTAAGGGCTTGGAGTATTTAGGTTTCAGAGGGATTCCTTCCCTTCATGCTTTTAAGTTGCGGGAGATCTCGACATACACTTTTAGGAGAGTTCCTTAATTATGGAGAATTCAAGATTCATGCCACGCCAGCACCCGAAAGCGAGGTCCTGGTCTGGAAGGGCATAGTTCCCTGAAGCCCAAAATCTCAGACCCTGAAACCCAAAACCTCAGACTCTAAAACCCGAAACCTCAGATCCTAAACCCCTAAACCCCTAAACCTCAGACCCCAAAACCCGAAACTTGAGATCCCGAAGCCCTAAAGTGTTGAAACACGGAGACTCCAAACCGCTGAGTGTAATATGAGAGTGGGAGTGATTCATCACGGTATCCCCTTCTTACGTCGTCCCTTACCGCTACACGAGAATTATCACCCCAAAGCTCTATTCGCATCGTCACGGTCCCTATTTTTTCATAAGCCGGGTCAACGGGGATTACAACCTCTAAACCCGAAACCCTAAACCCCAAACCCTAAGCCCTAAAACCCTAAACCCGAAACGCCTAAGCCCTAAACCCCTAAGCCCCAAAACCCCAAACCCTAAACCCTGAGCCCTAAAACCCTAAACTTCTAGTACAGGAGTTCTAGCTGTACCTGCAGGTGGAAAAGAGCCCATGAAAAAAACCCTAAACCCTAAAACCTCAAACCCTCAACCCCTAAACCCTAAACCCCTAAACCCTAGCGGTGTTCAGCAGCCGCCGGCATTTCAATTGGAAGATCTGTGCCGTCGGCTCCGAAGATCCCAATGCCGCGTCTCGGGTTTGGGGGTTTGGAATTGGGATTCTTGGGTTTAGGGTGGTGGGTTTAGGGTCTGGGGTTTAGTGTTTAGGGTTTAGAGTTTGGGATTCTAGGGTTTAGGGTCCGGGTTTAGGGTTTCGGGTTTAGGGTCTAGGGTTTGGGGCGCTTGGACTATGCTGTTGACTTTTCGGCGTGGGGGTGCATGATCCAGGATTTGGGACATAGTGTTTCAGGATTTAGGGTTTCAGGATCTGGAGATCTGTTTAAGGGCCCAGGGCTTTATAGTTCTGTACATGGGCTTTTCCCGCTTTTGTGGGGCTTAGCGGTTCACCAGCTACTTGGATCACGGGGTGTGGTACTTAAGAGCACAAGACAATTTGATTTAAGATTTCCTAGCATACATATGAATATATGTATATGTATACGTATATGTATATGTATATTCATGTGTATTTGTGTAATGTTGAACAACATCAGTATGTTGTGGTACAACATATAGTAGAGCAGTACAGCATAAAGTGCCATAGCACCATGGTAAGAATGGTTGTAAAAGTAACCTCAAGCCTTAAATTCCCAATCCGGAGTCCCAAAATTGGAGATTCCGAGGATCGCTGGAGCCGCATCTACAATGCCCGACAAAGTAGTTGTCCTGTGCTGTTGACGTGAGATGTCCACTCGGGTTGAGGACTGCGTAGAGATGGGGTTAGGGGTGTAAGGCTTAGTAGCGAGGGTTTAGGGTTTGGTGAAGCCGCAATACAAAGTGATGATGTTGCCGGATACGGTTGCGGGTGTGGGCCAGCATCATGGCTGTTTGTTAACACATCCTCACGCTTTTTGATTCCTCCAGGTTCCAGGTGAGTTCTTATATCAAAACCTTAATCCTAAAGCCTATCATATACTCTGTAGGTTCCGATGGCGCAGGGGGGCTTGGATTCCGGGGTCGCTTTGTTAAGCAGCTGCCGGAACTCTCACTGCAGGGGATTGTCTCTGCACTAATGCAGCATAGTGTCGAGCGGCCGTAGGTATCATCATCAGGAGCACGGTTTCAATAATGGTCTTGATTGATCCGAGTGGTCAGCGCGGCTGAGCCTACCAGTTGCAAGCCAGCGGGTCGTTTCGGGAACCAGGGGTCCAAATCCGCACTTACGTCATACTGCAATAGAGGGGCAATGTCCGAAGAGTATCTTAAGGTTGTGCAATCATGGCACGTTGGGATACATCTCCAAATCACAATGGGTTAATAATCCGCTTAATAAGGGAATATACAAACACATACAAAACTCTAATATTCAGGACTCCTATACTTTTAGGTACCCTAAACCCTAAACCCTAAACCCTAAACCCTAAACCCTAAACCCTAATGAAAGGCTGTGGGCTTTCGGCGAAATACCCCTTGGCTCCAAGATTTCCAGCTCCAAACTCTAAACCCCAACCCTAAACCCAAATGCGAGACCTTAAGCCCGAAATCCGCTTGCCGTTGCAAACCGTAAAGCTCAAACCCCAGAACTGGAATCTTCAATGCCGTTGGGGGGCAAGCTCTGCACCTCGACACGCCCAGGGCTGGAAAGTTTCCGCCCTGAACCTTGAATCTTAAATCTCAAAGCTTGAAGCCTACACCCTCAACCATGAACCTTACACCCCGATGTTGCAACTCTGCACTCAAAGAACATCGACCCTAAGCAGGTTGTATCAGGTCGCTCAAACAAGCCATGCGATTATAGCAAATAGGCTCTTAAAGACGGAGAAGCACAATATCGTGTTGCAATCGGCTTCCAAGAGCAACTCCAAACCTTCAACCCTAAATTCCAACCCTAAACTTTAGACCCTAAACCTAAACCCTAAAAAAAACCTAAACCCTAAACCCCAAAACCTAAACCCTAAACCCCCTCGGACCCTAAACTCGCATCGTCTGCGGGTTCGGACTCGGGTTTCGACGCAGGGGTCTTTGTCCGACACCCGCGAGGGCGCGTGCGGAAGGTGTCAGCAAAAAGCGGATTCCAGAAGCCCTGACCCTAAACCCTACATCCCTAAACCTTTAACCCTTCCATTTGGACTCCTTCCTTCTGCTGGTCCTCCAATTAGGGAAGTTTTCAGGTAATTTTCATTTCATGCATGTCATGCATTTCATTCGTTTCATCCATCCATCCACCCATCCATCCAGCCAGCCACCCAGCCACCCAGCCACCCAACCACCCAACCACCCAGCCACCCAGCCACCCAGCCACCCAGCCACCCAGCCACCCGGCCACCCGGCCACCCAGCCACCCAGCCACCCAGCCACCCATCCATCCATTCATCCATCCATGCATCCACGCATCCATGCATCCATGCATCCATGCATCCATGCATCCATGCATCCATGCATCCATCCATGCATGCATGCATGCATGCATGCATGCATGCATGCATAGATGGATGCATGGATGCACGCTTGCACGGATGCACGGATGCATGCATGCATGAACTCGTGGTATCGCGGATTCATGCATTCATGTTTTCGTGATTGCTTGCATTCATTTTTCGGGGTTCGGGCATTCATGCATCTATTCTTTCGTGGATTCATGCATTCATGCTCTCGTGGGTTCATGCCTTCGTGTTTTCGTGGGTTCGGGGATTTTTTGGCATTCATGCATTCAGACACTCAGGCATACATGCATACACGCACACATGCATACGCACATACATGCATACAGCCATGCATGAATACATACATACTTGCTTGCATGCTTGCGAATTTATTTGCATACTGACTTATTGGATGATTTTTTGTCCTTGCTTGCTTGCTCGCTTGCTTGCTTGCTGCCTTCATTGTTTCATTCCTTTTCCGTTCCTGTTTTCCTTCACTACAGACATGTGCTCGCGCACACGCAGACATTCCTAGGTACATGTATGTGTAGAACTGCACATATGGTATATATATATACATATATATATATATATACTATATACTTATACATATACCTATACCTATTCCTATACATATACATATACATATATATACACATATATATATATAACTAAGACAGGTGCGCATGTATGTATGTATGTATGTATGTATGTACGTATCTATGTATATATACACATATTGTTCATATCTATATCTCTATATATATATATATATATACATATACATGCACATGTATAATTGGATTTGTGGCGTATTAGTATGTGAGCAGAAGGTTCGGAACTGGAACACGCGCACACATACATACACTCGTTAGTTTTTGACGGATGACTTCGTGACTCCGGCCCCGAGCGTGCATTGCCAGTTTGACAGCCTGCAGTTGCGACGAACATTCATGTTGTATACTTCTGCACGCATAGTCTAGCATGTGGCTTTCTGTCCGCACACCCATGCATCCAACCATGCTACACATGCCAGGCATGCTGTACATTGAAACTACGCAAACCAGCATGTTTCTTGAGGACTCAACCCAAAACCTTAAACCCAAAACCCAAAATCCCACGCCCCAAACCCTAAACCTGTCTTTGCCATCGCATGTGTCGGCTCCCAGACGTTTCAAGAGAGTTGTGTAGTGGCCTTGGAAGCCGGGAAGTCGCAATGCCTCGAGTGGCTTTGTGGCATCTGGTTATGATTACTACTACTGCTGATGGACAAAATCCTGCATGACCCTAAGGACTCTAAACTAATTCCTTATAATGGGTAATGCATGATTTTGTCCATCAACAGCATCATCATGCTTACTGTCGCTATTTTTATCATGATTTTTATTAATGTTATTCGGCTTAGCATTGTTATTGCTATTACCATTGTTATTGCTGTTACGATCTTTTGTCATGATCATTGTGACATTTATGGTTGCTTGTCAGCGTACACAGCCCCTTATGGACACATGTTGTAGCTCGGTGCATCGGCACCGTTGGACTGAAGGGTCCCGAGTCTACAAGGAGCCAAAGCGAACGGACGCTTTAAGGCTTTGGGTTTCGGGTTTAGGGTCCCACCCAGCAGGAACCCAGCAAAGATCTTGCGAAAGGAGAACTGTTGTCAATAGCATTAGTTGGGTTCCGAAACTTCAATCAGGTGACCTTTGCATCTTTAGTACAAATGAGCGGCTGCTGCTTCAAAGTACACCTGCGAGTCAAGCTGACTGATTGCGGGATCTTGGAGCTAGCACCATTAGTTCGAATGCCGGAGTCATACTGTATGGTCTGAAAAACTATCAGCATTTCGCACTGCTTATCTTATGCTTCGTCACATCATCGAACACCTTTTTCACCCTAAGCACTGCCACCTTGGAGCCAGAAGCTTGACAAAACATAGCTCGAAATCCTAAGCCTACGCCCAAAGCCCTAGGCCCTAAAATTCCAAAGCCCCGACCGTGCACCAACGCAACCCTAAAGCTTTGAACCTTCAACTTTGCACCTAAGCCCAGGTACACCAGTCCGAGGTGCGTTAGATGAAGGGTGCTGACATAAGGGTGCGTGGACTCCTCATAAAGCTCTTGCGAAGTCTTTTGAGCCTGCTGCAACCCATATTTAAGACCTTTTTGGAACCCTTTCAGAGCCCGGTTCAACGCCCTCATAGAACTCTTACTTATACAATCCTGAACACCGGCAGCGCCTTAAAGACACCTTGCAATTGCAAACCCCATAAGCGTTGAAAGGGCCATAAGATGCCGCTCTGAGCCCTAAACCGCCCCTTGAGGCTAAATCGTAAACCTTATAAGTCCTTAAACCCAGCACCCCTACAGCCCTAAACCCTAAACTTTAACCCCAAATCCTAAACCCTAAACCCCTATAAAATCCTAAACCCCAAACCCTAAACCCCTATGAAATCCCAAACCCTAAAATCTTAAACCCCTAAAATTCCTGAAATCCTAAAATCTTAACCCCCTGAAACCCTGAAATCCTAAAATCCCTCAGTCCGATCGTTTCCCCTCCTCCCAGGTGTGGCGCTCCCGGCCCAGGGCCGACGTCGTTCCTCCGTTAGAGGCGCCGTTTCAAGTGTTCCCGGTTCAGGGTTTAGGGGTTTGGGGTTTAGGGGTTTGGGGTTTAGGGTTTAGGGGTTTAGGGGTTTAGGGGTTTGGAGTTTAGGGCTTTTAGGGGTTTGGGTTTAGGGTTTTGGGCTTTAAGGGTTAGGGGTTTAGGGTTTAGTGGTTTAGGGTTTAGGGGTTTAGGGTTTAGGGGTTTAGGGTTTAGGGTTCGAATTTTCGGCTTGGGATTTAGGAGTCCGGTGCATTCTGAGCCCCGGAGGGTTTGGGGTTTATGTCAGGAGCTGCCCCCACCCTGTAATAGTGGTATAATAGGAATATAATAGGGCCCTAATATAATATTAATATAATCCTTATGGTCACTATTACAGGGTGGGGGCAGCTTCTAAGGTTTATGTCTCTTCTGCCCAGAATTCAGGGTGGAGGCTTTGCTGGCGCGGATTGCTGTCGGGTAAGTCCTTAAAATAACCAATTACTAAGTTCCCCGACCCTCCAAGTAAGGGTTGAGGATCAAGTTTAGGTGTACGGCTCAGCTTGGGATTCAGGCTTTCGAGCTTGTAAAACTGTCGGTTAAGGGTTTACTTGAAACTGCATGTTTCTATGGTTTGTCCGTACATCCCCCACAATCAGAAAGGTGAGGTTTTTGGAGAGTTGACGACGCATGTGACGGTGAAGCTCCTCTCGGCCACAGTGCTTAACGAATTCAACAAACTTGAACCGAAAAACTTGGGAACCCTAATCCCTAAACCCTGAGCCCCAAACCCTGAACCGTAAAGGGGTCTATATCCAAGGATTACTATAATAAGTATTAGACGGGTTTTAGTATAGGGAGCTTCATAGCTACTAGTGCTGTATTGGGGATTCCTTATTGGTATTATTATTGTTATTTTTCTATTATATTTGGCCCCAGACCTTTCTAATTTCATAGGGACCCTTAGGGGTGTAGGGGGAGGGGGGGTAGGGGGCCTTAATGCCCATAATAAGGACCAATAAGGCTTATTTAAGGAAATATATATAGTACCCTACATCCCCCCCCCTACACCCCTAAGGGTCCCTATGAAAATTATGAAGGCCCCGGAGTCTCCAGCACATCGCAATACCCCAGAACAGTAGAAGGCCCTCAAATCCTATAGGGCCCAGCTTGATCAGGGACCAAAGCCACACCAAAGCACTGAAACCCTGAACGCACGCCATCTCCGACGCCGAAGTGGGACAAGCACTGCCCAATGTCCTAGTAATCTGAACTCTAAACCTCAGAACCCAGGGCTCCCAAACCCTTTAATTGAGGAAAATATCTTAAATCAAAACCCTTTAATTGAGGAAATAATCTTAAATCATATTAGACTTCCTACTATGATTTAAGGTATATTCCTTAATTAAGGGGTTTTGGGATCTCTGAGAACCCTCAACTTCAGCCAGCCTCGCCTCCCAGGACGGCGCGAAGTTATCTCTGAAAAGAGGCTGAAGACCCCTGAACCCAAAAACTCAAAGCCCTAAGCCCTAAATCCTGAACCCAAAAACTCAAAGCCCTAAACCCTAAATCCTGAACCCAAAAACCTCAAAGCCCTAAACCCTAAATCCTGAACCCAAAAACCTCAAAGCCCTAAACCCTAAACCTTAAATCCTAACCCCTAAACTGCCAGGACGGCGCGAAGTTATCGTTCTATGCCAAGAGGCTTAAAAAGCCCGCACCGGCACCCGCCAAGCCCTTGGCCGCAAGGCCACGGCTGAGGTCCGAGTCTTCAGGCACCACAGGGTTTTAAGTTTTTTTTGGATTTGTCGGGTCTTTAGGGGTTTTTAGGGTTTCATTTCTTTGGGGTTTAGGGTTTTAGGGCTTAGGGGTTTCAGAGTTGTAGGGTTTAAGGTGTTTGGGTGTACAAGTTTAGGGGAGTTCAGGACTTTGGATTTAGGGTGTTAGTGTGTTAGGGTCAAAGGTTTACTATTATGCAGGCTTCAGAAGGTTTAGTCATAGTGCCAATAGTGCCAGTGTAGTCCAAAATCGGGGCCGGAACTACTACGACTGCGAGTAGTACTCTTGGTGTCAGAGTGGCATTGTTGCTGCTGTTGGTGTCATCTTCACTTGGGTGGTTGATCAAAATTATGGTCCCTTCTTGTTTCCTTATTTTTATACATAATTTTGGCAACTACACACTTGTACTTCCTAGCTTGGAGTTCAGGCTTTTTCTTCGCCGCTTGGGGCCCAGAATACATTTCTATTTTGCGGTTTGCGGCGTTTGGCCGCATGCGGTCTTCATGTGCAGTTGCTCTTGTGATGCGAACGGACTGCGATGCCTTGTCATGTTCTAAGGTGTCACTATAAGAGCTGTGAGCAAGACCGTGTAAAGTGCAAGAGAAGGGGGCACGCTACGCGTCCCTCGACTCTAGGGGGCATGCTACGCATCCCTCATCTTTACCTTTCTATGTGACCGCCAACGCAACGTTTGGCTCAAGTCAATGCCCATAGCTAAGTGCTATATGTGTCTTCTATCCTGAGCAATCAGAGCTATCCCGTTGCACAGACGAACCGCCGCCGGCAGTGAGTGCAAAAGGAACGGCCGCCGGTTCTGCCTGCATAGGATCGCACGTGTGGAAGTAAGAGGGAGAGACAGGGTCCAGTCTGTGGAGAGTGCTAGCCAGCCACACCTACATTCATTACAGCTCTGGTGGGGAGAGCAGCAACCAAGTCGAGATCAATCCCCCACGCAGGTTATCAGCCGTACGCGGCTCTGCCTTTCTACAGCAACGACTACTTGATCTACTACGACCACAATGAACTCAGGATCAAGCCAAGATACGACAATGACTTTCGGTGCCGATGTGGCAGCGCCAGCCGTTGGTGAGTCAACAGCTGATGACACAGTGGTGCAATCCGTTGATAGCTCCACGGAAGATGACAAAGGTCAATCTTCTGCGCTTGCCATTGCAAAGGCAGTTCCCAAGGGGAAAGCAAAGAGTCTACCAAGAGCATCTACGCCTTCACGTCCGACATCCACAGGTTCGAGGACGGGCAAGGCTTCAGAACGACGGGCCGAAGCGTCTGGTTTTCAGGCACCTCGGACTACGTCCAGGGCTAAGGACAAAGGAGTCAAGACCTTGGAAAAGAAGTCAAGACCATCATCTTCGAGAAGCTCTTCAGCACGATCGAGGACTTCGGCTACTCGTGGGCGTGACAAGTCCATGACTTGGAATCGGATGGTTACCAATCAACCACGCGATACTGACGATCTGGACATGACTCTGGATACTATTCCTGCACGTGGTGATGCGTCATCCGTGGCCACGCCTGCAATAGCTGACGGTCCGAATGCCTACCAGGAACTGACGATTTCGCAACAGTTCGAAGCATCGAACCTTGCACAGCAGATGTACTATCGCAGTCAGGTGCAAGAATACGAAGGAATCGTCCAGACCCTGATGGACAAGATCAAGGAGATGCAACAAGAAGATGAAGGATCTGGAATTCGCATTGAGGAATTGGAACGACAACGTGATCATGCATGCTTAGCCATGAGGCACATCAACAATGTCAATCAGGAGATGAAGCGAGACTATGAAACAGCTTTGTTTCGCATGGATGAGCAGAACTCTGCTCAACAACGTCAAGCACATGCCGTTGCCGAGGATTTAGCTCAACAGCTACACGTGTTCCGCACGGAGGCAGCCACCAACTTTGTGCAGTTGGAGGCAAGAGCGCAAGGTGATGGCGAGCTTATGGCACGCGAGTATGAGCGTCTGACTCATGAACTTCATGAACACGCCAGAGAGAACTTGGTCCTCCGGTCAAACACAGCAAGTTCGGAATAAGCCTTACAAGCAATGCAGGAACGATTCCACTTGGTCAAGAACCAGGAGTTGCGGGCTGTGAACGAGATCCAAGGGCTAGCTGGAAGCAGCGCAGCCATTGAACAAGAACGATTTCGGCTTCGCGAACGTCTTGGTGAAGAGGAAGAGTACCGCAAAATGGCTGTGAAGAGGATGCAAGAAGCAGAGGAACGACTCCATCAGAATGAAGATCATGCAAGGCGATCATTGCCTACCTTGCACGACGAGCTGAGTGAACTCAGGAAAACGCTCAAAGCACAAGAAGATCTTCAAGCGAGGACACGCAGCGAATTGGAGGCAGCGCGAAACTCCAATCAAGGAGGAGCGACGCGACCTTCGAGCATGCCCATGTCTTCGAGGACTACTGAGTCTGGCTGGGAGCACGTAGGAAAGGAAGTAATGCCTGCATTTTCCGTAGGAGATGAGGTACGATCCCCTGAAATACGGTCCCCAAGTCAAGTTAGTCCAGTCGCCAAAGAGAAGTTCGCATTCTCGGAATCGGACAAGGACAAGAACCTTGTGATGGACGGAATTCCATTCACCGGTGGAAACTTCTTCACTGGCCGCAGTTCAATGCCAATCGTGGCGGATGCAATGCCCGAGCACCACGTGCCAGGTATTAGCAGCCCAGCACTTGCGCGTTCCACGCCTAGTGCAGCCACTTTGTTTGGCATACCAAGCGGATTTCATGGGAAAAGTGATGCGGCAGCCGTGCGTGATCGACAGCTACGCGAACTCTTGGGGGATCGCGGGATGTTGGGATCGAAGTCCACAGCATCGGCCAGCTCCTCAAGACCTGTTGGCATCGACGGTGTTACCGCATCTACGAAGGGCAACGACCTCATCGGTCCCCCTGTCGCCTATGACGATTCTATCCATGAGGCAAGGAGGCGTCAGATCGAGAAAGAGATCGCGGAACAGTACGAGGAGAAGATTGCTGATCTGCGAAGTGAAGTACTCAAGGCTCAGAAAGCCGAACAACGTCTCAGAGCTGATCGTGATGAGTGGAGATTATTCGCTGAAACGATTCAGGAAAACAATGGAGACGATGACGGTGATGAAGCTGGCGACGAGAACGGAGAGGAAGAGCATGATGAAGGTACCGGCACGGGGTATGATCCTCCAGATCCGCCTGATGATGATGATGACAAGAAGAAAGGCGGAGGGGGCAAACCCGAATCGGATCCTGGTTCGCATGCGCGTGATCCTGATGGAGACGCGGATCCTGAAGTCACAGAGGTGAGAATTTCCAGGAGGGAAGCCGACAAAGTGACTGTTCCTCCATGGCCTACTCTCACTCATCTCAACAACTGGCGATCTGTGTGCACGGCAAATGTCTTAGGGGCATCAGCCGACCCACATCATGAGGACTGGATGTTATGGCTGGCACCAGCGTTCAACCCATTCCCTGATGTCGAAGCATTGAATGATTCAGGACACAAGAAGTTCAAGAGCATAGACGTCAAATTGGGGATCGCCATGGTCGCAATGCTACGTGCCGGTGGTGACAAATCAGCTGACCTGTACCTCGAGGTGAACCGGAAGGCCAATGATTACATCAGCAGGCCTGACGTGAAGATCATCAAAGGACGACAAGTCATCGCGATGATGTACGAAAGTTTTCGAACACATGATCGTCTTGACATGATCATCACTCTTGAGTATTTGGTGAAGCTCCAGTACCAAGGCGACAACAAGCTTCATACGTTCAAGCAGACGTGGTTGGAAGTTCTGGGACGGATGAGACCAGAGGACATTCCATCCAAAACAGCTCTCCGTGATTGCTTGTACAGCAAGATCAAGGACTCGCCCGCAATGAAAATGGACTTGGGCATGCACTATGAACACCTGCCCTACAATCATGAAGATCGATCGTACGACAACCTGATGAAGATCATTGATCGTACCATCATGCGGAAACGAGAACAGTCAAATCTCACTCAGACTCAAATTGGCTTGCGCCAGATGCTTGAGGGCAAGGATTTGCTTGCTGCACCGGCCAAGGTACCCGAGAAACCTACGCCTAACGCAGCTCCATCCGCAAAGGTCAAGGCTTCGCCGACCAAGCCGGACAAAGCAACACCTGTACTACCTCAAAGCAAAGCGAAGAGTCATGCGAAGACCAAGCCGAAGCCCAAGAAGAAGACGAGGAGTGAGTCAGCGGACAACAGAGGTGACAAAAGCAAGAAGCAAATCCGCTGCAAGTTCCATTTCACAGATGCAGGGTGTCGAAATGGCGATAAGTGTCCATTCAGTCACTCGAAGAAGACTCCAGAACGACCCTTCACGCCGAGGACGAGAACTCCAAGTCCATCTGGAGGAGGAGGAAACAGGATATGCTACTCGTTCAAGAACACAGGCTCGTGCTCAAGAGAGAATTGTCCTTTCAAGCATGAGGCAGCAGCTACCCCAGCTCCGGAACCAAAGGCAAAAGCTAAAGCTAAATCCGAAGCGAAGGCAGCTCCAGCGAAGCCGAATGCCAAGGCCAAGGCACTCCCTGCTGCACCCGCCATCAGATTGTGTCGAAGGTGGAATCCATCAGCTCCGGCTATATGGAAGCGATCTTCAAAACAAGATGAGGAGGAGTCAGATTGTCCATCCGTTGACAGCGACGCTGATTCGGATTGTTCAACAGATGACGAATCCTCGGGAACGACTACGTCGACCCGAAAAGTGACAAAGCGCAATGTGACATTTGCCAATGACGTGAAGTTCATTTCTTCGTGTCCTAGACGATCGAAGAAAGACAAAGAGCGGAAGGTGAAGTACGTCGACATGGAAGCGTTTATCAATGATGAGGATCGCGCCGTGAGCTTGGAATTCGCCAAGCACAAAGCGAGATTGAGGGCACAGATCATGAGAGACATGGTTGACGACGATGATGATCAATGCGGAGATCGAGTTTCATTCGTACGAATCCCAGGAACGTCTCGAGTGGAAGAAGTTTCGTTCTACGACGGTGAGGATTCCATCGTTGAGCGCGAACTCGATGCTGCACACAGCAAACGGATCATCAATCAAGGCTTGTTCAAATGTATGGTTCAACCAGTCATCCTTAAGAAGAAGATCAAGTTTCTCATGGACACTGGATGTGGTCATGACCTCATATCTCAGAAGAAGATCGAGAAGCACAGTCTCGAGACACTCGTGACTCCAGAGCCCATATCATTTCAGACAGCCAATGGAATCACCGATACCGATCTCGTGTCGAATTTCCAGACTGAGTCGTTCGAGGAACCGATCAACGCTTATGTGTTGGACGACACGCCGTCGGTGCTTTCCATAGGCAAGAGATGTATGAACTTCAACTACGGGTTTGTGTGGCCTCCCGGAAGGGAACCATTCATGATCAACCCGCAGGGCAAGAGAATATCTCTGTTCGTGAACGGTGACATCCCGTACGTTCGTGCCGGGAGTTCCAAGTCATTGGTTCATGATGATCCGGAGGCCAAAGCCATCACCGAAATCTTCAAGGGTGCATTGACAGCAGGCAATGTTGACGTCAGCGTCGCAGCTGCCGCTGAAGCTGCACCGGGCGAGATCGAAGCAGAAGAAGAAGGTGATGATCACGGACGACCTCCTGATCCTGAACCCCAAGAACCTCCTATAGAAGAAGTACCAGAGTCCGAGGCCGGACGCCCTCCGGACGACGACGAAGGAAAAGGAGTGGGTGAAATTCCATTGGATGGTGACGATGAGGTGATCATTGATGTGGAAGGCGACGGTGCGCCGAGCCGCAAGGCCAGAGTCGGAACACTGAAAGCCGAAGCGAAGACATTGGCACATCTGTGTACTCATCGCTACCGCAATCCATATTGCGAATCGTGCATACGCGCGAAGATGAAGCACTTACGAACACAACGAGGTGCATTTCAACGTGTGATCAAACACTGGGGAGATCTTGTGACGTTCGACTTCCTTGACATGCGCAAGGCCGCCGAAGCAGGCATTGGACTCGATGACGGGGCACGTGAAGTTCTAGTCATCAGGGACATCGCCACCAAAATGATTGCAGCGATTCCCACGGCTTCAAGGAGCACTGACGAAGTCGTCATGGCCATCAGACGCCTTATGGGAAGACGCAAGATTCATATGGCGTACAGTGATGAAGCACCAGAGTTCGATTCAGCTATGGCACAGTTGAAGATCGTGATTGATCATTCCCTTCCAGGGAAACCCAGTAACAATTCACTCGCTGAACGATCAAATCAAGAAGTGATCAACACAGTCGCAGCATCCATGCTACACGCCGGATTGCCCGCTCAATACTGGTCCTTTGCGCTTAATTGCGTGATGCAGAACCTCAACATTGAAGACGTGGAGGGCGATGGTGATTCAGCATGGAAGCGAATGACTGGAAAGGACTTCGAGGGAAAAGCCATACCCTTTGGTGCCAAAGTCTTCTTCAAGCCGACGGACACAAGGCCGAAGACATATGGCAACAAATTCGATCCAAAGGGGATTCCAGGCATTTTTGCCGGGTACATCATCACTGCTGGTCAAGGATGGTCCAAGAAGTATCGCGTTTGGGATATGAAGGAATTTGCCAACGCGAACTTGTCGATGGACGCATCTGTTCCCAGGAAGTTGATGAGACCGTACGAGACAGAAGTTATCTACTTCCCAGAGGAGATAACGTTTCCCCTGAAAGCCGAGTACGAAAGGATGAATTCAACCATTGAGGGACTCAGGGACAACGTTGACCTCGCTGGCAAGGAGATAAAAGACGTCGATGACGGTGGTGACGGTCCGCCTGGAGGAGATGGTGGCGACGGGGATGACGATGATCCAAGTGGACTTCTTCCTCCACCGGATCCCGGAGAAGATCCTGACTTACAGGACATAGATCCATCTGACATTGAGACGGAGCCGCTCGGCGAAGTCTTCAAGTCAGCAGAACATGAAGCTATTGATGCCATAGGAGACAAAAGACTCGAAGAACTAGACGAAGAGCTGGGTCTACGTGCAGCACCGCCTCCTTCTGAACCAAAGGTCACTGGGAAAGATCGACGATCGCCCCGCGAAGTCGGTCCAACCGGTAGACTCATCCCCGAAGGAGACATCGAAGAACCTGGAGAGATTATCAAGATCTTGAAAGAAAAGAAGTTGGCTCCCGAGGAGATTGAACATTGGAGTACGGGGAAGAAAGGAGACGGCATTGTATATCTTACCGATGACGGTGAAGCTTGCAAGATCGACAAAAGGGGAGTTCCGTACAAGATCCGAAGTGATGGTCGACGAACTCTTCCTACACGGCGACCTATCCATTCTTATTCTCCGGAAGCATGGAAGAAGATGAGCGAAGCGGAGAAGAAGGCAGCATATAAGAAAGAAAAGCGAGACAAAGCTCGAGTTGCCAAGAAAGACCGGAAGAAGGCTGTGATAGGAAAGAAGATAGTCACCAAGATTTTGGACAACATGATCTTTCCCAAGATTGTCCCGTGTGAAGAAATTGATCTGCAACTCAACGTGTCCGTTGATGACGACGATGGTTGGTCATGGGCACAGTCCTATGTGGATCAATATACACAGGAACAATTCTTGGCAGATGTCGTGCCGGCCGTTCCGGCGCATATGGTCATGGATGATAACTGGATTCCTTCTATGCCGTGTACGACTTCTCACAGAAACGTACATCGGGAAAAGAATCATGCAGGAGGATCGTGCTTCAATGCCATGGTCACTCGACCCGTCACACGCAAAGAGATGATCAACAATCCCAAGGCCATGGAAGCTTTCATGAAAGAATGGAAGGGATTGTGGGACCAAGAGGTGTTTGACTTCTCAACTACGCGTGAATATGACGACGTCGTCGCTGAGGCAAAGAAGAAAGGTGAGAAAGTACACATGGCGCGAGTACATGGACTGATATACGAGAAGAACTATCAGCTCAAAGAGGACGATCCTGCCAGGAAGTTCAAGGGGCGAGGTGTACTACTCGGTGATCAGGTCAAAGACCAGAATATGGAAGCCGCATTGTTTCAGGATTTGGGGAATTCCCCGGCTACGTTTGACGCCTCACGATGGGCAGATTATTACGGATGTCTTCCTGGCAACGATGTCCAGATGGCGGATGCTATCCAAGCATACATTCAGGCTAGATTATCGGGCACTCCATGTTGGGTTGAACTGCCTGATGAAGCCTGGCATCCATCTGCGAAACGGCACAAATTCCGTAGGCCGGTATGTCGCCTGATCAAAGCTCTATATGGACATCCTGACGCAGGAACCATGTGGGAACAACATTGCCACACCGCGGTACAGAAAGTAGGGTTCAAGCCGATTGGTGATGAATGGCCATCATTGTATTTTCACCCGCAAATGAAGCTCTTACTTGTCATCTACGTAGATGATCTCAAGATGGCAGGACCCAAAGAGAATCTACCCAAGGGTTGGGACATGCTGCGCCAAGAACTTCGATTGGAAGAAGAAACGCCGCTGGGCTTGTATCTGGGTTGTCGCATCTCCAAGGGCGAGGCAACGTTGCATGACAAAACGAAGGTGCAGACCGTTACCTACGACATGGAGACGTACCTGGACATGACAGTCAAGAAGTACTGCGACGTGACTGGGTTCGATCCGACAAAATTCAAGACGGTACCATCGCCGAGTCCGGCTGAGGAGACTAAGAATCACCCAGCTCGCGCTCCGGCACAGTCAGGTAAAAGCCATCGATGCACGTGGTGTGGACACACCATGCCTGTTGATAAGGATGGTCGGCTCGTTCCGCCTCCACCTATTCCCAAGGCGCCCGAGGAAGAGGAAATCAACGAGGCCAATCGCGGCGCACTTGCTCCGCAGGCAGCCAGCATTCTCATGAAATTGCTTTATGCCGCGCGCATTTGCCGCTTTGATCTTCTGCGCAGTATCAACAATCTCGCACGCAAGATCACGAAATGGACCAAGAAGGAGGATGCTCTTCTTCATCATCTCATGGCCTATGTGCACCAGTCCAAACATCACATGATGATTGGATGGGTCGGGAACTCCTTGGAGGACTCGTCCATCGGGCTGTTTGCAGATGCGGACTATGCAGGTTGTGGAGAAAGTTTGAAATCTACCTCCGGTGCTCACTTGCACATTCAAGGTTCTCACACACGATTTCCCTTGGCGGGACTTAGCAAAAGGCAGGGATGCTTGAGTCATTCCACACCTGAGGCCGAGATTGTCGCGGCCGACTTTGCCATGTCACGTCTTGGATTGCCTGCTATCACGTTGTGGCAGCAGCTTGGGGGGCAAGACCCCAACTTCGTCTTCTACGACGACAACCAGACCATGATCGGGGTGATTCGCACGGGCAAGAATCCGACTATGCGTCACTTGGAACGTACCCACGGTATCTGCATTGGATGGATGCATTCTATCTTTCAGGAAGGTTACGTTTCTCTTGCCTACGAGGTCACTGCCAAGATGTCCGCGGACATACACACCAAGTCGTTCAAGGATTCCGTGTCCTGGACACATGCGTGTCAGCTCATCAACATCTTTCCGCCGGATCTCATCGGCTCCCAAGAGATTATGGATCTGATGCGGCCTACTCATACCCAAAGCACGGATGAGAAGGGTCAGCAGCACTACTCGTTCAAGAGCGAGGTGCCTTGTTTTCCTTACACGCAGACGCCGATCCTCCCTCAGGTGTTGTATCGCGCTGGATTGTCGAGTAAGGAAGGCTTGCAAGAACATGACAGTGTGGACCCCATCCTGGTTGTCAAGTTCCCGCGCATGTTGCGGGGGCCGCCTTCTGCGTTGCCGCCTGGTCGTTACCTTCGGTCGACTTGGATTCTTCGTGAAGGGCAGTGGCACCAGATGGAGGATCGTGCTGCTATCCTTGACACACCGGGCAAGTTCGACCGCTACGTGGAACGTGCTGTGTTTCAGTACCATCCCGTGCGGGGGCATTTGCGCCCCGCTGCCATTGCGGACGTCCTTGCGCCGCCGTTTTTGCCTATTCCTGAACCGCCTCTAGGCCAGTCTTATGTGCGCGCCCTGCCCGCCAAATGGCGAGCGGTGGTTGTCACACTGGCGCGTGCCATCCATGGGGGGTACCAGGGCTTTACATTGCACCAGGGATTTTGTTTCAACGGCCAGTCCAAAAGTCAAGCCTCTCAATTTGGTTATGACCAATGGTCGTCGGTGTACGAAGATGTATGGCATGATGCGGCGGAACAGAAAAGGGAATATCAAGGATATGATGGAGCAATTGTGCCTCACGTGGTCAATTTCGCCGAAAACAAGCCCAAGGAGGGTCTGGTGATCCAATTCCTCGACCACGATGGAAGGTTGGTCCATGCTTACAAGAATCCTTACAGCCGGTGGAAGTACCGTATCACTATCAAAGATGCTCCAAAGGCAGTGACGGTATGGACATTGATAGGAGTCGATGAGGAGAACTGGTGGAATGAGTATGCTCCAGGCAAGGATTGCATCGCCCAGCATGCTCCCGATTCTCACTACGACCCTGGGCTGCAAGTAAATGTTCTGAGTATGGGGCGAGAAGTTGACGACGCCATGTGCGCCTACATCTTTGATGTGGTGGAAGCAAGGAAAGACAACCCTAACTCCGTAATCTTCATTGGTGCAGGGGTGTTGGGCAAGAATTCGTGGCTGAGTCGGAAAATCGCTGACAACCCTGAAAGGGCCAAATTGCGGACAGACTACCCATGGGGGGAGGTCGTCCAAAGAATTGCGCGCAGAGCGGCATCATGGGGGTTCCAAATCATCATCGAAGTGCCTCCTCGAGTACCAGTCCAGGAAACCAAGCAGTACAAGGGACTTCAGGAAGATGCCATGTGGAAGAGCATCAAGATCCAAGGATGCACTCACGGGCAGCGTTATACCTTTCGGGATCCTGTGTCTCCTGGAACCGCCGTTGAGCTCGGCTACTGCAAGGATGAATGGGAGTACATTGCCGCAAACGTCGCGTTGCATCCTAAGTCGTCTGATGTGTGCTCGTCCAAACATTTGCACATGACTGATTCGGACGCTAAGGATCGATCTGATAAATGCGAGTTGACTAGCCAAATCTCCAGAAGATTGCTTAAAGCCTTGAAATTTCAGGCAACTGGCGATGGGAGATTGGTAGCCATGCCGTCGAAGGCTGGTGGACGGAAGCCAGACCGCATGATTGTTGACCTCTGTGGCTTGGGTAACGGCTACGCCGTACCTAAGTCCACTAAAGGTTGCTCTCGCATAACTTGCAAGGAGCTGATCAGCTCCAAAGCCGATGAGGACAGCCTTATCGGTACAATGAAGGATGCGTGCCGGAACGACCTGCGCACACCTGTGCTATTCGTGGCATCGCTTTTGCGATCAGGTGCTGGTCCTGGAAGTAGTGAAGGGGCTTGCGTGGGGGGTGAAAAACGTTCTGGTGGGAAGTACAAGGTTTTCAGAAGTGTCTTGAAATCTCTCAAACGCCTGCTGAAGAAGTGTGCGGAATTTTCCGACGTCTATTTTTCGCTTGACATGCCTTCTTCATGCTCATGTTGGTCTTGGCCAGAGTTGCATGCTCTTGTTTCAAGTGGCAAGGTGACGAAGGTTAAGGTTGATGATCATGTTGGTGCTGATGGCGATGGTGGTGGACGCAGGATCATGTTCTCTAACATGCCTGAAGCGGACCGTTTGGTGATGAGACTGAATGATTGCTTGGACCATGACTCGAAGAACAGTTTGTTGCAGCGCATTGATGTCTCATGGCGGTCAATTGCGAGGAATGTTCGCAGCCTTGTTCGAGCTCATGTCAGTGTCAGTCATGTTGCACATGAATCTGAGGACATTGCATGGCAGCAACATCAGTGTGTAGACGCTGATGAAGGGGCTATTAGACAGCCCCAACTAAGGAACAACTAAGGTCTGACCAGACGGATCGGGGAAGGGTGCCTCTTACGGAGAACCCGGAACCGTGAAGTCGAGTAGGGTGTAGGGACTTCCCTCCTACGGAGGAAGGACCGAAACCCGAGCCATGGCTGAAAGCTACAATGCCTACGAGCTGGCCTTCGATGGAGTGGACCACGAAGAAGTTTTCCCGTCTGGTGGGATGATGCGAACGTTTCTGAAGTTCCACAAGTTCCTGGAGATGTATTCTGGGGATTCGTCGCAGAGCGTCTCGCTCCCGCCGAAGATTACGAAAGACAAAGTGGTCGACAATGATCTCATTCGCACATGGGCAGCTTTCAAAGCACCTCCGTTGGTCTTGCTGTTCACGTGTGCAAATCTGTCGTCAGGAGGAGATCTTTCCATTCGAGTCCGAGAAATCCTCAAAGCTTGCTTGCTTGCTGCTCCTGAGGAGTACATGGACAAACCCTATGGGGAGATACTCGCCATGGTCACTAAGTTTGGTGGAGGTCTCAAACACATTGTTGCTGACTACGAGGGGAAGTTCAATGCCATCACCAGGTTCATGGTGGATGAGGAAGTGATCCGCGATGATGCAAAATTGGCTGTGGTTGAACTGGAACAAGAACGAAAGCAAGTTCGGTTCGACTTGAACACTGCAACAAGGAACATCGTCAGTGCGGACGGCTACTACAACCTCGCCGTTCTCATCAACTCCGTGGAGACGCCCTACCAGACTGTGACAGACACGAGAATTCAACAATGGTATACGGTGAATCAGGACTACTACCACAAGTTGCCAATGTCGGGTAGAGCACCTGACCAATCAGACCTGTTGGCGGAGCCTACGTTATGTAGGGTGTGCAAGCTGATGTACATGTTCGCGAAACACACTGGATATGGACTACGGACCTACAACCAGGAATGTGCTGCGAACAACGATGGCGCTACGCCACTCAACGTTCACCAGCTGGCCCTGATGATGCGCACAATGCCTCAAGGCATGGGACACCCGCTCGCTTTTGCGATGAACTCGCTCCAGGCGTTCAGTGTCTGTCTCCACGTGCTTCATTCCTACGTATCATGGGTTGATCCAGACACTGGACACCCGCATTACAGATGGTCCAATGATGTGCTCCCTGATTCCGACTACACCACGTACTCTTTCCTCAAGCACCACGTGGATGCTGTATGTGCAGATCAAGACAGGAACGGCTTCCAATTGCCGGATGCGTTCCGTAGCTACACCTGGAATCAATGCGGAGTTGAATCTGGGTATGTGGTCGACTGCTCTACCAAACGCGCCACGTTGAGCATATGGGAAGCAGAATTCCAACAGATGGGGGCACCAAGACCGCTTATGCAAGATGATGGCCTATTTCCGCCCAATCTTCAACGGCATCCTAGCTGGGTGTACTCAACGGGGAGGGTGGCGATGCCTACGGCAAGCAACCTCGAACCGGAAGGAATCGTGCACCCTGAGCATGGAAGAACGCCGGGACAATCGCAAGGGTCCGCTACCGAGCCTCGAGCCACTCCTAGCCACGGACCAAAGAGGGCAAGGACGGACGAGGCAACGGCATCGGCGTCATCATCTTCGGCGGCACCTCCTCCACAACCACCGACTTCGCAACCGGAAGAGGAACCATCGCAACCGACATGGGAGGAAGCTCCAATCCCCGCTGGCGCTCAGGAAAGTTGGTACCATTATGTCAACATCGATGAAAAGGGCTGTCGCTCGAGCTTGCTGGCGACGACCCGTGATCAAGACGAGTACCCACCTACCATTGATGAGACGCCAAAGTTCGTGGCCAACCACGACGTGGGGACCACACCGATTCAGCATTACGTCAGAAGACTGGTGACCTACTTGGCAAGGATTCGTTCCGTCTCTCAAAGTGACGACAAGGGTCTCAACCTGAAGGTCTACGTGAAGCTGAGCACGAAGATGTGGTTACGGATGTATTCGCGGCTGTACCATGCATTGGCATTGGTGTCGTGCGTGCATCTTCCTTCTCCTCCAATGCTTACCTCGGCAGTGATGATCGAGGCAGACAGCGATCTTGTCGACAACGATGAAATTCCGGCAGAAGCAAGGATCAATACCATGAACACGCTGAACGGATTTCGCAATAGTTTGGGTATGGGTGGCAAGCCTGATGCCGCGACTATGCGCTCTCAATGCACAATCCTCGTCCAAGACTTTGACATGGTCGCAAGGACCAGAGGGTCATCGCATACAGTGAGAGAGAATCTCGTCATGCATGGATGGAGTGAGATCTACATTGTGAGCCCGTCGATCACCGCAGGTGCCAACTACAACTTCCAAGTCACAAAGGGATCGTTGGAATCTGTGAATGAGACATTGGATGGCTTGACTGAAGAGCAGCTTGCAACCGTCACGTTGCACTACCATCTGTCTCTCCAAGCGATCCTCATCGAGAACATATCATTTCCGATGAGTGAGGTCGGAGACGGAGCAGCGATTCGTGCTGATTTGCAGCGACAGCTCAAAGCCACGTACGTTGACCCCATCATTGCGGCAGGGAAGCGTACCACGCGCCCTCCAATTGTCAACATCAACCACGACTTACGGTTCGTAGGAGCAGCCAGCAATTACCTTCGACAGAAAGCTTCTATGTTCAACGGTTTCCACGCGCTGGGAATGTATATTGAACTGGAGTTGCGGGCCCGAGCATGTGTGGTGATTCATGGATCTTCGTTTTGGTCAAGAATGTACAGTCAGGCGAAACATGCGTCGTCGGGCGTGCATACACTGTCAGTCGAAAAGGTACCACCACCGGACAATCGGGTCAGGTTCAAATTGGGCCTAGCTATCTATGAGAAGCAGCTGTTCTGCGAGAAGATGGTATCCACGTGCTTTGTTGAGGCATCGAAAGTTCGCTCATGGGACGAGACAGTCCGAACCGACTCAGTCGCTCACCCGTCGCTTGTCGAGATTTGGGAGGACAAGAGTGAAGTCAAGACGTCCACCAAGATTTCGCAGACATGGTTTACGGGGGAACAGCAGCAACAGATCAGGTCGGGTGCCCAGGGTGACACGGTCGCTGAATCGTCCACAGTCACCTGGCAGGATTTTGACATCGCCATGACCGTTCCCGAGGCCTACTACGACAACAGGCACTACTGGTTCAGGATCGACACCTATGCGACCCCGAACACTGGTTATGTCAAAGGGAGAACGTTCTATTGCTCTGGATGTGAAGCAATGAAGTTGGCTGAGTGCTACGCACAAGCCTTCTTCAAGCCGACCGGAAACGGGTATCCTGGACACTGCATTGGGTGCGCGCATACTTCAGCCTTGAAGATGCAGCATCAAATCAGCTCCTTCAATGACTTGATCGCGTCCCAGAAGTACACCTTGGCTTGCGCAAAGCACCTTTATGACCTGAGGCTTCAATTCGTGGATCCTCGTGTGGACATCAAGGAGTTCCTCAAAGTTTGTGCAGAGATGGTCTATGAAGACATCGGCAAGACGGTTTCTCACTACGGTGGTCTCCGAATCACAGCCAGTCAGGCCATCGAGTACGCGGCATGGGGAAAGGCCAAACAGTTGGCGTGGGACAGAGGGTACGACTCCGAAGGCAAGACATGCTACATCTGCTACTACGATGCCGGGAACTGCGCTTATGCTGGTTTCATGAGGATGCTTTTGACTCCAGAAGAGCGCCAAGAATGCTACCGAGGGTCAGTCTTGCCCAAGGAAGAGCTCCTGGGTGACACGGTGGAGCTGGCGCTCGGGCTTCTTACGATTGCAATGAGACACCCAAGTCATTTCATGAATTGGGGTGGCCTTGAGGGAGCAAATGCGTGCGCGAGAGGAATCGAAAGGTCATTCTTCCGCTACGCGTCGGCCGAAGCCATCGAGCTGATCACGGTTGACTCCCCGCGCAAAAGGACACCGCCCAAGAAGAATGAAGCAGTCGCTGAGATCGTCAACAACATGTCCGCTGACCTCGTGATTGATTTCACAGTGATCGTCGATGGTGATATCTACCCTGTAGAGATTGCGAGAACCGACGAGACACAGGCCGCTGACAACGTCACGGACGATCCAGGGTTCTCAGTTGCTCCACCAATACCTGCACAGGATGTGGATGTGGATGCGCAACCCGAAGAAGAGCAAGGTGCAGAAGGCCCTGATCCCAGGCATGCAATTCGTGAAGGATTTGTCACGCAGCTTCAGGACTATGTTGGCGTACTCGCTCAGGGCGAGATGTCAGTCGGAAGCGATCGCATCACATTTTGTGTTGCTTGTGGCAGTGACCTACACACTCTGTCAAATTGCACAGAGAATGCTGCAACCCGGGACCTGGTACTTCGAGGCGTCCAGATCATCAAGGAAAGTCTTCTTCGATATCCACGTCGAGTACCTACACAAGAGGCTGAGCCAATGGACGTTGACACCACAGATCATGTGAGTGTTGCATCCTCGGACCGACGACCCAAGGCCAAAGCCCGACCGCGACGCGGAGGCGAAGCCGTACGGGGTGATGTGGTCTTGATCCGTTATGAGAACAAACACAATCTCTGCACGGATGTGGAGAATCGTCGGGGCCTAAATGATGCTTGTGGCGTACCACTGCAGGAATCGGGACCAGAGAATAGCCAGCGAGTGGTGGACATCATTGAGCAGCTTTCGGACCATCGCGACCGACGCCTACCTCAACGAGGAGACCGTCCTAGCTATGTTACGATGAAAACACTCATAGCTACACCAATCCAGGCTATGAATCCATCGGCGGCGGAAGGCCAATCCGGTGCGGGATTCTCGACCTGATCCCAACCAAGGGTGCAAGCTTCATCAACAATCGGTGGGACATCGTGAACGAAGTTGTCCTTCGCAACATCACCCGTCAGCGCAGGTTGAATGCGGATTGGGCGCTATCATGCATCCAGTCTGACTTGCGCCACAGAATCGCCAGGCGCCCAGGCTCGGAATGGCTTGACAACAGGTGCCAGGTGGCATTCAACAGTGTCATCAAATGTGATGAAGGAGGATGGGTGATGATCGAAGACTTGGTGAGGCATGAGCCACTATGGACCCATGAAAGCAGACGCATCACCGAAGGGGTCTCAAGGACCGATGACCAACAGAAGAAGAGAGTGTACAATGAAAGACTTCAGCTATTGTTCCAGGGGAACATGATTGCAGCCACGAAACGCAACAAGGCCAAGATTCGGTTGCAGTTCCTGGGTGTGAGAGTGAAGGACCCCGGCACGGAAGTTCTTGGATCAGCAGGTTCGAACATGTTGGTATCAGTTCGGGACCAGATCACGGAGATCCAGAACAACGACCATTGCCGGCATGGCCAGAGGTACCTGAACCTATGCAACGGCTGGGTGAAGCCATGGGCAGTTCGGGCTACGAGTGGTCACTCTGCGCATTCAGATCCCCAGAACAACTTGCTTCAGTTGGACAAGAACAGGTTCGCAATATCTCCATCTATGACCCTCTTGCAACGTCTTGGAGGTGCGTTCCACGCTACGGCATGCCGCAACTTGGATTCCATTGTCACGCAAGGCATCATGCCTGGTTCGGAGGACCCCGACGGGGACTTCGACCATAGGCGCCAATTCCGAGGCAACCAAGGCGGCAGACTCCACAGCTATTGGGGGGTGTTTGCGCCGTTCGATCACCGGAATGCAACAACCAAGATGCGAGTACACGGACGAGACGCCAAGCACATGCCATTGGCGGTCCTTCATGTCCCATCGCAAGATCTTGCACGAGAGGATGGACGTATCACAGACAGCGGCATCATGATCGTTGGTCGAACGATACCTTTCCATTTCGTCAAGGAGGTATGGTTTTGCGTCCCTGATCCTCGAGATACACACTCTTTCGCTCTGGTGGAAAAGATCTACGATGAAAGGTTGGAGAAAGAGCTGGTGTTGGACTACAATGCATCACCGTTGCTTCCCGAGTTCGAGAGATACCGAACGCCAAGCAAGATCATGGAATTGCTTTGCGAGATGCCTCCTGGACCCCACGACACAAGCAAGGAGCAGATCATTCGTGACCTCACGACTGTCCTGGAGTCCCACAGGGAGAACACGGTTCGGCATCACTACATGGACAAAGGAATCAAGTTTGTCATCAAGAATTGGCGACCCGAAGACCTACGCAGAGACGAGGATGGACGGAGAATGAGGGTATGCCCGGCATGCTACAACATCGTTCCAGCATGTTTCTCCCGATGCACGTCTTGCTGGTCACAGTTCATTTCGAGCGGATATTACCAAGGTTCTCCACAACGGGAGACTCCTACGGAGATCCCCAGTGACTTCATTGCTCAGACAATGGAAGCCGCAGCAGCCGCAGTGCCTGAGGCGCCCGAAGAGGAGCAGGAAGCCATGGAGGTAGAGACCGTTGCGGAACCTGAAGAAATCCCAGAACCATCTGTCGTCGCGGAAGACGATCCAGAACAGGAACCTGATGAAGAAATGGACGTCGAGCCTGGAGAGGACTTTGATGACGCAGTTCCAGAAGCAATCGCACAGGAACGTCGTCCCGTCTTCATTACCGGCCAGTCTTTGAACATCGATCCTGAGCTACAACTTGCTCGTACCGCCATGCAGCCATCTTACTATTCTGGAAAACGAAATGCCCATTGCATTGACGCGAACATGACCGCTCTGTCGTACATGGCATACGTGGTATGCAGATCCATCTACAAAGCTTGGTCAGGATTCGCAAAGTGGGCGACTATGCCGTTGTTTCAGATGAGGGAAAGTTTCGCACTTGGCCAACGCTATGATGTGCTTGGAAAGTGGGGATCTTTGGCGGCAGTGGATAGGGAAACGGGTGTGAGCAGGGACGTGACTGATGAGGAGATCATTCGCTTTGCAAAGGAACCTGAGAACCTCAAACAGTATGATCCCAACGGGACTTACACCTTGAAGCGCTTCCGGACGAACCAGATGCTTTCTTTACTTGTACGGGGAGCCAACATGATGGGAATTGGCAGGGACAACTTCAACCCTACTACTTACTTGAAGAGCGACAGGGATGAAGATGTAAAGGCTATGCACTTTTGTTGCCTGAACGTCCTATGCGAGGTGATCCCAATGGTGACGGGACACCAACAATTCTCAGTGCTACGACCAACGCCAACTGGACCAGTGGACTTCTTGTACATCGACCCCGTCGGTATTCTGCTGACTCATTCTGATCAGTCAGTTCAGACCATCGCCTTGCTAGTGGACCACAGCGTGCAAATGCCTGCGCATTTCATGGACAGATTGAACAGATCCAAAACTGAGAGACAGCAAAACCCGACGACAAAGCGTACGGAAGCCCTACACCACATTTCGGCCGCTGACTATCTTCCTCCAGGTGGTACATCCATCCTGGACACGCCTGTCACTACGGAGGAACGTGAAAGCGCTTCTTCATCCAAGGGACCTTCAAAAGGGCGTGGAAGAACCGGAGGCGAGCAACATGGTGGCTGGAACACCAATTCCTACCACGACTACATCGCCGCCAAAGGCCGAAACAAAGGCAAGGACAAAGGAAAGCCAAGGAACCAGTATCCAGAGGAGAACCTCCGGCCCTGGGACCGCGATCCTACGTCAACGCGAAGATGGTGGCGAGACAACGCCTGATCTTCCTCGCCTATCAGTTCGTGACCTCTGAGCTTCGCCCGTGGAATGCCATCGCGAATGCTTCTTTCTTCGGTGACGCCTGATTCGTTTGTCATTTCAGGGGATCGTTACTGACGTAGATGAGTGTCACAACGTTTCTAATTGGGATACAAAGCTCTGATTTTCAATGTCAACGTTGCGGCGGAATTTTCTTCTGTCCTATCGTGCCATCTTCCGGGTGAGCAGCGTCGGAGACGCAACTCATGGGGGGTGCGAACGGACTGCGATGCCTTGTCATGTTCTAAGGTGTCACTATAAGAGCTGTGAGCAAGACCGTGTAAAGTGCAAGAGAAGGGGGCACGCTACGCGTCCCTCGACTCTAGGGGGCATGCTACGCATCCCTCATCTTTACCTTTCTATGTGACCGCCAACGCAACGTTTGGCTCAAGTCAATGCCCATAGCTGAGTGCTATATGTGTCTTCTATCCTGAGCAAAGTGCAAGAGAAGGGGGCACGCTACGCGTCCCTCGACTCTAGGGGGCATGCTACGCATCCCTCATCTTTACCTTTCTATGTGACCGCCAACGCAACGTTTGGCTCAAGTCAATGCCCATAGCTAAGTGCTATATGTGTCTTCTATCCTGAGCAATCAGAGCTATCCCGTTGCACAGACGAACCGCCGCCGGCAGTGAGTGCAAAAGGAACGGCCGCCGGTTCTGCCTGCATAGGATCGCACGTGTGGAAGTAAGAGGGAGAGACAGGGTCCAGTCTGTGGAGAGTGCTAGCCAGCCACACCTACATTCATTACAGCTCTGGTGGGGAGAGCAGCAACCAAGTCGAGATCAATCCCCCACGCATGTGACGTCTCTGCACCAGAATCTCTAAAGCATTGATTGAATCGCATTTTCATCTTGAATGCCCGCAATGCACAGGTTTTCGGAGTATACTTTAGAAGGGGCCCCCACCCTGTAATAGTGGTATAATAGGAATATAATAGGGTCCTAATATAATCCTTATAGTCACTATTACAGGGTGGAGGCAGCTTCTAAACTCAGGCTGTGTCGGTTTTACGGGTTTGTAGCGGAAGGCTTGGCCTTCAGCCCCAGCTCTCTGCACCCGGAACCGTGAACTTAAACCCCCAAAACAGGAGGGACCCTTAACAAGGGCCCCTAGGTATATACCCTTAATATAGCTACTATATACCCATCATGTAGCCCATTATAGGGTAAGGGTCCCCATTAAGGGTCCCAACCCCAAAGCCAGTATTCTAAACCGAAGGCCCAAGCACAAGTTGTCTTCATTTCTGCATGAATACTAACAATCTTGTCTTCTCGTCCTCACATGACCCTCACCATAGTCTACACCAAAACTCTGGTCGGATCCATAAGGCTCGTTACTATGGTAGGGATCCCGTCAGTTATCCCAAAGAAGGGGCATTGGAGAGGATCGCTAGAAAACACTCTTGAAACTGCTCCTAGTACATGTTCACAAAGAAGTATACAAACATACGTCCTGGTGTGGTTGTTGTGAACGACTTAGCAGTCCCTTCAAATCCCAGAGTTGAGAGTTTGAGCCACCCTGAAGGGGACATTTCAACCACCCTGATTTCTTCCGGACAAGAGCATTCACCGAAGCCGCTGCTGGGACACGGAATTGTTTTCGGGCCCCGGGTTTGGAGAGGTTGTGCGTTTCGGGTAAATGGCATCACAGCATAAGAAACGTCAAATACGACGTTTACCTATACAGGCTTATAACCGTCCTGCATGCTAAGCCTTAAGCAGGCTCAACACCACACCTTGAGCCGCAAACTCCAAATCCCAAATGCAATGAATGTGACGCCGTGAAGCGCTAGACTTTACTAGCCCTAAGCCCTGGATGGCACATTTTACACCAGAAAAAAGGGCCTGCATTCACCCCCCCTTAGAGGGCCAAATCGTATCAAGCGTTTCGGGTGTCGCGGGGGTTTAGGCTGGGGGTCACCCGGAACCCAAAACATCTTCGCCGTTGAGGAGGGGTATAAGGTTTCATTGTGATAATTCAGGCTGCAGGCAGGGTGCAGGTTGGGGGCCTATTCACTCCCAAGGAGGCAGGGTTGTAGGGTTCAATCCCCATGCAAGAACAGTCCTTTCGTGAGGCGCTGCTACGCCTAAGTACCTGCACCAGCCCTTCTGATACTTGCTTTCGCAAGCAGTAGGAAGTAAATACCGTAGATACCCTGAAAAGTGTGCTTTAGGGTTGAGGGTTTAGGCTTCTGCAAAGTTTTGGGGTCAGGGTAAGGGGGAAACGAGTTGTAGGGGCTTAAGGGTTTAGTCCAACAGGAGGAACCCTAAACTTTGAACCTGAGCCCAGACAGAGCCCAACAACCGAAAGCCCGGAAACCTTGAGCCCGAAAAACCCTACTTGGAAGGGCAGGGGACTTAGTAAGTAGGTTATAACTAGGGTTATAAATGGGGTAACTCCATTTAGGGTACTTATAACTCTACTTATAACCTACTTACTACGTGCCCTGCCCCTCCAAGTAAGTCCTGAACCCTGCTGCGCTAAGGCCCTACAGCCTCAGCGCAACTTCAAATCGAAATACCTATGGGAAGAACCTGTCTTCAAGGCAGTCTCCGCTTCCCCATAACCCTGAACGTAGGACGTATATACCCTGAAAGTGCGCTTTAGGGTTTAGGGTTTAGGCTTCGACAAAGTTTTGGGGTTGGGGTTTAGGGTCTCTACAAAGTAGCCGTCAGCAACGCGGGGTAACAAATTGGGCGTTCCACTTTGTAGATTTCCCCCAGGGCTTTTGTTTGCACCGCTGAGGATTATACGGCGATCCTACTACGACCCAGCTGTGTGGCTCGGACATCCTCAAGCTTCGGAATCCCACCCTAAACCCAAACCCTAAACCCTAAACCCAAACCCGAAACCCTGAACCCAAACCCAAAACCCAAAACCCAAAACCCTAAACCCTAAACCCTAAACCCTAAACCCTGAACCCAAACCCTAAACCCTAAACCCAAACCCTAAACCCAAAACCCAAACCCTAAATCCTAAACTCGAAGCATCGAAGTCCCGATGATGGTTTCGCAACCCTGGGCAGTAGACGCAACGCCTACAAGCCAGGCATCTTGGAGCCTAAGCAGGTCAACTCTTTGGGGGTTTGGGTTTAGGGTTTAGGGTTTAGAGTTTAGGGTTCGGGGTTTAGGGTTTAGAGTTTGGGGTTTGGGGTTTAAGGTTTAGAGTTTGGTGTTTGGGGTTTAGGGTTTAGAGTTTAGAGTCTGGGGTGTAGGGTTTAGAGTTTGGGGCTTGGGGTTTAAGGTTTAGAGTTGAGGGTTTGGGGTTTAGGGTGTAGGGGTGACTGAATACTAGACATTGGATCTTGATCTCTGTTCCTACACCCAACTGTCAATCTTAGGTCAATAGACCCGTAACAAGCGGAACTGAATACTTGGAGGTTCATGGGTAGTTGTCAGTAGGGTTATAAGTCCCGTAATATGGGTTATAATCATAGTTATTCGACTTATAACCACACTTGTAACCACCAATGAACCTCCAAGTAGGGTTCCTTGAATAAGCGGCTTACCGCAAGGAATGTATAGGGCGTTTATACGTTGTGCGGAACGTATAGGGTGTTTGTACATTGATTATACCGTTCTTAGCAAGTCGAACAGGGCCTGGGTCTTGGTATGCATTATAGTATAGTTGCATAGGGGGTGTTAGGTGCTTAAGGGTTTAGGGTTGAGGGGATGCTATGACTACTCATTCAGAACCCGTTACTACGCGAACTTCATGGAGCGAAACCGACTAGCAAGAGAGCCCAGTCTCCTTCCTTGAGGAATGTTTTTCAGCAGGGGATTTAGGACTTTTGTGGGAGCCCACTACTGCACCTTGAATACTGTACATTCCCTACACAAAAAGATAGGCAGCGCTATAGATGTCTGAGGAGAATGCCTCATTACGGTTCATCTGGCCGCGTCTGCCCATCCTCTACCCTGTGCTATCAAGTTAGGTTTCAGGCTTCACCCTAAACCCTAAACCCTAAACCCCAAACCCTAAACCCTACACCCCAAACCCTTAACCCTAAAGCCCAAACCCCAAAAAAAACCCTAAAACCGTATCTGTCGAACTTCCAGCCCTCCCCGCCCGGAAGCCCGAAGCCTCGAACTCAAGCCGTGAATCCCAAGCTCTCACACCTTCAGACTGAAGGATAAACCTTGGGTACGACCCCCACTCAGTGATACTTGAATAATGTTCATAATACAGAGATATTACGACCTTAATAGTAGCCATATTAGTATAGACTATTAGTGTATGGGGGCAGTACCTAAGATAGACCCAAAAGATCCCCAAAGCTTTAAACAACTCTATGGCGACAGCAAAGTATAGGATCCTGAATAGCTACCAACTCTCGTACTATTCCTTCAGGCTCCTTATAATGATACTAAGTAGACTGTGATGAACCCCAAAATCTGAACGGTGCAGGCCCCCTAGATTTCACCACCCAAAAGCCTGAACGCCAAACTTGCCACCCTCAGGCAGATGAAGGGGCTCAGACCCTCATCCTAACCGCTTAGGGTTTAGGGTCCTATAGACCCTAAATTTTAGAACCTAAACCTTAAACTCCCAAACCCAAAAGTACCTTGAAAGGAACCTCCAACTAAAGGCCTTAAAATTAACCCTGCCGCAATGCTTCGCCCCAGAGGCGCCGGCCTCAGGCGAGCCGACCCTGAACCCTAAGTCCTTAAGAAGCCCAGATGCCCCCAGATCTTAAACTCCAGGCCCTGAATATGAAACGAAGTGTAAATCCAAAACCCTCAACCACGGTTTAGGCTTTAGGGTTCAGGGTTTAGGGTTCAGGGTTTAGGGTTTAGGCCCCAAGGCCCTAAATTCTAAACCCTAAACCCTAAACGCCCGCCCCAGGCGAGCCAGAGAGCAAGTCATCTCGGTCAAGCCAAAGGCCAGTCACAAGCAGCTGGCACTCTGCACGCACGAGGCGCGCAGCAAAGCCCACTTGGAGGGTCGGGGGACTTAGTAACTGGTTATTTTAGGGACTTATAAGTACCATAACCCCAATTAGGGTCCCTTTTGGGGTACTTATAAGTCTACTTACTACCTACTTACTAAGTCCCCCGACCCTCCAAGCATAACCTGCAAAAGCTTCAAACCCCAAACCCTTAAGCCCTTAAGCCCAAACCCTAAACCCACTTAAACCCTGAACCTTGAACACTTAAGCCCTAAACCCTAAAGCTCTTAACCCCTGTAGGGTTTACAGGGTGGTAGAGTTTAGGGTTTTAGAATCAGGGTTTAGGCGTTTGGGGGTTTGGGGGTTTAGGGGTTTGGAGGTTTAGGGGTTTGGGGGTTTAGGGGTTTAGGGGTTTGGGGGTTGGGGGGTTTAGGGGTCTCGGGGTTAAACCTGTCATGATTGGTTGGGTTTGTGCGATAGTAGAGTCTGGTAATACAGGAACTACACGGGGCTATAATATGGGGATACTATTTGCGCAACTCTTCCGTTCCCTAACTAAGCAATACTAGGATCCCTAATATGGCGTAATAAGCAAAATTATTAAGCTTGAGGGTTGCAGCAATGATGCACGAGGGCTTGGGGAAGGACTCAATGTAGGGTCTGGGGTTTAGGGTCCAGCATTCAGGCTTTAGGGTTTAGGGTTTGAGGTTTAGTGTCTGGCATTTGGGGTTTAGGGTCTTAGGTTTTAGGGGTTTAGGGTCTAGCATTTAGGGTTTCGGATTTAGAGTTTACCGTGTAGGGCTTGGGGTTTCGAGTGTAAGGTTTAAGTTTAAAGTTTCGGGTTCTGTAACGCATGGTAGGGGTTCTGGAGAGGTTTTGTCAGTTCTTTCTGTTGAGGGGTCTTCATGTCAAATGGTTCTACAAGTTCATAAGGGTTCTACAACTCCTTTACAAGGCTTTAGACGTCTATACGTTGAGGGTTTGCCGTCTGAAGGTTTAGGATTCTGGGACTTCGCAAACTCTGCAGCCCCAGGGTTAAGCTTAAGGGATTGGGTTTTGGATTTACTCTTAGCCTTAAGAGTTTGGAACAATGTTTCGGGGTATGGGTAATGTAAAATACTGAGGACGACGTACACCCAGTAGCTTTAACCTTTTTTGTGTAGTATAGTCCCCATATAATGCCCCTATAACCAAAAAGTTTAACCTTTAGTTCCCTTTGATACAAGTAGGTACAAGGCGGAACTACCAGTAGTTACTTGGAGGGTCGGGGGACTTAGTAATTGGTTATTCTAGGGACTTATAAGTACCATAACCCCAATTAGGGTCCCTTTTGGGGTACTTATAAGTCTACTAACTACCTACTTACTAAGTCCCCCGACCCTCCAAGTAGGTACAAGGCGGAACTACCAGTGGTTATTCGACGCTAAGTTACCCGAAGTCGCAAGCCTGAGACCAGTCTTCAGCGGAGCTACACCCTACTTGCAGGTTCGTCGGTAGCTATGGTGTGTGGGTTCTGAGTCACCTAATATGGGTCAACAGGTATAAGCATAATCACCCTACTTATAACCACAGTTATAGCTACCCATGAACCTCCAAGTATGCCGCAAGTTGCCCAACCCGAGCCAACTCTGCGACCTGCAGGAAGCTGTGGTGGAGCTCCTGGCCGAGGATGGCTAAGATGTCGGCTGCCCCCCCCTCCCCACTAAGGCTGAGGTTTCTTCAAAGGACCCTGCACCCGAAACCCTAAACCTAAAACCCTAAACTCTGAACCGATGATATAGGGGCCTTTTTCCAACCAAGGGGAGTCCCCAAACTCATCTCGAGAGAGATGTGGGCTACTGCCCTGCGGTCTTAGCTGCTTAGCAGGGGTCTGTAGTGCATGCTGTTTGGAGGAGGGGTTTGCGTTTAGGGCGAGGGGTTTAGCGATCGCGGGCGTGGATTAGACTGTGTACTGTTTAGGGGGGTGAAGCATAGGATCCTGGCTCCGTGGAAGTAGGAGTGGGAGGATTCACATGCATGGCGAAGCGAACCCCGCCACAAAACCCGTTCACTCAGTAAGCCCTAGACCCTAAACCTTAAGTCCTAAACCCTAAACCCCAAACCCTAAACCCCAAGCCCTTCCAATGTGCGAGCTCAGGAGCCCCGAACCCTAGGTCCTCTGCAGGAAAAACCCTGATTCGCAAAGCCAACAAATCCTATGCCCGAGCCCTAAATCCTAAGCCCGAAACCACATCGAAAGCGAAGTGAGAACGTCAGGAGGCTGCGGCAGAGTCCGTCGCCGAGGAGTTCTGCTTGCCTGATAGGGTTTACTTGGAGGTTCATGGGTAGGTATAAGTAGGGTCAAAAGTCCCCTAATGTGGGTTATAAGAAAACTTACCCTGCTTATAACCTACTTATAACTACCCATGAACCTCCAGGTAGGGTCTAGGAGTGTAGGGTTCAGGAGTGTAGGGGATAGGATGTAATGTAGGGCTTCATCTAGGCTTTAGGGGCCAGGGTGCGGGTGGAGAGTTGTTGGATCATGCCGAGAGTCTTGTTGCCCTGCCCGGTGCTTAGGCGGCGTAGGTTTGGGGTTCTGGGTTTAGGGTTTCAGGTTTAGGGTTTAGGGTTTAGGCGGTGTAGGTCTCATGGTTTAGGGCAGTTTCTGTCTTCCGTCAGGCCGTCCCTCTCCATCCGTCCAGTCTGGGCGTGGCTACTTTCTGCAACTGTCATGTGTCGTCCCACATATTACAGGATTTCTTCTTCAAGTGTTGGGGTAAAGGAAGTCACAGCAATGTCTCGACGCCTTGCCAACATTTACTGGTACGATAGATGATATAAATCCTGCATTACCCATATTAAGGGATACACCACTGCAGGATTTATGTCATCAACAGTACCACAAGCTTTCCGATGCATTTCGAGTTTTCGCGTGAAGGGATGTACTTGAAAGAACTCCAGAGTATCTCGTGAAGAGGCCACCTTCGACTCACCTCAAACTGGGTTCTTGTTAAGGAATGTAGTTTAAGTTCCCATAATGGGGATCTATAGTACGTAATATGCTTTCCTTCTTATGGACCTTAAACCGGGTCCAAGTTCGATAACACTGTGAACACCAGTCTCAGAATCTTGGATCTTGGACCCTGGATCAACTCTTACCGCTAGCCCACCTCACACCAAAAATGTGGCCCTCACAACAGTCCCTTCCCTACATAAATCAAGAATATTAGATACATGGATGGATCATAGAACAGGCGAGCAAATAAGTAAAGGTAGATAAATCAAGGACTGTTTTTGTCACGGATTTTTTCGGGGCTTGTGGTTTCAGGAGACTGGCGCAGCTGAGCCACCGGCAGAGATGCTCCGAGTTGTAGAGGAGCCCGCGCCGCCTTGATTTGGGTTTAGGGTTTAGGGATTTCGTCGCTCTGAACTCTACAGGGCTCTCAGGGTTATACAGAACTGGTTTTACGTGGGGTCTTGCAAGGTTTGATGGCGTTTTGTTTGTTTAGTTGTTTCGAGTTTTGATGTGGGGTTATGCAAAGATCTTCTAGTTGCTTTCTCAGACTTTTATCTTCAGCCGCGTCATGACTCTGATGCCGCAAACCTAAGAATTTTGAACCGTAAATCTTATATACGCTAAGTCCAAACTCCTGAACTACCGAACCTAATCCCTAAATCCTGACTAGTTTTAAGGACTTTAAAGTGACCACAAGGAGAAAATCTACCGTGTACTAGAGCTCCCTCCCTATAAATTATGGCAACTTGAGTTAAGTTCCTTAGCAGGAACCTATAACCCCAACCTTTAGAACCAATACCCTTCTAGAACCTTATATTATGTACCCCCTACAGCAATAAGTCCTGCATGACCCAGCCCAAACTAGTATTGGAGTTTCAGAAAACCGGGGACCCTGGTATAGAACCCTAGAACCCTTTCAATAGGATCCTTAGAGTGTAGCGGCCCCTACATGTCTCAACCCCTGAACCCTACACCCCAAGCCCAAAACCTATAGGCCCAAAACCCTTGAATCTTATAGAACCGCATAGAACCGCTGTAGAAACCCTGACAGGAACCCTTAAGTAAGGCAACCCCCTAGCTTTAAGAAGTTCCTGTCTTGCGACCCGATCACTATAAACCCCAAAACTCCAAGCCCTCCAACACTAAACCCCTGAACCCTGTAACCCTAAACCTCTAAACCCTTCAACCCCCTAAGCCCTTCAACCCTAAACACCTTAAGCTCTTCAGCCCTAAGCCCCCCAAGCCCGAAGCCCAAATTCCCATAGACACAAAACACGCACCCCCTTCTAGGTGGCACTTTGGGAAACTTGTTAAGCCTGTAGAGGTGCCTATTCATAAATGCCTTTTGGGGCCCCCAAGCTACAACCCAGCCTTTGCTGCGACCTGCAGGAAGCTCCTGTGGAGGAGCTCCTGGCCGAGGAGGATCGCCTCTCTTTGAGTGGTCCTGGCAGCTCCTAGCATAGGGGTTGATAGCGGGTTTTGGGTTTAGGGGTTTGGGTTTCGGGTTTACGGTTTAGGGTGACCCTTAATGAGGAATATACCATAATTCTTGTAGTTTAGGACCCTTCAGGTAATGCAGGATTTATCTCATCAACAGTAGAAAGGAGTTGATAGAGGGTGTACCCCTAAACCATAAACCCTAGGCCGTAAACCCTAAACCCTATTGCCTAAACCCCAAGCCCCCAGCATCACCATCACCTTCGCCCGTGCCCTCAACCACACCCTCGCCATCACCAGCATCATCATCATCATCATCATCACAACAGCCATCATGCCTTTATCAATATTGTCATCATCTTGACTATATAAGGTCGTCTTCATCGTTAGCAGAATCATGGCGGTGATAATTACATTCCACGTGCCACGGAACAATAGCCTCAACAGCGGCAGCCGCAGGAGGCTGCGGCAGAGCCCGAGCCCGCTGCCGAGGCGCTTGTTTTCTCCCGATCCCTCAAGGGTTCGCGGATGTTTTTTCAGCAGTTCTGTTCGGGAGGTTCGCTATCAACACAGGGGCACTACTAACTAATATGTGGTTTTGGAGCTTTTATATATTATATTTATATAATAAGGAACACCAAACAAGTACTGGTAGTCATTTAGGCTCGTATATTACCCCAAGCCTTGAACCCTGAACCCTAACCCTCAACCTCGGGCTTCACGCTTCAATTCGGTTTCAGGAGCTATTTTGCTGCGTTGCGTTTCGGGAGGTTAGGGTTGAGCCTTCGGAGAGTAGGATTTTTCAGTTAAGAGGTTTTGATCTCTTTCGGTAGGAGTGCTGCAGCGAAGAGGAGGCAAGGCATTGCAGCTTTCGGATAGGTTTATGTGGCCTCAGACGCAGAAATTGATGGGTTTTGGAAGTTTTCCAGGTTTCTGGCCATACATACGGGAAAGTTTATGAGGGTTTTCGGCTTGGGTGTACAGTTTAGGGTTACGTTCTTACAGGGCATGTTATCCAATTTTGGGTGCCTTTTTTGTTGCATGGTGTTTCCCATTTAAGGCTGAGTAGGACAAACAAGGCAGCACCGTTGCTGCATTCTCAGCTCCATGATGCGAAAGAAATTAAACCTAAACCTGAAATCCAAGACCGTTAGCCTGCCCTAAGAAAGACGTGGCAGGGGAAGTAGGGTTTCTTTTAAGGGTTTAGGGTTTTAAGGTTTGGTCAAGGGGACGTGTTTAGGGGCTTGGGGCTTAGAGGGGTCTAGGGTTGCGGGGTAGCTTTGCGAATTAGGCCTTCAGCGTTGGCTTGTCAGGTTTTTGAGTTGGTAGACTTTATGTTCTTTTCAGAGTTCCAGGGCTTTCTGTCCTAGGAATTCAGGGTTCAGGGTGTAGACCCGATGAACCCTGAACCCGCAACCCGAAACCCTTAGCCCTAAACCCTAAACTCTAAATCCGTTAGAGATCTGAGCTTACTAGCACAGGAGGAACAAGGTGTTTCAAAAAGAAGAACCGTTACAGATCCGGATTCTCATTAAAGGATTCTTTTTAAGGTGCCATAATGGGGATCTATAGTACATAATATGGTTTCCTTCTTAGGGTAACTTTACTTAAATTAAGTCCCTTAACAAGACCTCAGCGAAACCCTAAACCCTACGCTCAGCTCCCACCTCACGCACTTAGTCCGGGCACTGAGCCACGACGGTGCCCAGAAACGCGAAGAACGCCTGTCACTATGGACATTGGAGGGATTGCCAGAGCCTTTCAAGAAATTCTTTGAGGAGCAGCACCCTGGCTTCAAGCAGTGGGCTTTGGCAGCTGTGGCTCCGGGGTACCCAGACATGGAGAAGAAGGTTGCTTCCCTTGGTATCACAACTGCAGAGGACGAAAGCTCAGTGCAGCAGCTTGCAGAGCTTAGCTTAAAAGCCTAAGCCTACACAAATCCCCAAAAACCCATACCCTTGATCAAAGGAGGCCTTAACGGAACGTTACTTAGAGGATCATGGGACTTAGAAAGTAAGGTTATAAGTAGGTTATATTCGGATAACCCCACTAGGGGACTTATAACCCCAATTATAACCTACCTACTAAGTCCCATGATCCTTTAAGTAGAAGGGCCCTAAACCCCAAAGCCTTCAAAGGAACGTTAGCGGGCGTGTCCCAGGAGACTGGCGCAGCCGACACATCGGCCAGTGTGGAGGATATTGAGAATCAGGCAGAAGGGTTTAGGGTGTTCAAGGTTTAGGGTTTAGGGTTTAGGGTTTAGGGTGTTGAGGTTGTTTCGGGTTTGGGGTTTAAAAGGCTTTTAGCCTTAGTATAGCGCCTTTTAGTAAGTAGCGTCGAGTTTTTACAGGGGTTGGTGAAGGGGTCACAACAAGGGTTCTAGAGTTTAGGGTGCCGGGGCCTCGGTGGTTGGAATAATGTGGTTTGGGGGTAAGCTAAGAGCCACGGTTTAGGGTTTAGGGTTTAGGGTTTAGGGTTTAGGGTTTAGGGTTGTGTTTAACAGTGTACAGCAACGCGAGGAGAACAAAGTGGTTACCATTACCAAGAATATGAGTTTCTATAGTACCTTCTCCTCGCCGCGGCCAGGTAGGCTTTCAACCCTGTACAGCATCATACTTATTGCTAAAAAATTCTAAACCCCATGAGCCCTCCCGCGGTGGGGGGCGAACCTCTTTGGGGAACTTAGAAACTAGGCATCGGATTCCGCTTCAATGCAGGGGTTCCTGAAGCACATCCCAGCCCCCTGCTTGGAGGGTCGGGGGACTTAGTAAGTAGGTAGCAAGTAGACTTATAAGTACCCTAAAAGGAACCCTCATTGGGGTTATGGTACTTATATGTCCCTAAAATAACCAGTTACTAAGTCCCCCGACCCTCCAATTGACGGTATGAAGGTGAAGGGGTATGTAGTTGACCTAGGACAATGTGTCTGCAAGGTCTACGGTGGTAAAGTGTTTGGGAGGTCCAATGCTGTAAAGTGTATGCGTCTTCGCGTTCATGCTTGCAAAGTGTCGTCCGATGCTCCAAAATCTCTACAAGGCGTTTGAGCCGGAGTAAAGAGGCAGCGTTTGTCCAAATCAGGGCTCGTCGGTGGAATTTTTGCTGAGTGTAGAAGTTTCAGAAAAGTGTGTTTTTATAGACTTGTACAGTACAGCCGTTTCTGGGGTCTATGGTAGTTTCATGTAAACACAGCCTCTCCTCAGATAGAACTTTATATAGCAGTTTGGGCAGAAGCCTTGTTGCAAGGACCCATTCGTAAGGTCACCCTACACCCTAAACCGCGGCCCGGACAGTCGCAATGCAGCCCCGGGAAGTAATCTCGTGTTGAAACGGCCTGCGGCCGCCCGAGGTCCCGACCCGCACTCTTCGGGACCTGCCGAAGGTGACAAGGCCGAAGCAAGTGTCTCTCACTGAGACGGAGGAGGAACCCGATGACCGTGCTGCAGTGCCGGAGGCTGGCTGGACGGCGATGTCAATGTCTTGGCCGCCGCACTGGCCAACACAGCTCCAGCTTCTGCCGAACCCTTGGTGCTGCCGCCTGTTATGCGCAAAGGCGTCAGGCAACATGCAGGTCCGGGTCATACCATTTTAGTGCTCATGCCCTCTTGAAGGGGCTCTGAAGCCAATTCTGCGCAGTGCTGCAACCTGGTGCGCTTACCTTTGACGCCTCTAGACTCTAACCCTAAAGTTCTACACCCCTAAACCCCTAAACCCCTAAACTCCCAAACCCCCAAACCCCTAAACCCTGAACCCCTAAACCCCTAAACCCTAAACCTCTAAACCCCTAAACCTGAGCCGGAGAAGAAAGGCTCCTAATTGACGACGGGGGGTCTGTCAGCTAGCACATAGCCGTGCCCCGGCTTTCAAACAGACGTTCCTGTGCCCTAAACCCTAAACCCTAAACCCTAAACCCTAAGTTACCCGGCGTTAAACCCTTAAATCCTAGACCCTTGCAGGGGTAGGTGCGCAAATGGATAAAATTTGCATGACCCGTGTGGGTGCCAACCCGCATCTGATGATCACAATCGTAGTTACACAGAAGCTTCAACAATGTTACAAGATCAGTACTCGGAGGTTCATGGGTAGTTGTCAGTGGAGTGGGTAGGGTAACTACTACGAGACATGGAGCAACAAACTCAGCAAAAACAGCCAATAGACATCACAGCAACAAGCTTCTTCACTCGAGTAATACATGTACCAGGAGTAAGAATTATCATCAGAACACTCATTGGGAAGAGAGCACGATACAGGATCGAACGGTGATAAGCACGGTACTGAAAAGAAAGGCCCTAAACCCTAAACCCTCGATCCTAATTCGGAAACCCTAACGCTCTAAACCCTAAAACCCTAAGCCCTAAAACCCTAACGCTCTAAACCCTAAAACCCTAAGCCCTAAAACCCTAACGCTCTAAACCGTAAAACCCTAAGCCCTAAAACCCTAAACCCAAAGCCTGTAACCCCTAAAGGCTTACAGCCCTAAGCCCTACAACCCTAAACCCTAAACGGTCAACCCTAAAGCCTAAACCCCTGAACCCATAGACTCCGACACCCGTTACTTCAGGAATATCCTTTAAATCATATTAGGGATCTTATTATAATTTAAGATATGGGAGTTTCCGAAAATTAGGGGTACCCTATTTTGGGGGTCCTTATAATAGGGATCCTACTATTTGGGGTACTATGACGGTCCCCTATTTTCGGAAACTCCCACATGTTCCACAATTAAGGGGTTCGTGAAGGCCCACGGGAATTCGTGAGTCGGTTACAAGTACTGTTATTATTGGGGTAGGTCCATTTAGGGTACTTATAAGCACCCCTTAATTATGTAACATACCTTACATTATCATAAGCTCCCCAATAAGCGATTAAAGTCTGTTCCTTAGTTAAGGTGTATTGGAATCTCGGGGAAGCCTAACCCTAGAACCCTAAAGGCTTAAAAACCCTAAACCCTAAACGGTATAAGCCCTAAAGCCCTAATCCCGTAAATCCCTAAACCCTAAGCCCTAAACGGTATAAGCCCTAAAGCCCTAATCCCGTAAATCCCTAAACCCTAAGCCCTAAACGGTATAAGCCCTAAAGCCCTAATCCCGTAAATCCCTAAACCCCTAAACCCTAAGTGGCATAAGCCCTAAAGCCCTACACCATGAAGCCCTTCAGTCCATGAAGGCCTTATACTACAGTATGGATCCCTTATGGGATCCCTTGAAGGACCCTCTAAAGGAACGCTATAATGATTCAGGCAGCCTTTACAGAAACCCCTATAGATCATTGATCCCTTAAGGCTAAAGGAGCCCTTAAGGGAGCCCTAAGCCCTAAACCAAAACCCTATAGAGCCCTTAAAGGAACCCTATACCCTTGTAGAATCCCTACAGATCCCTTGGAAGTGACCCTATAGAATCCCTATAGATCCCTTTAAAGGGACACTTTTAAAATCTCTATAGATCCCTTTAAAAGGATCCCTATAGATCCCTTTGAAGGGACCCTCCTAGACATCCCTATAGATCCCTTTAAAGGGACCCTTCTAGAATCCGAACCCTAAACCCTGAAACCCTCAACCCTAAACCCTAAACCCTAAACCCTCAACGGAACCCTAAACCCTGAAACCTTCAACCCCAAACCCTAAACCCTAAACCCTCAACGGAACCCTAAACCATGAAAAGAGTTATAAGTACCCTAAATGGAGTTACCCCAATTATAACCCTACTTATAACCTACTTACTAAGTCCCCTGCCCTTCCAAGTAGAATCCCCCCTTAGAGGACACGTTGTCAGGCCCAGGGCTCTTCGTCGAACACGGCGTTCTGGCCGCGTCTGGACTCCGCCCGTTTGGTCTCGGGGGGTCCTCCTCGCACTCCTCGGGTCCCTTTAAAGGGATCTATAGGGATTCTACCCTTTAAAGGGATCTATGGGGTTCCGTTAAGGGTCCCTTTAAAGGGATCTATAGGATTCCTTTAAGGGTCCCTTTAAAGGGATCTTTAGGGATTCTGTCAGGGTATTATAGGGTTCGGGGCCTTATCAGAAGTGGGGTTATGGGAGTTTTCGAGAATTAGGGGTACCTCAGGGTCCCTTTAAAGTACGGTAAGGATACTAAAAAGGTTCCTTTAAAAGGCCTCTATAAGGGTTTAGGGTTTCCGAAAATTAGGGGTGCCTTATTTTGGAGTTCTTGTAATAAGGATCCTACGGTTTAGGGTGCTATAGTAGGGTCGTCGCATTCCCCCGCCTTTTTACGTTCGGTGTGGACTTTTAAGGTTTCGGATACAGACACTGGCTAAACCCTAAACCCTATACCCGAAACCCTAAACCTTACGGTGCAGAGCATTAGATCATAGATCCCCCCTAAAGGCACCCTATACCCTTATAGAATCCCTAGAGATCCCTTTAAAGTGACCCTTATCGAATCCATATAGATCCCTTTAAAGGGACGCTTTTAAACTCCCTATAGATCCCTTTAAAAGGGACCCTTTTTTTCAATCCCTAGAGATCCCTTTAACGTGACCCTTTAAACTCCCTATAGATCCCTTTAAAGGGACCCTTAGAGAATCCCTAGAGATCCCTTTAAAGTGACGCTTCTGAAGGTTTAGGGTGGCGACTGCATGGTTCCTTTCTGGGGGTGCAGGGTTCTGGGTTTAGGGTTTAGGATTGGGGGCTTCATAATTAGAATAGGGTTTTGGGGTATAAATAGAATAGGGTTTTGGGGTATAATTAGAATAGGGTTTTGGGGCATAATTAGAATAGGGTTTTGGGGCATAATTAGAGTAGGGTTTTGGGGCAGAATTAGAATAGGGTTTTGGGGTATAATTAGAGTAGGGTTTTGGGGCAGAATTAGAATAGGGTTTTGGGGTATAATTAGAATAGGGTTTTGGGGCATAATTAGAATAGGGTTTTGGGGTATAATTAGAATAGGGTTTTGGGGCGTGCGGGCTTGAGTAGGGTTTTGGGGTATAATTAGAATAGGTTTTGGGGGTATATTACATTCTAAATATAACAACGAACCCCCAAAATAGTATAGGTAGCGATTAAGGCCCCATCTTAGAGACTGCTTCCGTGTTTGTTTGGTGTCCGGAGCTGCGAGGAGGAGGAGGTCGATCAGTCCGGTTTTGGAGGGCCCCTACTTGCAGGGTCGGGGGACTTAGTAACTATGAGGGGTTCCTTTAGGGTTCCTTTAAAGGGATCTATAGGGATTCTATAAGGGTATAGGGTTTAGGGTTTTCTTGGAGGGTCGGGGGACTTAGTAACTGGTTACTTTAGGGACTTATAAGTACCATAACCCTAATTAGGGTCCCTTTTAGGGGACTTATAAGTCTACTTACTACCTACTTACTAAGTCCCCCGACCCTCCAAGTAAGGTCTAGGGCTTCAAGGTTCCAGGGTATTTTGGGTTTCTGGTGTTGTAGCTGTAGAAGTCATACTTGGAGGCTCATGGGTAGTTAAAAGTCGGGTCATAAGTACTTATAAATATAACCCATATGAGGGGACTTATATCGCTACCCATGACTACCCATGAACCTTCCATTTCATTCTCTGCGGTTGAGTCGGTAAACGACGCTCGCCTAGCAAGGTGAATTCAAACTGCATTTAATTGAAAGTGGGGTGGCGCAGAAATCTATTGACATAGTATGCGCTCACCGGACAGGGGTGGGATGTAGCCAGCAAACGGAAAAGCTGTCCCAACCCCACAACAAAATCAAAGATGGCGCATGGAAGAATGCCTGAGAATGCACGGCAAACAAAGGATGCTTTGTATTCCGTAAACGGCGATCAAAGCATCAGACAACGCACGATCCACATATCGGACCCAAGACGTGCAGGATCTTCCTCATGGGTATCAGCTGAGGCCATTCCTACACGGTTACAATACCCAGGATGTCTAACACCTTCATCGAGGTGATATCGGGACATCAAACTCAACCATAGCATGAAGGCCATAGGACCTCCACACGCAAATCTAAAGCGCTCCAGCATCACTCACTTACATGATCAGGAACTGCTAAGCCAGGATAGCGGAGTCAGCGTCATTAGATCGAAGGCCTGACGAGCCTCTGTTCTGCTTGATGGCGCACTGCTGGAAAGCCGACGTCTTCATGCAGCCAGCCGCAAATTCCTGACGAGCCTCTGCTCTGCTTGATGCCTCTCAGCTGAGAAGCCGGCGTCTTCTTGATGGCAGCCATCACGGTGAAGTGTGCGAGCATTGTCCTCCAAACCATCTCCACACATATGTTCAACATGGCCACCTTGCGCAGCATGTCCTTCGAGCCCATAAACACCATCACATCGGGTGAAGTGCATGAGCTGCCAGGTTGCCGCTTGGTGGTGCAAACGCCCTCGCCTGACGAGCCTCTGCTCTGCTTGATGCCGTGCGGCCTGAAAGCCAGCGACTTCTTGAAGCCAGTCGCAGACTCCTTTATGGTGAGTGGTGCGAGCGAGTCCTCCCAGCCCATGTTCAATATGGCCACTCTGCACAGCATGTCCTTCGAACCCGTAAACACCATCGCAACAGGTGAAGGGCATGAGCTGCTAGGTTGCCGCTTGGTGATGCATTCTCCCTCGCATGACGAGCCTCTGTTCTGCTTGATGCCGCGCAGCTGAAAAGCCGGCCTCTTCTTGAAGCCAGTTGCAAACTCATCTGCTGTGTGGTCTGCGAGCATGTCCTCCGAACGAATGCTCAACAAAGTCACCTTACACAGTGTGTCCTTTGCGTCCATGATCGCCATCATGTCGGGTGAATGCAAAACCTGAATGCCCAGCTTGTGCATGGCACACTTGCCGCTATGCATTGCTTGCCCGTAGCCGGCAGACGCACCCATGGCGGGTGCTGGGGCCTACAATATTCCTGCCCTGCGCAGGCGATTTGGGCCCTCATGAACCTTCCAGTATACAAACCATTCAAAGGATCTTTGTTATTTTTTTATGTTGAGGTGACCTCAAATCCACAGGGTTTAGGGTTTGATGCTGGGGCTTTACCAGTTGGAACAACGTTTTCGGGTGTGTTATAGTTTCATTAAGCAGGACCCCAAGGAATAATTGTTGGTAGTTGAAACCCAAATCACTTGAGCCCCAGACCCCAAGCCAGAAAACCCTGAACCTTAAACCCCAAAGCCCCAAAACCCGAAACCCTAAATCCTTAAACCCTTAACCCTTAAAAGCCATCGAACGATGCACCCTAAGCCCTCAACACCCCCTAAACCCTTAAACCGTAAACCTCAAACCTGAAACCTCAAACCTCAAACCTAAAACCTTAGAACCCTAACGCCTTAAAGCCCTAAAGCCTCAAAAGTCCCGAAACCCTACACCCTAAACCCTAACCCTTAAACCCTTAACCCTTAACCCTTAAATCCTAAACCCTTCCAGGCCAAAAGCGCTCAACCTGAAACCCTTAACCCTTAAATCCTAAACCCGAAATCCTTCCAAACCCAAAATCCCTAAACCCTAAACCCCAAACCCTAAACCCCAAACTTTAAGCCCTGAACCCTTTTCAGCCCCTTTTGGCCCCAAAGCCCCGAACAGCCCCGAAAAGCCGAAGGAGCGCCGAGAGAGGTGGGTGGATTTGATGGAGGAGGAGGATCTCTTTGCTTGGCCGGGGGCTCCCATTTTAAATTACTAAGGTTTAGGCTTTGGGGTTTGGGGGTTTAGGGTTTAGGGGTTTGGAGGTTTAGGGGTTTAGGGTTTCAGGTTTGGGGGTTTGGAGGTATAGGGTTCCTTGTGAGGGTTTAGTATATAGGGGGTTCCTTTAAAGGGTTCCTTTAAGAAAGGCGGCCTATAAGGGACATGAGGGCTCCTAGATCTCTTTGCTTGGCCGGGGGCTCCCAAACCCTTATGAGGGTTTAGTATAGGGGTTCCTTTAAAGGGTTCCTATAAGGGCGATAAGGGCTATAAGGGCTATTAAATCTCTTTGCTTGGCCGGGGGCCCCTAAAAAAGAGGGTTCCTTTAAGGGATTTTGGAATAGGGTTCCTCTAAAGGGTCCCTTAAGGGATGCTATCAGGGGTTAATATACGGTACTATAGTATAGGGGCTCAAACAATTAGAATCGCTGTTCCTTTAAAGTTCCTTTATATAGAAGGGGGTTTAAAAGGGCTACTGTAAGGGCTATTATGAGGGTTTAGTATAGGGGTTCCTTTAAGGGCCCCTTTTGAAATAGGGTTCCTTTAAAGGGTCCTTTAAGGAATGCTATAAGGGTTATAAATATAAATAAATATAAGAATAAATAAATAAATAAATATAAATATATTATATATATAGGGTACTATAGTATAGGGTTCCCAAACAATTAGAGTGGCTGTTCATTTGAAGGGTTCCTTTAAAAAAGGGGTTCTAAAAGTGCTATCGTAAGGGCTATTATGAGGGTTTAGAGCATAATAGGGTGCCTTTAAGGGTTTCTCTAGTAACAAAGGGGGCCTACAAGGGCTACCATAAGGACTGTTAGATCTCTTTGCGTGGCCGGTGGCCCCTAGCTACTACTAGTGTTTAGGGTTTGGGGTTTAGGGGTTTAGGGTTCAGGGTTTCGGGTTTGGGGTTTAGGGGTTTAGGGTTTAGGGTTTGGGGGTTTCGGGGTTTGGAGATTTACAGGTTTCGGGTTTGGGGGTTTCGGGGTTTGGAGGTTTAGGGGTTTAGGGTTTGGGGGTTGAGGGGTTTGGGGGTTTAGGGGTTTAGGGTTCAGGGTTGTTGGGTTTAGGGTTTGGGCATCGATTTGGGACAGTCGTCAAATTTTTCTTATTGTTGAATACAGGGACCTGATTTGAGATAATGTTGGTGACGGTGACGGTTGATATCGACACTTCGAAAAGGGTTTTTGTGCAGAGGCTTGTACGGTCATACAGGGTTGTCAAAGGGTTTCTCCAGAAGCTTACCGGGTTTCAGCTGGGGTTTATGGGTTGGTATAGGCTTGCTTCTATTTTGCTGAATTGGGTTTTTAGGGTAGGACCTGAACCCTGAAACCCTGAACCCTTAACCTTTAACCCTTACTTTCGCTTGACGCCAAAATTTTCCGCCACCCACAAACCCGGGCGAAAGGTGGCGCCATGCGCCAGGCCACTGTGCAAGAAGACGCCCTAAATCCTAAACCCGAAGACCTAAACTCTAAACCCTTCCAGACTCTAGACCCCAAGTCCTAAACCCAGAGGCCCATATAAAAACTTAACCCTAAACCCTAAACCCTAAACCCCCAAACCGGCCACCCTAAGCCGCTCGCTCCGAAGGCCTGCTCCTACCCCCGCTGAGCCAGCACCTGCGAAGGAGCCGCCGGTTCCGGGTTCGGGGTTACGGGGCCAAGGTTTAGGGGTTACGGGTTTAGGGTTTAGGGTTTAGAGTTTAGGGTTCAGGGTTTAGGGGTTAGGGTTTAGGGGTTAGGGTTTAGGGCTGGGGGTTTAGGGTTCAGTTTCAGGGCTTTGAAGCGTGGGTTTGAGGGTTTTGGTGGTTTGCAGCAGTTCGGGTTGAGGGTAGTTAGAGTATGTCGAGTTTGGGGCGATCAGAGTTTTGGGGACCCCTACCCTATAATGGGGCTCCTTCCGGTTATGCAGGATTTTTGTCATTAACAGTTTCACGATTCCTTCAAGGGTTCCTTTAATCAAGGGTTTGGGTTTTTTGGGATTTGTGTAGGCTTAGGCTTTTAAGCTAAGGCGTTAGGGTTTAGGGTTTCGCTGAGGCCTTGTTAAGGGACTTAATTACAGTTAAGTTATCACAAGAAGGAAACCATATTATGTACTATAGATCCCTTTTATGGCACCTTAAAATAAATCCCTTAACGAGAACCCGGATCTGTAGCGGTTCTTCTTTTTGAAGTTCCTCTTGTGCTAGTATCAAAGGGGAAAAGGAGGGACCCTTCATGCGGACCCCTACCCTACAATGGGCTATATAATGGGTATACAATAGCTATATGAAGAGTATATACCTAGGGGTCCTTATTAAGGGTCCCTCCTTTTACCCTTAGAGAGAACATCTTGTGGTTTTGCAGGCTCAGGATACTTAAGGGTCGGGGTGTTCAGGGTTTCCCTAAACCTTAAACCCTAAACCCTAAATCCTAAACCCTAAACGGGTGTTCAGGGTTTCGGGCTCTTATACCGCGCCATGGGTTCCGAGGAGGGAGCAGAGCCAGCTACTTCGGGTGCTTCGGGTTTACTTGGAGGTTCGTGGGTAGTTGTAAGTAGGGTTATAGGGTTCCTTTAAGGGTGCTATATAGGGTTTAGGGTTTAAGGCTTAGGGTTTAGGGTAGTTATAAGGAATGGTGTCCCGAGCGAGGTCGTTCGAACTCGAAGGTTTGAAAGTTTGAAAGTTTGGAGGTTGAAGTTTGAAAGTTTCAATCTTTGAAGGTTTGAAGGTTCGAAAAGTGCAGGAGTTCGAAAGTTTGTGCACCTTGGTGTGCACAAGCTAGCCGGCGTCAAACTTCGAACTTTTCAAACTCGAAACTTTCAAACTTTCAAACTCTCGAGCTTTCGAGCTCGACTGGCTGCTTGAAACTCAAACTTCAAACTTTTCCCGCGGGCGAGTTCGATCGGCCTTCGAAGTTTGAGAGTTCGAGACTTTGAAAGTTTGCAAATTCGAAGGTTCGACGGTTTCAAACTTTGAAAGTTCGAAAGTTCGAAAGTTTGAAAGCTCGAAAGTTCGAAAGAATGAAAGTTGGAAAGTTCGGAGTTTGAAAGGTTGGCTTCAGATTGGCTTCAGATTTCCTCTTCGGCTTGGGCTGAGGTGACGAGTTTGAAAGTTCGAAGGTTTCAAACTTCGAAAGGTTTCAAGTTCGAAGGTTTGAAAGTTTCACAGATCGAAAGTTTGAAAGGGATGAACGTTCGCGAGTTTGAGAGTTCGAAAGATTGAAAGTTTGCAAAGTTTGAAGGTTTGAAGTGCGTCGAGATGGAAAGTTTGAAAGTCCGCCGAGTTTCGAGCTTGAAAGTTCGAGAGTTTGACAGATTGAAAGTTCGAGTTTGAAAAATTTCAGAGTTTGAAGCGCTCGACATGCGGTCACGTATATGGGTGGCGTTCGCAACCCCAATTAAGTATCTGGAACAAACACGCCTTCTCTGTTGGCGGTTCCGGTTCACTGCGCCCTCATTTTGCGATTCCGGTCATCATAGCCCCTCACCACATATCTTTATTACGCTCCCATTGGGCGATTCCAGCACACCGTGTAACTTAATCGCACCCCTTGAGTTGGCGATCTTAAGCACACCCCTCATTTAGCTTTTCCGGGTCATTGTATTTGTCGTATTACGCTTACTCATTTGGCGCTTTCGGTTAATTTTACATCTTACACACGCCTTCTCTTTTGGCGATTCTAGTTCACGGTATATCTCAAGCACGCCCAAAGGACGTTTTGGTTCATTTCTTCGCGGCTTAAAAAAAAGGGGAGTTTGCCCCCCTCCCCCTCCATTTGCAAAGCTTCCGAGCCACCCAACATGAATATTATTTTCGCTTTTAACCCCCCTGATGCGTTTTCGTTTGGCTTTCTCCTTTGTGTGTCTTGGAGAAGACTTTTCCCGGCGACTAGTGGTACTAGTCGGGGGGTGGCGAGGGGCTCATGGGTGAAATATGATAGGGGGGCTTTGTAGTGTTGGATCTGGGCGAAGTATGAGAGAGGGGGTTGGGTGAAGTATGTAGTCCTCCAAATCACTGGGGTTGGGTGAAGTACCTAGTCCTCCAAATCACCTTCCAAATCACTCATGATCATAATGCTCTTTTCTTCGTTTTTAACCCCCTGAAGCGTTTTCGTCTGTTTTTTTTTTTGTTTTTTCGTTTGTGTGTGTTGGAGAAAACGCGGCTTAAGAGAGCGGGGAGTTTGCAGTCTAAAAACAGCGGGGGGTTGGGGGGGGGGCGCAGCCCCCCCCCATTTGCAGAGCTTCCATATCATTCATGAAAGAAGGGGGGTTTTGGGTGAAGTACGCTTGCAGTCTAAAATAAGCGAGGGGGGGTTGGGGGGCGCAGCCCCCCCCCCCCTCATCTGCAGAGGTTCAAAATCACTCATGATTCATGATATCTTCTTCGCTTCTAATCCACCTGAAGCGTTTTCGTGTGCTTTCTCCCTTGTGTGTGTTGGAGACTGGGGGGGGCTCGAGTCTTGGATTTGAACCAAGTATGAGGGGGCGGGACTCGTAATCTGGTTTTTGGTGATGTATGAAGGGGGTTACTTTTTTATTTTTTTGCGGCTTAACAGAGCAGGGAGTTTGCAGTCCAAAACAAGAAGGGGGTTGGGGGGGCGCAGCCCCCTTGCAGAGCTTCCAAATCATTCATGCTTAAGTTTTGTTCTTCGCGTTTAGCCCCCTGAAGCATTTTTGTGTTGCTTTCTCCTTTGTGTGTGCTGGAGAAAGGTGGGGCTTAAAGTCATGGATTCAGGGAGACTGTAAGGGGACGCCTCGACGTCTTAGATTTGGACGACGTAATTATAAGGGGAGGGGGATCTTAAGAGAGCACCCCCATTTGCACAGCTTCTGAATCACTCATGATGAATTTAAATTCTTCGCGTTTAACCCCCTGAAGCGTTCTCGTGTTGCTTTCTCCTTTGCGTGTGTTGGAGAAAGGGGGGCTTAACATCTTGGTTGTAGGAAGACTGTAAGGGGAAGGGGGAGGCTCGAAGTCTTGGATTTGGACGAAGTATGAGGTTGGGGGGGGTCGTAATCCTGGTTTTTGGTGAAGTATGAAGTGGGAGACGCTTTCATTAATTTTTTTCGCGGCTTAGCAGAGCGGGGCGTTTGCAGTCGAAACAGAGCGGTGGGGTTCCCCGAAGACTCCAAGCCGCCCCCCCCCCCCCGCCCCCCCATGGTCTTCCTAAATCCAGAACAACAACCCCCCCCTTCATAGTCTTCCTAAATCCAGGACTGCAGGCCCACCCCCCCCTCATCCTCTTCCTAAATCCAGGACTACCCGTTCGCCCGGGGGGATCCCGGGCTATTGAATCGGACTCGGAGTTACCGGGCCCAGACCCTAAAATGAGGACGTCAACATGGTTTCAAACTCAAACTTTCAATGTATTCAAACTTCAAACTCTTCAAACTTACAAACCTTCAAGCTCCCAAACTCTCAAACTTTGAACATCTCAAACTTTCGAACTCCACGGCTCTCAAACTTTCAAACTTTCGAAATTTGAAAACTTCAAACCTTCAACCCCCCAAAGTTTGACATTTTCGAAGTTTCAGTCTTCGAAGCTTTCGAACTTTCAAACTTCCTGGGTTTCAAACTTTCAAACTCCAAGCTCTCAAACTTTCGAACTCGAGCCTGAGGGCTGCTCTGTGAACCCCTACGCGTCTCCAGCGGTCCTTCTCCTTTTCAAACTTTCGAACTTTCGATCTTCGAAGCTTCACACTTTCAAATTTCCTGGGTTTCAAATTTTCAAGCTCCAAACTCGCGCCAGCTTTCGAACTCGAAACTCTCAAACTTTCAAACTTCAAACTCTTCATTCTCCAAACTTTTCAAACTTTCAAACTCTCGAATCCCGTCCAACATGTACTACGTTCAAACTCTCAAAGATTCGAGTTCGAAAAAACCCACTCGTGACACCTCTCAGTTATAAGTGGGCTATATGTCCCCTAATATGGGTTATAGTTACAGTTATCCTACTTAGAACCCCACTTATGACTACCCATGAACCTCCAAGCAGGGTTCGGGTCTTCCGAGTTTGGGGTTTCCGATGCCCAGGAGAAGTCTACGTCTTCCGCGCAAGGCCGTGCCTGCAGAGTTCAGCAACTCCCTGGCTCTTACTGGAGATGGTGGCATGGATCTTAAGGACAGTGCCTCAAGGTCCCCAAAAGCAGTCTGTATTACAACTCATTCCCCACACGAAAGAACCAGAGAGATAAAGGAGCCCAGCGAATAATTGGTCATAGTAATAATATCCCTTCAGAGTCCTTATTAATAGCCAAAGAACCCAAGTCTGCTTAGGAAGTCCCCGTGCATAAGCAATCAATGCAACCACATCAAACTCTTGTACAGCATTGGTTAACCAACGCCAAGGCCATTATCAAGGCCCCTACATTAGACGTTGTGGCTTCTTCGGCTTTTGGGTTTGGTCTTGGCTTCTAGGTTTTTGTATATGTGACCACTTGAGAATCCGTTTACCCATGAAGTGCGGAATGAAGTATACATGGCCTCTTATACACCACTAACACGGTGCAAGGCTCTCTCAACCCTGAACCCCAAACCCTGAACCTCCAAACCTAATATAGGGGCCTTCATAATTACCTATTGTTCGGGGTTCCTTATTACATGTATAGTATAATAGACCCCAAAACCCTATTCTAATTATTAAGGCCCCTACATCATCGTACCCTTATAGCATCCCCAGCAGTAACCCTTACAGAACCCTTTAAAAGGAACCCTTGATAGGGACCCCTATTCTCTAGAAAAGAAGACTTCAGAAGTACGTCGGCCAGGCGCTGCTGTCGCCACTCCGGCAAAAGCAGAACACAGCTGGACGGAGTTTCGAGGACTATGAGTTTCGGGATTGGGGGAGTTAGGGATGTAGGGTTTTAGGGGTTTGGGGTTTAGGGTTCAAGGTGTTTGGGGTTTAGGGATTTAGGGTGAAGGGGTAAAGTCCCATAGGGTTTGAATACTATACGGTAGAGAGGATTTAGGGGTTTAGGGTGCAGGGGCTCGAAGGTAGGGGTTCAGGTTTTACTGCCGCTACTGCTAATGCTACTGCTACTGCTACGGCTCCACCTCCTCCTCCTTCTCCTCCTCCTCCTACTTCTACTCCTGCTGCTGCTACTATTTACCACGACGACTATGACCACGACTACCGCTGTGCTAGCACTGCCTTTACTCCTCCTTGCGACGACTAGTAGTAGAGGAGAAGACGAAGTACGTTCTAGTTTCGTAAGTGATGCCACATGGACGTCTGCGTTGTAAGCACGCGACCTTGTCCTTCACGGCTGTCGGAGGGTGAAGCCGTGAATTTCTTTCTTGTTTCGGGTCTTCAGTGTGCATTCGGTTCTCAAGTTCGGGCACCTTGCCGCCATGGCAAGGACTGAGATTCCCAAGCATGCCTCATCACGCATTCCCCATGGCACACTTTACAGCAAACTCGTGAAGGGCCCCATCTTGTACGCGCTGCTCTTAGGAAGATGCCTTCCAAAAGCGAGTTGTGCAGGGTCTGGGGTTCAGGGTTTGAGGTTTCCCAGAGCCGCTTGTATGAACCTTTCAGCTTCCCACGAGCAACGGCATCATAACCGGTTGTCAGCCCACTGGACGGGGCTCAGCATCCCCGAAGCACCACAGCCAACAGCTCAAGTCCCAACCCGATCTGGTTTTAACAACTTCGGACGCTCACGATAACGATTAGCAACAACGTTCTTTTGGGTCCCGCTCAGAAGTAAACTGTCATGGAATCCAAAACGCTATTGTAATGATTAAGCTATGTTACGAGGGCGGACCTGGTGGTGATTGGACACTTCATCGCACAGTTTGCTGGCAGTTGTCAGGTAGTATCGGGGCAACAGAGTCATTTTTGGCGCTTCGTGGGTTGCCTTAGAACCCAGCCCGAAATCCTGATAAACGCGGAGGAGCCTGGGGAAAGAAGAAGAAGCCGAAGAAGCAGAATTACCAGAACTACCAGAATTACGAGTACCAGAATTACGAGTACCAGAATTACGAGTACCAGAATTACCAGTACCAGAGTTACCAGCCGAAGAAAATGGAGTGGCGCAAGGCAGGGTCACATCTTGCGGGCTTTGTGAAGCCGGCCAAACCCTAATCCCTAAACCTTAAACCTGGCACCCAAACCCAAACCCCTCAGCTTTGTACCCCAAAACCGCATAAGCCCTAAACCCCAAACCCTGCACCCAAACCCAAGAGTCCAAGGTCTGCACCCAAAACACCCGAAGCCCTAAACCCCAAACCCTAAGCCCTAAGCCTTGAGCCCTAAGCCCTGAGCCCGAAACCCAAAGCTTCCAACCCTGGGTTTAGGGTTTAGGGTTTAGTGTGAGACTGAATGTACGGGAGGCTCAAACTAGGGGGCACTACAGCACTCCCGACCCTGCCTTCGCACCAACGGTGCGCCGCTTTTCGCTTGACGCGCAGATGCCTTCGGAAACCTGCATCGAGAGAGGGGCTCGGGATCAGCACTTTACATACAGGGTTCGGCGAGACAAATCATACGATGAAGTACTCGAAAGGAAAGATGCTACCAAGCATAACAGTACCATCAAGTTTCACACTGGTTCTCTGTCTCACCGTCCTGTTGCTGATCAGAACCCCCTCTTGCCCTATGGCGAGAGGCAAAAGAAGCTTTGTTGAAATGCTGTCCCACCAGTCAGATGGGTTCTGGGGCTTAGTAAGGACGTCTCCCTTTTGGAGCGCTCCCGGTATCCATGCGATTGGCAGACTGTCGTTCCACTTCTCGGAGCGCAGCCCTTGTCGCAGAGCGGCTAGGTCCACAGCTAACCTTTTGTCGCTAGGCACCCTCGGGATGCCTTGCTTGTTCAAATGGTCGTATAACGACCTGCAGTCGCTCAGGCAGAGGATGGGCAGCTCAGCAGCGTCCACGGCCGTCATGACCCCTTTCAGCAAGGTCTCGTACATAGACCTCACATACTGTCCCGTCTCAAGTCCCTCAGCGCAGGCTTGGGTCTCCGCGCCGAAGGTGCTCCTGCAAACCCTTTGTCCCGCTCGAGACTTCCAGTCCGCCACATTGGCGTTCCCGGCCTGTCCAGCGAGGGCTGCCCTGTCGGCAAACATCACCAGGATCCCAAGCTGCGACGCGACCTTGGAGTTCCCTTTCTTGGCCTTCCTCACACAGCCGTTCGCAGATGGCCCCTCGGTCTGGAGGCCATCGATGTTCTCCTGCTGTGTGAGCACGTAGTAGTCTTCCTCGGGGTCTGCCTCCGGGACGTTCGCCCAAGCCGCATCGTGGAAGACGAGGATCATCAGGTTCCCCTTTGGGATCGGCTTGAACTCAAGTCCTCGCTCGCGGTACTGGTAGGCCTTCGTCGCGATGGCGTTGGTGAACTTGATGTCTCCATAGGTGGGAGCCTTTTGCAACTGCTGTGCCATACTGACGGAGCATGTCAAGTCAGGGCGAGTCTGAGCACTCATCCAGGAAAGAGCGCCTATCAGGCTGCGGTTGTCACTAGACAACTCTTGCGGAGCGGCCTCGCTGTCGTCGATGCCGGCAGGGACCTCGATGGTAAAGAGGCGAGTCTCCGCGTACTTCTCCTGGGTCATCTTGATGCGGTCGGTGGCGACCACGATCCTCGAACCCAGGAACTCGAAGTCATCGGCCTCCCAGGTCTGTATCTCGAACTTTCCGGCGAGCGCCTGCTGAATGATGTGCTGGAGCTTCCTTGGCCCGGCGATCAGCAGGTCATCCACATGACACCCCAAGTAGGCAACAGGGATGCCGTAGAACTCTTCTCCGTCCCACTTGCGCAGAGCAAAGACGCACGGGTCCATGGCGGAGGGCTCGAAGCGGTAGGCGTCGGTGTCCTCGGGGATCTTGACCTCGACCTCGTTGATCCCATTCTGTAGGTCCTGCCACCAGGTGTGAGGACTGGTGGCCAGGCCGAAGACATTCTTTTTGATCTTCACCAGTTGTCCTGGAAGCAGTCCAGGAAACCCGGTCTTTGGCTGGTGCATGTACAGTTCTCGGGAGAGGTAGCTTCCGGTGAGAAACGCACACCTTATATCTCCTGCAGCCAGCGTCCAGGGGTCTTCTTCCAAGAGGCCGTCCGCGGTCTTTTGGAGCATACAGGCGAGCCCGCTCCTGGACAATGTAGGGGCGTCCGTGTTCAGCCTGAGGTTCTCGTCGGTGAGGTCCGGATCAGTGTGTCCGGCGATCACAAGCCGGGATTTGCACTTCCAGGGTACATCCTCCCCTTCGCGTCTGCGAGCCCAGTTTTTGTCCTTGTAGGCCCACCTGCTCCTCAGAATTCGCTCGGCTGGAACTTCCCGGCGGACTCGATCGCTTTCAGCCACCGACAACGGCTGTAGAGCGTCAAATGACAGATGCTCATTCCACTGGGTCGCCTCTGCTTCGCGGAACTTCTCGTGGACCTCGGCCGGAATTTCCGACCACTTGAGCTCCTTCTCTTTGCGCTTCTCGAGGCCACGAGTAGTTAAGTGGGTCTTGAGCATCATTGCCTCATGGCGGTCTGGGTTGAGCTCGGCCGCCGTAGTCTTCCTCTTCAACCTGCGCTTCGGGACCGGCGTGGCATCTTGTTCACGTAGGGGTTCCAGCTCCAGGTCCCCTTCCATCTCCAGGTCGTCGACAGGTTGGTCGGCTTCGTCACCGGCCCAGCTCATCTCCTCATCGATGTCGCGCATGAGCTCCTCCAAGTCCTCTTCAAACGCCTCGTCTCCGTCGGGGTCGTGGTTAAGAAGCATTTCTGCTTCTTTCTGGGTCCCCTTCATCGCCAACAAAGCTCCCACCTCTTCTCCTGTGGTGGGACGAAGGTGTTCGGCTGAGGTGAGTCGACACCGCCCTCCTTTAGAAATCCAGTAGTTGCCGCCTTCCTTGCCGACGATGACCGCAGGGCCACTCCAGCATCCTTGCCGCCTGTTCTTCGGCTTGTGCCAGAAGTGCACGCTCTCCCCGACATCAAGAGGACGGGCCGCAACACGGGTCCTTTGTAGGAGGGCCTTGCGCAGACGGCCGTCGGTCTGGCTTTCGTGGAAAGCGACGCGGGCAGCTGCTCTCATGGCCGACTGCCTCTGATACTTGGCATCCTCGCTGACGTCCCACATAACGTGCCCACCGCCGTCGGGGTCCTGGAGATCTTCGGGAACCCTCGGGGCCTTTCCAAAGACCCATTGCGATGGACTGTATCCACACCTCCTGCGAAGGTCGTTCTTGGCGGAGCTGATAATCGGCACCGCCACATTCACTTCGTCCTCGCCGATGGAGAGCTGGTAGCTGATCTTCTGCCAGATGTGCTTCCACCAGGCCTGTTTCCGTTCAACAACTCCAGCCTGCCAGTGGCTTTGGGTCGCTACGCTCCGAACTCCAATTCCATGCCAGTCGCAAACACGCCCAAGCGCCGATTGCAAGCCGCCCTCCAGATCGATGACGACGGCTTTCGGGGGCCCGAACGGAACGAGCCACATCTCATTGAACTTAGCCTCGATGTCTTCGCCGGATTGGCCATCGAGCTTTACCACGGTATGGTAGGTGGTCCCGTAATCGACTACGGAGAGGAAGGCGTGCTTGACGTCGTCCGTGTCGTGGCAGAAGAACAGGTCGAGGCCCAGCGTGTCGTTGAAGTCGGCCATGGGTGGAATAGTGCTCGGACGCGCTATCTTCGGGGCCGCGTTGGCTTCACAGACCTGGCACCGCATTGACCTAGCTGCTTTCAGGACAGACTGGTCACAGCCCGCCAAACGCAAATGGCGGATAAGGTCCTCTTGTCGGGGATGACCCAGGTTCTGGTGAAGGCGACGGAGAGCTGTGGCCACCGGCCTCGGCGTGTCCTTGCCAAAGGATATTCCCGTCGCTCCCATAGCCAGTGCTTCGTTGTCCTGTCCCGGTTCCTCGGACGAGACCACTTTCACTTCATGAACTCGCCCGGGACCTTTGACGCGCTGAGTGGCCTCCTTGCCCTTAAAGAAGACCATGAAGACCTTGAGCCCGTCCTCGTTGCCATGCTGCTTGCAATCTAGCAAGCTAGGGTCCTTGTCGATGTGCTCGAAGAGTGTGTCGCCGGCCTTGCCGCTGAGCACCACGGTCCCTCCATCGTTGACCTGTTGCTTCATGAGCTCGAGGAGGGCTTCGTCGCACTCGGTGGACTTCCCATCCAAGTGAAGTCGCAGTTCTCTCGGAGTCCCACCGTTCACGATGTGGAAGGCGTCGGTCTTTCCTTCAGGGGAGCGGTAACGCTCCCATGTCATTGGCTCGAAAACATCCTTGCCCAGCTCGGCTGCCTGCTGGGTACTCTCCGTGTCGCCGATCTCGAAGAGCACGACCGGGTTCCGCTGGACCTGTGGATGGACGTGCTCGGTGAGGTAGTTCCCGGCTGCGGATATGAGGGTCGCCATCATCACGCTGATCCGGGCCGCATTGTTGAAGATACTCCGCCGTACACTCGCCCTCGGCTTGTTGCCGAGCTTGGCCTCTCCAGTAGAACGCCCGGTCCCTTTTGGCAACGGAAACCCGCATCTTCGCAAGAACTTCTTCATCTCGTCGCCGGCCTTGTAGAGGTTGCGGGTGGTGTGGTAGGTAACGGACCATCTGTTCCCACTCCATGCTTCCGTGCCGTGTTTGAGGAAGGGATCAAACTCAACAAACTTGTTCTTGGTATCGTGGATTCTCCCGGGCAGCCATTGTCCGGTTCCGGTCCTCCTCCATTTGACGCCGTAGGTGTCGCTCTCGGTCACCGACTTGTCCTCGATCCACAGGCCGCCCCCTTTTGTTTGTCCAAGCGAAACGGTGAAGTTCGCCGTGCCCTTGAGGTTGTTGAAGTCGTGGTGCACCTCAGTCCCGGTATTGCGCGACAAACTCACTGAAGACCAGGTGGCCTTGTCACCAAGGTGGTGCCGGGCGAAACCATTCAAGTAGCGGGCGACGTTGTCGTGCTCCCGGGTCTTGGTCGTAGTTCCAACAACGCCGCCGTGGGTGAACATCCCATAGGTGAAGTAGTTGACTTTATCGCCGGTCTTTCCGCCAAAGACACCGTCCCTTGTCGCCTTAACGGGGTCGTAGTCGAGGGTGTCCAAGAGCTTGCCGAGGGTGTTGAAGTCGAAGTCCTTGTTGAGGAGGGCCGCCGTGAACTCGTCGCGGTGCTGCTTGGTCGCGGTCTGGCAGGCAAAGTTCACCGTGTTGTTGACAATGCCGCGCTCAAACTCCTCGTTGGACACGAAGATCCCGTGCAGGCCGGCATGATAGTCGGCCCCGCAGCATCCATTCCTGTGCTCGGTGGTCTTACCGCCAAAATGGTCGCCGCCGTGCTCATATTGCCCTTGTCGATCTTCACGAAGATCATCAAGATCTCGCCGAAGTCGAAAAACGTGCCCTTTTTCATGAGGTAGTGGACGATCAGGTCGGTCGTGCCCTTGGCATTCTCCTTCATGTAGTTGTTGGCGCCGACCTTCTCGCTCGTAGTGCTTTGTCGTGTGCTCGCTTATGGCTTCCTCCTTGGCAGGGGCGAGCTCCCCACCAAAAGAGCGGCCCCCGTCGCTCACTTCCCGGCCTTGGGCGGTGCGGAGCTCGCCTTCGCTTTCTGCTTCAGCACCGCCAGTCTGGTTTCCAGGGCACGGATCTCCTCGAGGGTCGCGGGGTCTGCTTCCGCCTCCATCTCCGGTAGGTCGCCGTGGGGGTTCCCGCGCTTCGTGGTCCTCGGGTCGTGTGGTAGATCCTTGCTCGCGGGGATCGTCAGGTCGCGGTTCTCCACGTGTGAGCGGCCCTCGGTCACCACGTCCCAGCTTGTCCCCGACGACGCCGCCACGCTGCTGGTGTCCAAAGGGTACGGCACCGTCGCGTTCTCCTCGATCGTGCCCCGGTCGCCGTAGTGGGTCTCGTACTCCTTCGCCTCCCACCACTGGGCAAAACGAACAAGTTCCACATGTGGGTTCGGACTCATCCGGATCTCGCGCGCTGCCCACATGCCGTAGGACTTCGGCACCTCTTGGTACTCGTAGCCCTTGAACTTGCCGATCTTCATCAGCTCCGTGCCGGGCGTCTTCGTGTGGTCCCTGATGAGCCGGATGAGGTTGCCCTTCGTCACCTGGCTGGGGTACTGAACTCCCAGCTGGTCGGCTTTCTCCTTGAGCTTCGGCAGCGTAAGGCTGGTGACCGACTTCATCACCGAGGCCTGCTGTTGGTGCGGGTCGTTCATGCGGTGCTCCATGATCGTCGCCTTGATCTCTTCGCAAGTCCAATTGCGATGGACCACCAAGCCCACCCGGTTGCACTCGCTGAGGAGCTCGGCCTTGGTCATCTTCGAAATCGCCGGCGGCTTGCTGCATGCCATTTCCGAACGAAGGCGACGAGGGAAGGGGCGTCGAGCTAGATCGCACTTTCGCGAAAGAGGTTCTGCCAACCCAGAGCAGCGGAAAAGAGCTTTCATCACGATTGCACTTCCACTGATCGACTGCGGTCTCAAGCGGCTTTCCTGACCTACAACAGAAGCCCTCGGTGACACGAAGATCCCCGATCGACTGCAGGAGCATGCCCTTCTGCACGGTATACTGGGTTTTCCATGTTGAGGGGTTACACAGGACTCTTCGAGGAACAACATGTACACGAAACCAATTGTGCTCCCCTTCCAACCAGAAGTCAGAATTGATCTTGGTCTTCTCCCACCATGTCATAAAGGACACACTGCAGAGTTGATCGTGTGTGAGGAGCTCCTTGACTTCGGGGCTGAGTTTCTTATCATAGAAAATCCTGTACGGAGGGGCCTTGGTAGTCGATGTCGTTGAGGTAGTACTTTCGGTTATGCCCTTGGGTTCAGTTGGGCGTCGTTGTGAACTCGTTCGGGGAGAACCTGACAGCTGCTACTCGCGACAATGCAAAAGCCATGTATTGCGAGCTGCCCGAGGTGCAAGTCTCTCCGACAATAAGCCTCTCAGCTCCATGCTCCGGCTTCGCCGGGATAATCGGGATAGCAGGGTGACCGGAAGAGGTGGTCACCAAATCAAAGTTCCGGAGGCCCACTTTCGTGAAGTCGGCCCGGTTCTCTGCAACATCATAAACCATCCCCAACTGTGCTAAGGCTGGTTTCGACATCAAAAGAGGCGCGTCGCCGTTGATGATGGAGGTCTTCATCTCGACGGTCCTGTTCCCGAGGCGAAAACGAATGAGCACATGGAACAACGAGTGGTGTACCTTCCCAGTCCCAAATCTGAAAGCCTCGGATTCTCGAATCAGCTCGGGACTCTGGCCGATGAGCTTCAAGGCGTCGCTATACTGCTGGAGCCACATGGTCCCGGCCACGGCCTTAGCACACGCCGTATCGGTGATGCCCAAGAGCGCGGCCCCGTCATGCTTCAAGGAGAAAACCTCAGCGGGAACATGGTGGCACATCTCGACCTCCTTTGGCGCAGTCTTGGCGGCGCCCTGAGCCGATGTAGCATAGTTGGGGCACACCGGATCCCGATGCCAATGGCCCTTCTTCCCACAACTCCCGCAAAACGATCTGGCCTTCATCAACTTCACCTTCTCCTCGCGACTGAGCTCGCTCTTGCGAGCGTTTCCATCCTTCGCGGTAGGCGGCCCCCGGTCGCCTTGGTAGCCTCTCGCTTTGGTCTGTTCCTTGTACTTCTCCTTGGCGCTCTGGTAGGTCGCGTAGGCCACCGCTACGTCCTCTGGGACTCCGTCTTCAAGCTCTATGTCCTCGGTCGGGCCGAGGTCCTCATCACCAGAACCGCCGTCTCCGCCCGCAGTGAAGTGGGCGGTGTGGGGCTTGCGCGCCCTGCCATTCTCCCAGGGTTTCCGGTGCCCTCGATCATGTAGCACCGCTGCCTGCTGTAGCCGATGTAGGTTGTACTCGTTCCCGACGCTCGCCAGCAAGTTGAGCTCCTGGGCTTCTTCAAGCTGCAAACGGTCTATGTATAGCCATGCTGCACATTCTTGGGGGATGCTGCAGCCAACCTCTCGCAACCTGGCGTGTAGGCGATCGTATTCGGTGTTATACTCCCTGATGGATTGCCCCGCCCGCCTCTTAAGGCGCCGAAAGAAGTCCGAGAACGCCTTGCCGATGCGGGCCACCTCCAGGTCGAGGAACCTCGCGTTGATCCACGCGACGAAATAGCTCACCCCATCGCTCGATCCCAGGCGAGGGACCGAAAGTTCTTCGGCCGCAATCCACGCTTTGCCGCCCAGGTTCTGGTAGAGGACGAGTCCCTGCTGAGAGGCAGGGACGGGAGAAGCGTCATGCGCCTCCACGCCTCGATTTGGCGAAGATAGCTCCTTGCGGACCCACCAACATCCTCAGTGTCCTCGCCGGTAAAGGTAGGAATCGCCAGCTTCTCCGAAGCTCTTCCTCCGCCTGAGTAGCCTCCATGACCGCCTCGTTGACCTTGGAAGCCGCCATTGTCGTAGTGGGACCAGCCATTCCAAGCGAGCCCCTTTTCCTCGAAGACTCGCCCTTCGCCCCATGCTCCAGATCCTCGGTCAACATGATCGCCCCCTTGGAAACGGCCGGCTCGACCATCCGCCCAGGTATCTCCTTGAGCTCCCGGCCATCCGTGGTCGCGTGCTTGCCAATCATCGTCTCGAGCTCCTGTCCAAGGGTCACGACCGTGTGACCAAGGGTCCTCGCTGGAGTTGCTCCAGCGGTCAGCGGCCGCACCGGTCGTAGCAGTCGTCGCATCCCAGCTAGCGCGCCGTCCCCAGCCGATGCTCGCGTCAGTGTCCCATCGCTGACCGTACTGTGCTCGGTCGCTTCCCCACGACTGAGACTCACGATCTCCCCAGCGACTCCAAGAGGAGTCATTCCACTGATCATCACCGGCAGGAAGCTCTATAACATCGCCTCCCGCATCATCAAACTCATCATCGCCTCTTACAGCGTCATCGCCGTCAGGGGTGGTAGTAGCACTCGTGGTCGGGCCGTCATTCGGTCCGTGGCTAGCATGGTTCGGCATGGCACGAAGGATCTAACTAGCTCCGCTACCAATGTGAGACTGAATGTACGGGAGGCTCAAACTAGGGGGCACTACAGCACTCCCGACCCTGCCTTCGCACCAACGGTGCGCCGCTTTTCGCTTGACGCGCAGATGCCTTCGGAAACCTGCATCGAGAGAGGGGCTCGGGATCAGCACTTTACATACAGGGTTCGGCGAGACAAATCATACGATGAAGTACTCGAAAGGAAAGATGCTACCAAGCATAACAGTACCATCAAGTTTCACATTTAGGGTTTAGGGTTTAGGGTTTAGGGTTTAGGGTTCCCCGAAGCCAGGGTCGCTGGGTTTTAGGTTTGGTGGTTCAGGGTTTTCAGGGTTTCAGGGTTTGGAGTTTTAGGTGCGGGTGGGTTTGGGGTTTAAGCTTTAGGGGTTTGGGGGTGAGGGGTTGAAAGTAGGAGACTCAGAACTAGATTGGTTAAGACTGTACCATCCGCACTCTTGAAGTAAGTTGCTGACCATGGCTTTGCTGCATTCAGCGGCATTGTTCAAAGCTGAAGCCGAATCTGCTTTTCGAAGGGGGGGGGAGTTGGGTTTTAGGGTTTGAGGGTTTAGGGTTTAGGGTCTAGGATTAGGGGTGGGTTTCGGTTCCTTGTAACCATTGTATGGGCTTGGCGTTTAATCCGTTCGGGTTAGGTGTTTGCTCAAACTCATTCTTGTGGGTAGTATCATGACCCTCATCGCTGGACACCCGTGCGCAGCATCACCGTTATGGTTATGAGCATGGTCATGAATGTGAAAGGTTTACTACAATATAGGCTATGTACTTGATGCGTGAACGACAAACCCTGAGGCACGGGTGTCACAGGAAATGACTGAGCATGTGTGCCGACGATTAGGGAGACTGTGAAACAGTAAACAGCCCCAAACCCTGAACCCTAAACCCTAAACCCAATAAACACAAAGCCTTAAACCCAAAGCGCCAGCATTGTGTCACCTAGAATGGTCTGATGCGTGGAGTATGAACTGCGACCATGAGTAAGCTCAGCCCTGAACCTTGAACCCGAAGCCTTAAACCTTAAACCCGTGGAGGTTACAAGTTCAGGGTTTAGGCTTTTAGGGTGTAAGGTTAGTTTACGGCTTATGGTTTAGGGTTGGGGAGTAGCATCGGGATCCATTACCCCATTCCCTACTTGGAGGTTCGTGGGTAGTTTTAGGTGGGGCTTTCAGCCCCCGAATGTGGGTTATAGCTATAGTTTCCCTACTTATATAACTACCCATGAACCTCCAAGTAAGAATCATGGAGTCCTCTCCGAAGCCAGGTGCAAAAGCCCTTGACGACGGTCCAGTGAGTCAGATCAAGTGTGGCTGCGTGGGTGTTCTGAAAAGCAAGCCTAGGGCACCCTTGTTTCGGGGCCGTTATGCGGAATGTCCTACTACTTAGGGTCTGCGTTCGGGCCCCTGATTTTCTGAAACTCCCATGTGGCCGCAGTCCACAATGAAGCACACGTTTCGCGTCTAGGGCTGAGGCTCCATCACACAGACGGTGCTGTACGGGCCTTAATAATTAGAATAAAGTTTGGGGGTACAAGATACTATAATAATTATGGTAACGAACCCCAAAACCCTAGTTTGATGTTGATTAAGGCCCCGACATCACCGTGATCTAGAAAACCCAAGCAACTTCTTGCATTCAATGTACGCTTACCCCATCATACGGTAGGATGATGTAGGGGCGTGAATGACTTGAATGGGATTCTGGGAAATATCATACCCATCACGGGTTTCGATTATGAGTTACTCAGACCACTGTCATATGCGCTGTAAATCCGAGCCTCTTGATGAGACCGGCAAACCGAGCCAAATACCAGCCCATTTTTCTCACAGCGAATTCGCGACCTCTGCGACGATCAGTTGTTTCACCATACCTTCATGAGCCTTCTTCTGTGTTTCAAGAAAAAACCTAAACCCTCCATGCCTTACAGACACTGAAGCCCTGAACCCATAAACCTAAACCCATAAAACCCAAAAGCCTTCAAACACTAAAAACCAAGCCCCTAAACCCTGGTCCTTTGGTCGTCTGACCTTAAGCGGCCTGGCTCAGCAAACTCGTATCCTTCTTTGAGGGTTTCCGTTTGAACTCTCTTTCAGGCTTAGGGCTTTATGGTGCTAGCTCTTCGGGTTTGGATGTAGGCCCAGTGTAGGATTTGATGCATTGGCTTCAGAGAGAATCAAAGGATCCTGCTTCGCCGCTGTCACTCTAGTAAGTAGGAACTAGTACTAGAAATGCTACCACTACCACTGCCACTCCCACTGCGACTACTACCACTACTACCACTACTACCACTACTACTACTACTGCTACTACTACTACTACTGCTACTACTACTACTACTACTACTACCACTACTACTACTCGTACTCCTGCAGAGTTGTTGAAATCCCAAACAAAGCTTTTAAATGCTAAGCCTTAGAGCCCCTAAGCCCCCAACCCTTAAAACTCCAAGTCCCAAGGCCCAGACTCCAAAGCCTAAGCCCCCAAACCCAAAGCCCTACAGAGGGCTTTGGTTCTTTAAGGACTTTCACAAGGATTCCATAAACGTGTCCTACAAGTTTGGGGCAGATTGTGTGTTTGAGGTTACTGGTTCAGGGGCGGTAAGATAGCACTATTTGCATGATTTTGCTTATGTTTATCATCAAACATGTAATTTGTTACCAATGGAGATAGGATGCTCGGATCCATCTTATGTCGTAGGAAGGGTTTCGAGATCAGGGCGGGCTCAGCGCAACATGTTTGGGGTTTAGGGATGTCCATGTGGGTGGTTGTCAAAATTAGGGTCCCTTTTGGGTACCCTGTTGTAGTACGGCACCTAATATTTAAGGTACCCAAAAAGGGACCGTAATCTTGACAACCACCCACGTGGCAGATTTTGTTAAATGATCGCTTTACAGGGCCACTGTCGTTGAATGCCCTTGGAGAGACAGTTGAAATATCTCAAACCGTCTTTAGCAGCAAACAGCTTCATTATGGCTTCAAGTGAACCCTGAACCGTTCACGTTTGCCAGCTTGGCTTGAAGCTTGTCTTCCAGCAGGCAGCTATGCTCAAGTGCTATTTAGATGTGACACTAGCTGGCCGGTGGGAGGTTTGTGAGAGGCGCTGCGGTGCTGGATACCTGTTTTTGTGACAGTGTCGATCTCCCGAATTAAGCCCAGAACCCCACAATAACCCCTTCTGCTAGTTTTAACCCGTCACCCCTGAAGCCCTAAACGGCCAATATCCAGAGCTACATCCTACAACCGCAGACAACCGTAAAATAATCCGGCCCGCTTGAGTATGGCTGAAGCCCGAGGGATAAACGCCCGCAGCCGTTTGCGGGGCTCCCCTGGGTTTGCAGAAGGCCTTTAGAAGTCTCAGCTAGGCTTTCGGGTTTATGGTTTAGTGGAGGACAGGAGTTAGAACGTCGGGACGGGTTTTGGTCTTCAGAGTTGGAAGTTCCATTGACCCGACGCCCCCGGACTTGAAATCCTAAACCACAGACCCTCCACTTTAAACGAAAGCCGAGTATGTGAGTTTCCGAAAATAGGGGACCCCAATATAGTACCCTAAATACTAGGATCCTTATTACTAGGACCCCAAACTGAGGTACCCCTAATTTCGGAAACTCCCATATGCTGGGCCGGCACTGGAATCCGAACCAGCGGTCGCAAGCAACCTAACAGCTTTGATACCATTTTTCGAGCGGAGCTTCAGAACCACACGGGACCCTGGTTCAAATCGTAACTATAGCCTCCTTAGGAACATTTTTTTTAATTTTTGTTCATATAATACCCAATCCAAGACCTTATTCAAGGTGCTATAGAACTGAAACCCAAACTCTAAACCAAAGCCCTAGCACTCCCTAAACCCTAAACCCTAAACCCTAAACCAAAGCCCTAACACTCCCTAAACCCTAAACCCTAAACCCTAAACCCTAAGCCCTAAACCCTAAACCCCTAAACCCTAAACCCTAAACCCTAAACCCTAAACCCTAAACCCTAAACCCCAAACCCTAAACCCTAAACCAAAGCCCTAACACTCCCTAAAGCAGCTTTGAGGGTTTCAGCCAGGTGCCTTGGGGCGACGACGAGGCCACGACCATGGCGGCCGTGTCGCACCTGACGCCGTGGGCTCAAGCGTTTAGGAACTACTTAGGATTAGGGTTTTAGTGTTTTAGGGTTTAGGGTTTTAGGGTTTAGGGTTTAGGGTTTAGGGTTTTAGGGTTTAGGGTTTTAGGGTTTAGGGGTCACCTTGGGTTGATAACCCGGGAAGTCTGGTGGGGGATTCCAGGTTTTAGAAGTCTTTTTGTGAGGGGTTTGTTACATTTCATAGGGTTCCATAGGGAGTTGTTTTTTTGCCACAGGGCTTTGTAGGGTCTAGTTGAAGGCTCGGGGTTTATGACATGCCAGTCCCCTAATGAAATTACTGTATTACGAACCTGGGATATTACTTTGGCAGTATACCTGCATACCGTGATGCATGGATACTGCAACCAGGTGACCAATTTCGTTGGTTGAGGGGTGTTGTATGGTTCTGTAAGGGTTGTAATTATGAGTTCTATGAGCGTTTCACGAGGGTTTCGAGGTTTCGGGTTTGGGCTTCAAGGTTTGGGGGTTGGGTTTCGGATTCATCGTTTTACGTATCGGTTTACATTTTTTTGAGTTGGGTTCAGGCTTCCTCGTTTATGCTTTCGAGTTCGGACCTTCCGGCTTTTGATGTTCAGGGGTTGGGGTTTTGTAGGGTTGCCCCAGAATCCTTTCAGTCACCCGTGTTGAGCGCTATGCGAATCCATATGTTACATGGGTCAGAATGCGAGACCAGACTGGAGGGACGATTCGTCTCATTGCCTAAGGTATAAGGGGGTTTCCGAAAATTAGGGGTACCTTACTTTGGGGTCCTTACAATAAGGATCCTACTATTTAGGGTACCATACTAGGGTCCCCTGTTTTCGGAAACTCCCATAAAGAGTTGGACAACTCACGAGATCCTCGGCCGCAGGTGGACGGGTAACGAAGACTAGTGTCTCTTCAAGAGTCTACAAGCTGAGGAACGCGTTCATGCAAGTGAAAGTCCTGATGGACGCCCCAGCTGCCGGTGATTTGGTTTCCGTCCATCACAGCGAGTTGGGCGCCCCGGTGTACACAGCCAGCGTGGCTGGCAACGTTGTCCTGGCTCGTTGTCGGAAAAGTTTTCCTAGAAAGGTTCCCTTCCTTGCCTTTACGGATGACTGTAAGGGTTTCTCTCATCTAGGGTTTGGTAAAGGTTGAAGGTTCAGGTATATGTTCGGCCTGTAGGGATTGGGTTTGAGGGTTTTAGGGTTTCTGGGTTTCCGAGTTTAGGGCTCAGGGTTTAGGGGTTGACTGCAGGGGCCTTAATATTTACCTATCTAAACCCCTAAACCCCCAAAACCCTAAACTGAAGCCCTAAAATTTCTAAACCCCTAAACTCTAAACCCTGAAACCCGAAAGCCTTGCGATGGAAGTGGCGCCTCGGTCAGTGCGTAGCAAAGATCCTACACAACAAGCCGTCTTTTTTTCATGGCAAAGGATGGCGACTCGTACACGGATTGTGTCTGTCCAGAACCTAATCCTTTAGCCGGAGACGTCACCCTCGCCCTGGCTCCCCAAGGGTTTGGGGCTTAGGGCTTAGGGCTTAGGCCCTAGACCCTAAACCCTAAGCCCTTAAACCCCAAAGCCGGTAGACCCAATGGCCAAAAGTTGGAACTTGGCTTAAGGATGATTTCTGTTTGGCTTCCCCATACCGGATGTAAAGAGAAGGGGCTAGCTAACCGCGGGTTTGTAGAAGCCTCAAAAGGAGGAGCCCTAACCCTTTGACACCCAAAGAAGCCCAACCAGACCCCTTTACAGGATCCCCTTCACCCCTAACCCTAAGCCCTCGGAGCCCTAACAAACAGGAAGCCTTAAAGAAACCCAAACCCCGAAACCGTGAGAGTCCCTAGCGCAAGCCCGAAAGGGCAGCCTCAGAACGTCCAGCCTTTCCGTTTCAGGGCAGCGGCGTCTCTGTTGCACAACAACCTAGCGAGTTCCTCCAATGGGCGGCCTGGACTGAAGACTTTCCCGTTGGGGCGGTTTCCCATTGCAAGGGTTTCCGAGCCAAACTGCAACCTCCAAACCCTAAACCCTAAACCCTCAGCCCGAAACCTTCAACCCTTAAGCCTGAACCCTAGACCCAACATTACCCCAAACCCGAACCCACCCAAAAAGCACAGCAGAACGCTTAATGGAACCTTGAGCCTAGCGTGCCCTAAACCCGAAACCCCTAGAATCACAACAGAACGGTTAATGGTGAGTGCAGAAATCCGGCTTCAAGGGCCGAGCTGGGGAGGGAGCCGGCGACGGGATTCAGCACTATATAGTATGTAGTATATTATAGTATACAGTTTATCGTAGAGTATCTAGTATATATAGAATATAGTATCTATAGTAGCTATACGTTTCAGTTTATAATATGTAGTATATAGTATACAGCTTAATAATATACAGTATATAGTATAGTATATAGTATAGTGCATAGGCTTGGGATGAGGGTTAAACCCATAAGCGTCAAAGTATTCAGAGCCAGGGTTCAGGGTTGAAGGTTTGGGATTTCGAGTTTCGGGCTTGGGATTTAGATTTTTGGGGTTTACGGTTTGGGTTCAAACCCTGAATGTTTCTAACCCTGAAGCCAAATCCAGGATGCAAGGTCCGACATGCTATGCCTAAATCCAAGACATCAGTTCTACCTCACTTGGCAGTTCATGGGGGGTAGGATAGCCGTGCCACTGCCGGGACCGGAGACTAGAAAGTGTCTATCACTATCAAGTCCAGTCTCGGGGTTCTCGCATGCTTCTTCTCGTTCGAGAGATTCAGATGGAACAGGAATGAAGCAGCACGTTGATCAGAAAGGTAGGCCGGGCCCACGGCCTTAATAACTCTAAAGTCCAAAACCCTGAAGCCCTAAACCCTGAAACCCGCTGTCCCTCCTGGCCTTCTGGCCTTCTAGGATGCTGCGACGAGCCGCCCCGTGGAAAAAGGAGCTTAAAACAAACAAACCCTGAAGCCGTAAAGCCCAAAGGCCTGAAGACGCGAAAAGCGGGAACCCAAATCCCTCAAGCTCTAGAGCCCATCGTGTCATATCTAACACTCCAGAGCTCTTCCTCGCCTGAACCCGGAACCCAAAACCCTAAACCCGACATACAGCGTTAACCCAGAGACTCCACTATCCCTTAATTAAGGAATATACCAAAAAATAGGCTAGGGTCCCTGATATGATTTAAGGCATATTCCTTAAATAAGGGGTATTGGAGTCTCTGGGATACACCGTTAAGTCTAAACCCTATGCCCAAGCCCTAAGACCCAAAACTTTATGCCCAAAATTCTGTCCAAGGTGGGTCGTGGCAATCCACAACTCGCTTAATGCAGGCCTTCGTGGGTCGGGTTTTCGCTCCCATGTCGGCTCTTGCAAATGCTTTAGGGTCTAGGGGTTTTAACGTTTGCTCTGGGGTTTAGGGCTTGAGGGTTTAGGGTTTATGTTTTGGGTTCATGCGGTTTACGAGTTCAGGATTTGTTTGTTTTTTCAAACGTCTCAAGCTCTGAACCCGAGAGGCTTCAAGCCCGAAAGCTTACTTTAACCACCAAATAGCCTACAGTTTTAAGAAAAAAATCGAATCAGGATAAGGAGCCCTAAATATTTGGGCCCAGGTATGCCCTACATCCTAAATCCTGAACCCCAGACTGTTTCGGGCGTAAGACCCAGAGACTCCAATACCCCTTAATTCAGGATTATTCCTTAAATTATGATAAAAAAATCCGTAGTATGATTTAAAGAACATTCCTTAATTAAGGGATATTGGAGTCTCTTAAACCCTAAACTCCCTAAACCCTATAGATCCCTTATAGGATCCCTTTAAAGGAACCCTTCTAGATCCCTTAAAAGGGCCCTAGGTATTCCTTAATTAAGGGATGTTGGAGTCTCTGGGGACTTACGGGGGTTGTGGGACTGGGGCTCGTAAGTGCGGAGTGTCGGGCTTAGGTTGTTCGGTTTAGAGGGGCAGACCCTATCAAAAAGAAAGAAGGGACGGTATAATCGAAGGGTATACTTGGGGGGTCGGGGGACTTAGTAAGTAGGTAGTAAGTAGACTTATAAGTACCCTAAAAGGGACCCTAATTGGGGTTATGGTACTTATAAGTCCCTAAAGTAACCAGTTACTAAGTCCCCCGACCCTCCAAGTATACCTAGGGGTCCTTAATAAGGGTCCCTCCTTTGACTCTTGGACCCTAAACCCTAAACCCCCTACTCAGAAAAGTTCAGTCATACAAAAGCAGGGAAACCGTTCCACCGAGCCCCGAAACTGAATCATGAAACAGGTTTTATGGGGTTCCATCCATGAGCCACAAACCGAGATCCTCAACGCCGGAGCCTTCATCAGCCCTTTCTCCTTAACCTTTTGCGCCGAACCAGAACCACAAGGTTTAGATCAACAGGGTTTGTTTGAAAAGGGCCCAAGACCTTATTTTTGTGAAAGCTTCACATCAAAACGCTGCGATTCAGGCCCTTGGTGCAAGGTGTCGTCAACAGGGCCTTTTTTAAGGTTTCAGGGGCTTAATACTGGGGCCTAGATAATTACCTTGGTCATTTTCGGGCTCCTTACTATAATCATAGTATAAGATGCCCCAAAACCCTATTCTAATTATTAAGGCCCCCCATATTATGGCTGTGGGCTTGAAGGCGCTACAAGGGCTGTGAGGGCATTGAGGGGTCCGAGTTCCCCAAGCGCCTGCACACCCGGACATACCGAACATAAACCCTGTATCCCAGAATCTGAAGCCCTGAACCCCTGATCTTCGAACAAGAGCAAGCCTCCGCCAGTGAATTTGGTTTGCAGCATCCGGGTTTTCAGTTGATCCGGGTTCTGCAGGGCTGTTTTTCTGCAGCTTCAAAACAAAACAGGATTCTGCAAGGGTGCGCCAGGATTCCATAAGGGATCTTTGTGGGTTCCACTGTAGGGGTTCTACGCGCAGTAGGGTCAGTAAGGGTTCTTCAAGAATGGGGAATACTGGCTTGTGTGATGTAGGGGCCTTGATGATTAGAATCGGGTTTGGGGGTTAGTATACTATAGCTACAAAAAGGAACCCCCAAAGCCCGATCCGAATTGTTAAGGTTCCGACATTAAGGGCTTCATAAGACGGTTTCTTGGTTTGGGGCTTCGGGTGTTGAGAGCTAAAGGGGTCTTTTCAGAGGGATTCAAGAGTCTCACTGGGTTTGCGAGTGTTGGGGTTTTGGGATTTGGGAGATTCAACTCTTCTGGGATTTAACCCCAAGCCCTAATAGGAGTTTTCGGGGTTTGGGGGATCCACTGAGTTTCTGGACTTGTTGCCCAGCCACTATGGGCTATTAGACCTTAAGGGTACCTTAATCCACCCTTAATAGGGTCCTAATAGGGATCTTTAGGGTCTAATAGCCCATAGTGGAGAAGCCCCTGAACGCTGGCAGGAAATGGCAAGCTTCTGCTCCATGCCCTTGCATCGGGCCAAAGTAAGGCCGACCGGGCCCTAAACCCTAAACCCTACTTGGAGGGTCGGGGTACTTAGTAACTGGTTATTTTGGGGACTTATAAGTACCGTAACCCCAATTAGGGTCCCTTTTAGGGTACTTATAAGTCTACTTACTACCTACTTACTAAGTCCCCCGACCCTCCAAGTAGGCCTTGGATCGGGTTTTAGGGTTTACTAAATCCCAAACCCCAGGCCTCCAACAAAACCCAAAATCCCAAACCCTTAACCCTAAGCCCTAAACCCAAAAGAGACATCAAAAGTCCGATACACTTTAAAAAAAAAAAAAACCCAAAATCCCAAACCCCTAACCCTTATCCCTAATTAGGTTTGGGGTTTCAGGCCTGGATCAGGGCCGAAGTCTTTCAGATTCAGGGGTTCATGAAGGCAGGCAGCGCGCGATGGTGCTTGGCTTGGGGTCTAGGGTCCAGGGTTTAGGGTTTACATGTAGCCCAAAAGACCTGGAGCTATATACAGAAACCATAATAGGGAACCCTAAAACGGTAGGTCTTTTCGGCTACAGGTAGGGTTTAGGGCCATGGCCTGCTTTGGAACATGATATGCCACAAAAAGCCCCAAACCCCTAGACCTTCGCAGCTTAAGCATGTGGGGTGCAGGAGACCTCTCTGCCTAGCGTGGCCCTCTTACAAGCCCTATACTCCAGGTGATCGGATTGAGTCCGAAACCCGAACTCCAAATGCTACACCATTTAAACCATTAATCTAAACCCCGATATTCTAAACCCCTGTACACACACACACACACACACCCGGAATCCTTGAACTCTAAATCATTGATTCCCCAAACCCAATCCCACTTACCTTCCGGGAAGCCTCGAGGGCTCCTTTTAACGGTTTAGGGTTTAGGGCTTTTGGGGTTTAGGGTTTAGGGTTTTTAGGGTTTAGGGTTTAGGGTTTTTAAGGGTCCTCTCGCAACATTGTTATCGTAGAGCTCCTATCATAGCCTTCCTTTCCAATCAACTTCCTTTTTGTAGGGGTTAAGGGTTTCTTCGAAGGGTTCTATCAGGGTTTAGGGTTTAGGGTTACCGGTTTTTTGTTCGATTACAGCATACAGGAGTTCCGCTGACTCATACTGCAACCTCAGTTTTGTAAAGGTGATTTAAGTGCCTGAATAACCAGGAGCAGTATTCCGCAGGGTTCCCGAATATGTTTATAGTTTAGAACCCCTCCCAAGCCCTAAAAATCTTTAGCCGCCTAAGCCTTAAACCTTTGAACAGTCAGTGCTCCGAGTAGTCACAGTGCCGCATCCTTTTGCTGGGCCAGGACGGTCCTGAGGTGACGCAGGCCGGTGGCAGGGGCCGTTTGGGAGCATCTCAAACTTCACGGTTTAGGGTTTAGGCATTAGGCTTTAGGGTGGACGGTTCGGGGTTTGGGATTTAGACACTTATATTCAGGCCCCTAATATAGGACCCTGTTAGAGATTCCTTATAGACCCCTTAAGGATCCCTTTAAAGGGAACCCTAGTCTGATTCTTGAGGTTTCGGACTGAGTTCGGGGTACCTTAGGGTTCCTTTAAAGGGTTACCGTAAGGGTACTATAAGGGTTCCTTTAAAGGGTTACCATAAGGGTACCCTAAGGGTTCCTTTAAGGGGCTGTATAGGGGTTTCGAGTTTGGAGGCCGAAGACCCCACGCAAGGGAAGGTATTCTGCAGGCCCACGTGAGTTTTTTTCCTTGGCCATTGCTGCTCTTATAGATTCTTATAGCAAGGAACCCTAAGGAATAGTATAGGCAATGATTTGGGTTTCTATATAAACACTAAACCCTACTTCCGTATAATAGCCCCTATAGTAGCCCCCTCAAAGGAACCCGGTGTGGCCACCGGATGCTGACGTCGATCTTGGGATTCTGCGTGGGTTTAGGGTTTAGGGAACCCTAAACCCTAAACCGAGGGCAACCAATGCTTACATGGGTGGTTGTCAAAACTAGGGCCCCTTTTTGGGTCCCAATTATAATACGGCACCTACTATTTAGAGTACCCAATTAGGGACCCTAATTTTGACAACCACCCACATGCAGATCGGACGTCGTCAGGGATTTCAGCCACGAGCAGAAGGCGGCGAAACGCGATCTGCCTGTGCATGTCATGATGGAAAATAACATGCCTGTAGTAGTAGTAGTAGTAGTAGTAGTAGTAGTAGTAGTAGTAGTAGTAGTAGTAGCCCTCATTGATTTATAGAACCAAAAGTAACCGATGCAAGATTGTAGAACTCTAGTGGTAGCCCCTGTCGCGCTGCATCCTCGCAGCCAGCGACCAAGCCCCTGTTCAACTTATTATCCGAATTAAGTGAACGCCCATGAGGATGCGCCGAAACCGAAGACCTCGAAGTAAACCCGCACGCCCGAAATCTAAATCCCCAGCCCACGGGCAGAATTATGCCCCAGGATAGCTTCAAAACGGAACACAGGCTAAGGCAACCTATAAAGAGCAGTTAATACTTCAAGGTAATGTAGGAACCTGATCAAGACACCCTGGGCCAATGACCCCCAAAATAGTAGGATTCATCATATAGGGAACCCAAATAATGGCTCTAGGTTTCTTATTCAGGTTCCTACGTTATATGTGAGCTCCCGGGACCCCAACCCCTGTAAGAGCCCTGAGATTTTGGAACCATTAGAGAAGAAATCCCCGGGGGCGCCACTACAGTAGACCTAAATCATGACAACCGCGAACCGCGAGGCAACCTCCATTCGCTTCTTGGAGACGACGGATGGGCCAGTGCTAGTTGTGGCTTGCCTGCCTAGGATGCTTCGGGCTGTGAGTGCGTGAGGCGTAGTAAGGTTTAGGGTTTAGGGTTTCGGTTCTTACGAAGTTTACTTGAAGATTCCGGGTGGAAGAGACTTTGAGTTGCTGGCGCCCAGAAGTAACATGAACCCTAAATTCAATGGGGTCCCAGTACAGACCCCAAATAGTAGGTAGGACCATTATCATAAGGACGACTGAATCAGGTAGTTTTTGGTGTTCTCACTTGGAGGGTCTGGTCCCTTTTAGGGTACTTAAAAGTCTACTTACCACCTACTTACTAAGTCCCCCGACCCTCCAAGCAAGCTCCTCAGACTCTGTGCACCCCTCATAAAAGTCGTCTGCCCCTCCGGCACAAAAGCAAGGCCCTCACCGACAGGGGTTTCTCCGGTGAGGTTTTACACTAGACCCTAAACCCTTTACATTAGGTTCAGGCTTTAGCGTTTAGGCTTTAGGGTTCAGGGTTCAGGGTTTATATAGGGTTTAGGGTTCAGGCTTTAGGGTTCAGGGTTCAGGCTTCAGGGTTTATGTAGGGTTTAGGGTTCAGGCTTTAGGGTTTAGGGGGTTTAGGCTTTAGGGTTGGAGCGTGCCAGGTAACGTCAACCAATGGCACGCAGATCTATTCAGAGGCCAGCAGAAGTTGTTGCATACTGGCGAGAAAGCGATTCATTTTCTCTGTGTGAACCAGACACGTCGGTTGTGGGCTGCGCTCTACTTGGGTGTTACAGCGGTCATAAATGAAGAAGTTACAGTCTGGCAGTAACCTCGTTAAGAGCCTTGCTGTAAGCCTTCGTCCAAAGGCGAGCACTGCGCCCTAACTCCTGCCTGCCAAACCATGCAGCTCAAACAAATGTGAAAGCCCCGCCAAACGGATTTAGGACTGAGGTCTCGGGTTGATGACTCAGGGGTTCTGATTGAGGCTTCATGGTTTGGGGATTGCATTTCATGAGGCGGGGAACCACATGCACGGTTCTGAGCGTAGCAGGCTAGTTGGGCTTTCGGAGGAGTTGCTTTTTCAGGAGGTTAGATCAAGGATTTAGGGCCCAGGGCCTCCAAAACCCTGAACCCTGATCCCTAAACCCTACACCTATAGAGTCCTCATGGACTTTGGGCCATGTAGTCCTCACATGCTGGGATGCGAGTCGCAAGTCGACGTTCGGCTTTCCAAAACCCTGTTAGTTCCACTGTGGCACAATAAAGGGAAAGACGCTTCTTGTCCTTGGGGTTCCGACTATTCCTTATGTACCCCGCAACCTATACCAATCACGAGCGCCCTTCTATTAAGCCCTGAACCCTAGACCCTAAACCCGGTAGTCAGCACCACATCTGGAGTTCTGCGGGATGTGAGCAGGACGCAACGGCTCTGATCTTTTACTTGCCTGTCACGGACGCAGGGCTCTGAGAGGGTAAGCCCTAAATCCGAAACCCCAAACCCTAAACCCCGGAACACCTACTCCCTAAATCTTAATCCCCAAACCCTAGACCCTTAAACCCTGAACCCTAAACCCTACAGGTCCGATCCCCATTTCTTTTGCAGGGTTTTGGCGTTTGGAGTTTCGGATTCTGGTAATGAAAGGGTTTCGGGCTCAGAGTTCAGGTTTTCGGCTTCTGGACCTACTTGGAGGTTCATGGGTGGTTACAAAAAGGTGGGGGTAGAAGAAGGGTAACTGTAGTTACGTACAACCCATATTAGGGGACTTCTTAGGCTTTCAAGTTTTTGGGGTTGACGGTTTGGGATTCGGAGCCTCAGAGGGTTTACAGACAGGCGCAGGTTCTTGAAGGGTTAGGGTTTAGGGTCCAGAATCGAGAATCGGGGTGTCGGGTTTTAGGGTTCAGGGATTAGGGTTCAGGGTTCAGAATCGGGGTGTCGGTTTAGGGTTTAGGGTTCAGAATCGGGGTGTTGGGTCGACCTGGCATCGGGTTTTGGTGCAAGAATTGCGGTTGATGATATAAATCCTGCATTACCTTAAGGACCCTATTCTATGGGAATTTGGGTATGTTCCTTATTACGGGTAGTGCAGGATCTATATCAACCGTTGTCTTGCCCTGAATCCCTTACGAAAAGCCCTGGTTTAGGCACCTCTTTATAAGGCTAGAGCCTCGGTTTAGGGTTTAGGGTTAGGGTTTCTTCTCGGATCCTTTAGACAACCTTTGCAGGAACCCGAAGGTTTGGGCTTGGGCCAAGTTGAAACCTAAACCCTGGACCTTCGGCCCTACATCCTAAACCTTCCTTAACCCCAAGCTGCTAATTAGGCCCTAAACTTCGCAAGCCCGAAATCTAAAACTCCGCACACTAAATTCCTTCAGCCTCAAACAGTGTAGAAGTAGGGCCTGTGCATGTGAGTTCCACTAGACAGTTTTCAACGTGAAGAGACTTGCATATGGTTCACGACATTTCGGCAGGGTTCGCGGTTGAGGGTTTTCAGGGGAGCGTCGGCATATTGTAGAACAATGCTGGCTTGTTTTCAATTCACGAACTTCCACCCCAGAGAGTCATGGTTCCGTTCTGGCGCCATCTCAACCCCTCAACCCCTCAGCCCTCAGCCCCTCAACCCCAAACCCTAAAATGAAAACCCTGAACCATGCAACTGTAATCATCAACGCTAAAACATAATCGGGGCATGTAGCACATTGTGCTCTCCGGTGTCGAACGGGATTACGTACAGCTGCGGCATGTTGACAACGGCAGATCCTCCATGAAGTTTCTTGGGCAATATATGTAGGTTCTTTGTAACTGCAGCTACCTTACTTATAGCCTCGATCACGTAACGTACCCATGAACCACAAGACCTCGTAAAACAGGATTGAAAACCCTACCCGAAGCCGTCCGAAGCAGTCTAAATAGCATTGCAAGAAGTTCTTGTAGCCAGTATAACGCCCTCTGAACAAGCCTTATCAGGAAAAAACTGCTCCAAGCTGACAAGGAGCAACCGCAACGAACCCCCTTATGATTGGTATGCTGCGTCGCTGCACAGCTACAATCATATCAGTTCTTTGAACATCATCATTGTTTGATCATAGTATCATCGTGCTATCACCATCATCATCATCATCATCATCATCACACCATCGCCATCACAATCACCATCATCACCACCATCACCATCATCATCATCATCATCGTCTTCATCGTCTTCATCACAATTACCATCATCACCACCATCACCATCATCACCATCATCACCATCATCATCGCCATCATCATCCTCATCATCACAACATTAACATCATCACAGCCGCCATCTTCATCGCATCATCGTCTTCATCACAAGCACTATCATCAACATCATCATCATCATCATCATCACCATCATCGCCGTTTTTGATTGTTTGATTGGCCATTCTTGTTAGCGTTGTCATTGCCATTATTACTCTCAGTGCTATCGTTGCTGGTATCGGTCTTATACTTGCTTTATGCTGGCAGTGTCCAGTAGCAGCTCTCATGGAGAACGCTTGTAATGCAGAAAAGAGAGCCCTCGAGCCCGGTAGCCCCAAGCACAGTGGTTCCCGGCTTGAGGCAGCGAGCCCCGACAGCCTTAGGTATCACCAGGCCTGGCGGGTTAGCGTTTGGGTTTTGGGTTCAGGGTTTAGGGGTGTAGAGCGGTCACGGGTTACTTTTGTGTGCCGGAAGACTTTCAATGACAAGCATGGATACATGGCCTCTGGGGTTGGACTGAGCGCTTTCGGGCCTTCGAAGCCCTGGCCAGGCGGCGTGTTTTGTGCCAAACCTGCAGCACATCGCAGGGGCCCCAGTGGAAATTAGGCCTTCTGACACTCCTGAGGCTTCTTGTAGCTTGGAGTTCCCTTCTTGGAGGTTAATGGGTAGTAATAAGTGGGGTTATAAGTAGGGTGACTGTAGTTATAACCCATTTTAGGGGACTTATAACCCTACTTATAACTACCCATGAACCTCCAAGTGAACCCTCAACCCCTAAACCCTTGACCCCTAAATATTGGGACAGCCTTGAACTCCGATGGGCTCCGGAAAGCACCGCCGTATTGGCCTTCAATGATTCAAAGCCCCTTACCCAAAAATAGGACCTGCATCACCCCAGCAGACCCTAAACCCTAAACCCGAAGCCGGAAAAGAGCCCTCAAAAACCAACCCTAAGCCGGAAGTTCTCTTGAGAGCACTTCTTCAGCTCTCGGCGGTACTCAGGTCATCGGAACCTCCAAGGTCGCAGAGGGATTCAGTTTTTCCGGGGGTCCTTGGGGGTTTAGGGCTCAGGGCGTGGGGTTTAACGTTTGGGATTTTGCGTTTGAGGGTTTGGGGTTTAGGGTTCAAGGTTTGGGGTTTAGGGTTTGCGGCTTTGACTTCACGGCCCTTCTATTCCTGTAAGGACTCCTTTAAGATGCTCATTCAAGGCTTCCCTAAAAGGGGGACCTTATTGTAGAACCCTATAGTACCCTTGTAAAGGCGGACACTATTATAGCATCCTACAGTACCCTTAAAGGGTACTCTAGGGTTCTGTAATAGGGTCCCCTTAAAGGGTATGACAGGGTTTTATACTAGGCTTCCCTCAAAGGCTCCGTGGTAGAGATCCGCTGGGTGTGTACCATCCCTACACTCGACCCGACAGAGCTGGGAGTTTCCGGAAATTAGGGGGACCTTATTTGGGGTCCTTATAATAAGGATCCTTTTATTTAGGGTATTCTGTCAGGGTCCCGCATTTTCGGAAGCTCCCAGCTTGCACACTTATGCTGAAGGTGCGCGGTTGGGAATTGTAGGCGCCTTACGGAGTAGAACAGGGTTTTCTGCAATCTTGCTTCTTTTTACCAGGAGTTTTGGACACTGTTTCCTCGGTCGCTATGTTGAGGATCCGATTGTCTAGGGTCTATGTGGAGTTTCCCCTTCCTGAAGCTCCTGCATAGGGTTTTAAGGTTCCGAGACCCAAAACTTCAAGCCGCACTTGAGCCCGACACGCTTCCAACCCTAAACCCCTCCTGCTGCCGGTTTAGGGTTTAGGGATTTAAAGGGATCTATACGGATTCTATAAGGGTATAGGGTTTAGGGTTTAGAGTACTTGGAGGGTCGGGGGACTTAGTAAGTAGGTAGTAAGTAGACTTATAAGTACTCTAAAAGGGACCCTAATTGGGGTTATGGTACTTATAAGTCCCTAAAATAACCAGCTACTAAGTCCCCCGACCCTCCAAGTAGGGACGCTGAACCTGGCGACACCACCCTGAACCCAAGGTCCCAATATGGCCAGTTCTCTAAGTTAGGGTCAGGTTTTTAGGGTCCTTGTTCACAAGGATGCAATAGTATTTTGGGGGACCTGAAAAGGGACCCTAATCACTCGGCAAAGCATTTACGAACCCTGTCTAACTCTGCATAATATCCATTATATTGCTCCCGAAAGCCCCTATATAAAGGGAATATGCTTTTGTGAAAATATACCCCGAACCATTGAGGTCTTCTGTTGAACTTATTCCCCCCCACACTTCGTTACAAGTTGAAGCCCGTGCAACACCCACATGACATCCATATTTAGGACTCAAGACCACTAAAGCCACTGTAAAGCCATTCTTCAGACCCTAAGCCCTCAGCCCTAAACCCCAAACCCTAAAGCCCAAGCCTTAATCCCTATAAACCTTGACCCCCAAGCCCTAAACACGGAACCTCAAGCTCTGAACGTGGCCAGGGCACACTTTGGCCGGTCAGCGCCGTGGCCGCTGGACAATACGTGCTCCGGCATTGATCAAGTGGCTCAAAGGGTTTAGGGTTTTGGGGTGAGGGTTTGTCCCAAAAGCTCTTTAGGCGATTGTGTCTTGTGGCAAGGTGTGGAGGGCATGGCGATGAGCTGTCAAAGCTTGTCTCTTTTCTTTCCCAGCTCGTGACCAGAACAGGTACGTCAAAAAAGGGGGGTTTAATTCAGAGCTCATCTCATGTTTTCCGAACCCCTTGCCATAGCCCTGTATAAAAGACCACGTATAGAACCCTTGTAACCCCTGCGCAACACCTCCTAGACCTATGACTCTAAACCCCGTCTAAGCTGTGAGCACCAGGCCCCAAGCCTCCAAACCGGGTTTAGGGGTTTGGGGTTTAAAGTTTAGGGTTTAGGAAACCCCTCGTCGCAGCCCTTCAGGAACCTGCTTAGGAACTCTCACAGTTCTTGGAGCCATTGTAGAGGAAGCCTCAACCCAAAACCCTGAACCCTTAAAACCTCGAAACCCTAACCATTATAGAGGAAGCCTCAACCCAAAACGCAAAACCCTTAAAGCCCTAAAAACCCTAAAACCCTGAAATCCAAACCTGAAGGTCCAGTTGCACGAGTCTGCGCCGTCGAGTCCCACTGGCGAGGCCTGCACGGGCTCTTTTGAGGGTGTTGAGAGTTTTAGGAGGGTTTTTGGAGGATTGCATATTTCAGGGCGTTCATCACCGGGTTTACGTATAAGGCTTCTCCGGGGCTTTTGTCAGAGCAGAGGAAGAGAGGCGAGCACGAGCAGCATCAGCAGTGTTGGAGGTGTCCCAGAGACTCCAAAACCCCTTAATTAAGGAAGGTACCTTAAATCATATTAGGATCCCTATTATGGTTTAAGGTACCTTCCTTAATTAAGGGGTTTTGGAGTCTCTAGGGTTGTCGTGGTCCCAGAAGATGTCGGCACCTAAGCGGCGAATCCCAAGCCCCACAACCGAATAGCCTGAACCGTCGCAACTTCTACTTATCTACTTGTAATCTTGTTCCTGAGGGTTCCTTGCTTCCAAGGGTAAAAGGAGGGACCCTTACTAAGGACCCCTAGGTATAAATCCGCTTAATATAGCCAGTATATACCCATTATATAGCCCATTATAGGGTAGGGGTCCCCATTAAGGGTCGCTCCTTTTCGCCTTTGATTGCTATGAAATATACGATAAATCACGCCCAGGCTCAAAATATACCCTAGGCCTTAAACCCAACCCCTAAACCCTAAACCCCACACCCCCTAAACCCTCAGCCCTAAACCTTCAGCGAAGCTCCGTGGCAGGTTGCTGACCTTTGCTTCTGCCCACTTGCGGATGCGGCCGGGGCCCTGGTTGCCGCTCTCTTTGGAGTTTTGAAGAGTTGAAGGTTTTCGTTAAGGGGTTAAGGTTTTGGGTTTATGGGATACGGGTTTAGGGTCTGGGGTTTAGGGTTCTGGGTTCAAGGTTTTGGGTTTATGGGGGTTTGGGGTTTAGGGTTTTGGGGTTTAAGGTTTTACGTTTATGCGAGTAGGGTAGTTTGGGGTTCAGGGTTTAAATTAGGGTTTAGGGTGTGGTGGTCCTTGTGGTTCTTGCTGCAGCAGCACGGCATCTATGCCGTTGCTGCGAAGTTTCTAGACGGTCCCTCCTCCTCCTCCTCCTCCTCGTCCTGCGCTTTCCCCTACTCGTATTCCAACTACTCCCACTGCTACTTATGGTACCCTCATAACAACCCTACAGGAACCCAACTGATTTCAGTCGATCCTGAAGCCCTCATTTCTCGGGCTCAAGGGTTTAGGGTTCAGGGTTTAGGTTGGGGGTTTAGGGTTCAGGACCCCAACCCCAGCCCACCCATGCTACCCCACGGGCTGGGTTGGAGCGGCTGGCTGGGGCTGGCTTGGGGTTTAGGGTTTAGGGTTTAGGGTTTAGGGTTTCAGAAAGGGCTACCATGGGGCCTGCGTTTGGGACACATCACGTTTCGCGGTTTCGCAGCGATTTGTTTCACATCATCTTGCTATCCTATGCTTGGATAAACAGTTCTGGGTTATTTACTGTATTGTTCGTACTTGTAGACATTTATGTCGCTTATCAATAATGTTGTTGTTTATAAGCAGGGCCTGTGTTTATAAACAGTGTCTGTGTTTATAAGCATGGCTTGTGTTTATAACCAGGGTTGGCGTTTACAAACTAAGATGAAAGAGGGGAGGGGGGGAGGGGGGGGGGGGGGGGGGGGGGCGGGGGCTGAGGGTTTGGGCTGACATGTTGAGACCTGCTACCCACCCCCCCCCCCCCCCCTCCCCCCCCCTCCCCCCCCCCCCCCCCCCCCCCTCCCCTCTCTCTACTGCGTCCCGTCCCCACCCCCAACCCCAATCCCACTCACCATGCACCACACACCAAAAACCAAGCGCGCGCTGGCACCATTTCCACAAACTTTACCACTTTGTCTATCCTCCTTGGAAGAACACGTCGAGTTGCTGTATTTCTCGCATACAACACAACTTCGTTCGCCGATGTTGTGAAAACGCTGGTAATTACAATGTCTTTTTGCGTCTGAAGTGTATGAGTTTATGCTTTGTGAACAAGTTGTATAGCATCACCCTTCCCTGTTCAGGGCACGTGAGCTGCTTACAGAAGTGCTGTATCTTCTTACGGTTCACAGGGTCTCGGCTGTACACAGACCGTCGCGATGTACACATCAAGGACAGTCGTAAGGATGGAAGGCGGTTTAGGGTTTAGGGACCAGAAAGAACCCTCAAAGCCTTATTTTGACATTCCATCATAGTTTCACTCTTCAATAGAAGCTAAATTCTGGCAATATCCGACATTGCTACTGCCAGCACTACAGCAGTGTTTTTGGGCAATTGCGTTCTTTACTTCGAGATCAGCTTATGTGACTTATGTGACACTGATGTATTGTATGTATGTCATAATGCAAGGCTTCCGAGCCTTTGCTTCCTGGATATGACGATATACACTGTGTGTGCTGTTGTGTTTCGCTGATTTCCGCTATTCGCTTGCCTTGTGCTGTTGATTTCGACGAACCTGGTGATACATCCATATTTTGAAAAATTGTGGATTTCGACAAAAACGCATCTTCGACTGGGAAAACCATGATGCAGAGTGTATGCGAGTTGAGGACCATGTTAATGTGAAAGTGGTGGGGTGGCAACTGGGAAAACAACTGTTCAAGGGTCATCGCAACCTAAATCACATGAACCGAACAGAAAGCTATGTATTGCTGTGAAACTGGAAGGCCCTAGGCTCCAAATACGTAGCACTGCGTTACAATAGAAACTAAATCTAAAACACACTACTCACTGATTTGTGTACATACAGGCAGTGTGCACCCCTGACACAATGTGTGTTGTAGCACTGCATAAAACATACTATGTATGTACATGCTCCCAGTTTGCAGCAGTAAATTCCTGCGATTGTCAGCATTGTTGTATACTGTTGTGAAGCCCCGCATAGGTAGGTAATACTGCAATCTTCAAACTGGGAAGAAAGTGGAAACTCACGGACATGTGCCAACTCAACACACAAGGAAATCAGAACACGGCGGGCGACACGGCTCCAAAGATTTTCGAGAGTCCAAGTTGTGGAAACAGATGCACGGTGCGTGAAAAACTTTGTCTTCTTTCGTTTCGCTCGGACGTGGCCGGGTGTCCACTGCGTACAGGGTGCCATAATTTGCGATTATTATTCGTACCATGACCATGCAAACACATAAACAGAGCATGTGCTCATGTAAGTTTAGCTGTGGAATATATACATGTGCACGTGTATTCGAGTGTATGCATTTTATATGTTCATAGGCCCTCATGGTCTTTTACAAGCAATTGCAACCACACACACATGTATAAATACATATATATATATATATACACATACGTACGTACATACATGCACATGCATAGGTGCTTCGTATAATGCTAAAACGCCAAAGACGCCCAAAAACATAAAATGCAAAACCCAGGCCCCATGACAGCCCGCTCTCCAGGGTTTAGGGTTGAGGGCTTCAGGGGTTTTAGGGTTTTGAGGTTTAGGGGTTCCCGAAGCGCCAGTTCCATCTTTATTTCGCCGTGAGGTTCAGCGAGCAGTGCCTGTGCTCTGCAAGTCCGCAAGGCAAGCCAAGACGGCAATGCAGAGCAATCCTAATCTAGGATGCCCAGTAGTACCCTTATTCCCTTTTTGCAGTCCTAGGTTTCTTGTAAAGTTACCCAATACAACGCTACACCCTATAAGGCCTAAGCTGAAAACTCCGAGGCAAGGCTTCAATTTGGAACAAGCCTTGCTTGCCACCCGAGGTGGTGTCTGTGCATACCAACGGTGACCTGCGTGTGCTCGGGCCCCTGCTGCTTTCTTTACTTTTTCTTACCTTTGGCTTGTAGGGAATGGAAGAATGGTAGTATAATAGTAGTCATAATTGCACTTCATTCCTCGGTCCATTCCCTACTAACCAAACTACTACCCAAAGGTAAGTTTAGGGCTGAGGATCTGGATATTCAGTCCAGGTTGAGGCTTGGGCATTATTATCGGGCTTAGATCTCAAGGTTTGGGATCATGTTGAAAGCTCTGCCCCACGCGTTTCAATTAGTCGTAAGAGCCCCCAGGAACAAGCGACACAGGCCAAAAACGAATATCAGACAAGTTCTGAATTCAGGGTTGAGTGTTCCCAAGGTTGAGATTGGTTGTTGTTGCGGGGAAACTGATCGTTGCTTATCTTCCTGTCCCTTCTGTTTGTCGTTACAACTTGCCCCGGGCTTGGGTGGGGATAGGGTCTGTGATTCCCGCCAAAACGCCACGATCTAAATCTGTGAAGCCCAAGTGACCCTAAAACCGAGCCTAAACCCTAAAACCCCAAGAGCCCCAAATGCCCAACAGAAGTCCAAAACCCACGGATTCTTTTTCTGCACACCGTAAATCCTACCTATCCTCTGGGATGAAGGTTGTGACGGGATGGCCGTAAGTGCCTCGTCAGCCCTTGGCCGGATGGGACAAGGGAGTTTAGCATGCCCCAACCTCTTCTTAGGTAGTTATAAGGGTTCCTTTAAGGGTCCCTTTAAAGAGATCGATAGGGAGTTTATAAGGGTATACGGTGTTATGGCCGACTTGGAGGTTCATGAGTAGCTATAAGTGGGATCTGCAAGTCCCTTTTATAGTTACCCTATTCATAGCCCCACTGACAAGTGCCCATGAACCTCAAGGTAACCTCTTGATCTCAATAAATGCTAGCCACCAATGCCCTCTTTCAGGTGGCTGCCACTGGGAGATGGGCTTCGTATTGAGGGTTAAGGCTTTAGGGATTGGTGATTATTATGGGTTGTGGGGTGTAACTTTAGGCAATAACTTTAGGGTTTAGTTTCTCTGGGCTTGCTTTCAGAAGTTCTAGAAAGCCTAAAGCCTCCTTCCCTAAATGGGGCTCAGGTGGAGCGTCTCCGCAGACCAGCCGTATACCAACACAGAAGTTATACCTTCAATCGCCCAGGCGGGGCCGGAAAAGCAGTGAGGTTCCTGTTTAAGAATTCCTTTAAGGGTTCCTTTAATGATTTGGGTTTAGGGTGTACTTGGAGATTCATGGGTAGTTCTAAGTGGGGGTATATGTAGGGTGGCTATACAAAAGTCCATGTTAGCCCCTTAGCCCTAAGCCCGAAACGGCCCTAAACCGTAAACCCTGCACAACCCTACTTGGAGGGTCGGGGGACTTAGTAACTGGTTATTTTAGGAAAGTACGATAATCCCAATTAGGGTCCCTTTTTAGGGTACTTATAAGTCTACTTACTACCTACTTGGAGGGTCGGGGGACTTAGTAACTGGTTATTTTGGGGACTTATAAGTACCATAACCCCAATTAGGGTCCCTGTTTAGGGTACTTATAAGTCTACTTACTACCTACTTACTAAGTCCCCCGACCCTCCAAGTACCCTCAAGACGAGCATCTGCAGAACCTGTACATGTTCATGACCAGCTATTACATATACTCCACCCCGCCAAGCTCAAAGCTCAAAGCTTCATTTTCTTGGTTGGCCCCCCAAGCCCAAAGGCCACAGGCCATCTTGCAAGTAGAGATATAACTACCTTAAATGGAGTTACCTGAATTATAATCATACGTATAATGTAGGAACTTGATTAAGAAAAAAGGGCCTATAACCCCCAAAGTAGTAGGATTCATATAGGGAACCCTAATAAAGGCCCACGGTTTCTTAATCAGGCTCCTAGAGTATTATGGTACCCTGATAGATCCCTTATAGTAACCCTTATAGACCCCTTTAAAGGAACCCTAATAAAGGCCCAAGGTTTCTTAATCAGGTTCCTACAGGTTTAAGGTTTAGGGGTTTAGGGGTTTGGGGTTTAGGGTTGAGGGGTTTAGGGGTTTAGGGTTCAGGTTTAGGGGTTTAGGGGCATTCTCGAGCCTTAGGCTTTAATTTCACTGTCTCACCCGCGCTTTGCGGTTTAGGAAGTTTAGGGCTTTTTGCCGATGGACAAATCCAAACCGTAGATCCCAAACTCCCAAAAAACCCGCTAAAGCCCTAAAAGCTAAAGCCCGTAAGCTCCCCCTACGAAGCGCTTATAGACTTGTCATGAAAATACCCTTACATTGCTGCAGGGGCCTTCATAATTAGAATGGGGTTCGGGGGTATATCACACTAAACATTGTAATAGGGAGCCCCCGAAACATCCCGAAACCCTGTTCCAACACTCAAGGCACAACTCTGACCGTAAACCCTAAACCCTGGACCCCAAACCCATTGCTTGGAGGGTCGGGGGACTTAGTAACTGGTTATTTTAGGGACTTATAAGTACGATAATCCCAATTAGGGTCCCTTTTTAGGGTTCTTATAAGTCTACTTACTACCTACTTACTAAGTCCCCCGACCCTCCAAGTGCCGGTAGGCTCCCGTACGAGTCCTCTCGGTCGGAGCGCAGCTTGCGGTGGCGGACGGGCCCCGGGGCCCCAGCGCAGGATTTTTGTTTTGTTTAGGGTTTAGGGTTTAGGGTTTGGGGTTTGGGGTTGAGGGTTTAGGGTTTAGGGTTTAGGGCCAAGGCTAAGGGTTAAAGTTTAAGGCTGCAAGGGTTTCGGTTCAGCATTGAGTTTAGGTTGCAGGGTTTAGGTCTAGGGTGCAAGGGTCTGGGGTCATACTCTTTGAGGGTTTCCTTAAGGCTGAACAACCGACCTTTTAAGGACTTATGTAAGGGAATCATACTAAGGAGCTCTAAAAAGGTAGGTTATTCAGGGTTAAGATTAGTCTGGTTTTCTAGAGGGCTCTCGGGCTTTGCCATCTTGAGCCCCAGGCCCGAGATGTAAACATCGTCTCTGATTCCACCGAATACACAGGAGGGTTTGGGGTTTAGGGGCCCTGACAGCCAAGGATAGTTTGTAAAAACAGCTCTGAACTTGCAGAAGGTTTTTTACATCCTGGCTCGGTTCCATGACGAATCATGGCCCATGTACGCTTGGAAACGATTGAGCACATCATCTGCTAGACGCTAGCATGACTGTTGCCCTACACCCTAAGGCCTAAACCTTAACATCGCGGCCCTGATCGCGCACGAAGACGTGATTTGCGCACCAAGACGTCCGAAACACACACCAAAGGGCTCCAAGCACATGGCCACGAGGAGCAACAAGCAATCACATCAGCAGTACATGGGTTCCATGTCGACGCAGTGTTTTCCGACTCCACGTCTTCCTGAAAAGTAGGCGATAGTAGGCGGCGTGTGTATAGCTGCTGATACATGTGAGCTTGCAGCATCATGAAACCCCTGTCTTCTCAGCCGCTGTTGTTTGCTAAGAAGTGCAGCGTGCATCTTTGCTCAGATCAGATGGTTGCTCAGATCAGATGTGTTCAGTTCAGATGGTTCCTGCTGAGTTAACTAGCTGCGCATTCCGTCCTTTTGGTGCGTGTGTCTGCTTTTTCGGTGCACGAATTTTTTTTTGCGACCTAAACCTTAAACTTTAAACGCTAAACCCAAGCGAGCCCCGTAGGCATCTCGAACACGTTGCACCTTGCCTGCGGAAGCCTTGTGAATCTTCTTAGGCCCTTTTAAAAGCCTTCAAACCCCCAGGCCCTTGAAAGGCCTCCGAATCCACTCCATAGGCCCGAAGGCAGCCAAATCCAAACGGCAGGAGGTTGAAAAGCTTTCAGCCCTGTGTGTGTCGAGGCCCGGCACGATCCTTCTCCTCGATGCGATATCGAGGGAAGCCAAGGCAGGTTGGCGACACTGGTCCAAGTTCGCAACTGCATCACTTGTTGTCTGGGCCGGAACGATCATAAAAAGTATCTATCGCGGTTGGGTTTCCTGCCAGGGGATGGTATGGCCGGCATTGCTACTGCTACCCTTATATAGGGTCCCCACAGCAGCTGTGCAGAGGCTTGAAGCGTAAGCCCGAAACAGTAACTTCCTAAACCCTCAACTCTGGTTAAGATTATGGTTCATGATTCTTCGCTGTTGGATTGGAGCTCCGGCAATTGTGGTGGTGATGCCGCCGGTGTTTGTGCTGCTGTTGATGTTGTTAAAGGGAGGGGGGTCTGCGGGCATCTGTCAGGCCGAGATCACCGCCCACGCGCGATGGCTTGCCGCGGCGGTCTCTAGAGAGGACACCTCTGCATGGCCCAACCGAAACATGAATCCGGGATATAATATAAAACATTTTGTACACATTGCCTACTTTCTACGTCCCCACCAACAGCAGCACCCCTGCAGCCGCCACCACCACCACCGCCGCCACCACCACCGCCGCCAGCAGCAGCAGCAGCAGCAGCACCACCACCACTACAACAGCCACCATGCATGGCCGGTTCACACGGCAAACACACAGCGCTAATCCCTAGCCGTGACAGGCCCCCCTTCGTCAAAACGGGATCGTTCCTTGGACCGAATACGTTCAGGGATCTGAGGGTCTTACACACAAGAGGGTTGCGTGTTTAGGGGTCTAGATTGCAGGTTGCTAGAGGGTTGAAGGCTGAAGGTTTAGAACCCTAAACCCTAAACCCCTAAACCCTAAACCCTAAACCCGGTTTTAGGGCCCAAAAGAAAGGGTTCCGGTTTGGGTCCCGACTCCGGCATCGGCACAACCCAAGAGCCTGTGATGCCCCAGAGGACTTATGATCTCGAAAACCCAAAGCCCTTATTTGAGGGTTCTTCTAGGTGTAAAACCCTAGAACCCTGAACCCTCAACTCTAAACCCCAAGCATAAGACTATTTTCGGGTTCCTTTGTTATATAAAGTATATGTAGCCGCAAAACCTTATGTTAATTATTAATTCAGGCCCCTATATTGGAAGCCCCCAGCCCTCCCAAACTCCCAAAGCCCAACGCCCCCAATCCCGACAGCTCAGCAGCCTCGGGCTCCGAACTCTTGAACCCTAAACTCTAAACCCTGAACCTAAACCCTAATCCCCAAATGCTGAGCCCCTAAACCCCTAAGCCAAAACCGCTAAACCCTAAACCCCTAAACCCCTAAGTCCTTAAACCCCCTAAACCCCTAAACCCCTGAACCCCTAAACCCTAAACAGCGGCTCTTCCTGGCCTGCTGGCCTTAGTGCTTGCCGACTGCCTGGCGGACATTAAAAAGGAGCTTAGGGTTTAGGGTTTAAGGTTTAGGGTTTAGGGTTTAGGGGTTAGGGTTTAGGGTTTAGGGGGCTCTTCGACCAGGACATGGGCCTCATCGTCACTGTGGGTGAAGACACGGTGCTGAACGTTTGGCAGGTGCTTTTCTGCTGTGGTATACTTGGAGGTTCATGGGTGGATATAAGTGGGGTTATAAGTCCGCTTCTATGGGCTAGAACTATAGCTACGCTACATTACTTATAACTGCCGTTAGCTACCCCTGAACCTCCAGGTAGGGGTTGGAGTAATTGGAAACAGTATTCATTAATCCAAGGTGTAAAAGGAGGGACCCTTAATAAGGACCCCTAGGTATATACCCTTAATATAGCTATTATATACCCATTATATAGCCCATTATAGGGTAGGGGTCCCCATTAAGGCCCCTACAGTGGCTTTCTGCCAAAACCTGCTGAGCTTCAGAGTTTGCATGTAGGGATGCACGATTGCGTCTCAAGCTAAACCCTGAGCTCTAAACTCTAAGCACCAGGCCCCCCCCAAACTACCCCTAAACCCTAAACCCCGAAAGGAGCCTTGAAGAGTGACCGTGGGCCCGTCTTTTTAAGCAGCCGGATTGTCTTCTGCGACCAAGGTACTATGAGGGTTCCTTAAACCCAGTTCTATCCCGCAAGGCCCCTTACACCCCTACTTGGAGGGTCGGGGGACTTAGTAACTGGTTATTTTAGGGACTGATAAGTACCATAACCCCAATTAGGGTCCCTTGTAGGGTACTTATAAGTCTACTTGCTACCTACTTACTAAGTCCCACGACCCTCCAAGTATAGTATAGAACTCTTACAGACTACAGCAACCCCTTCAAGCGCGCCTTAAAGGAACCTTGTTCTAATCAAAGAGGCCCTATATTAAGTCCTTGTTTGTGGGACCAGAAACCCTAAACCCCAATCCGTAGACCCTAAATTTAAATCCTTAACCCTGCCGTTGCATCTGCAGACGTAAAAAGCCTCCCAGAGCAACCCTAATTCCCTGCTTGGAGGTTCATGGGTAGTTATAAGTGGGGTTATCAGTCCCCTGACAGGGGTTATAATTATAGTTTCCCTAATTATAGCTCCACCTAAAACGACCTATGAACCTCCAAGCAATCCCCTGCGGGCCTGGACCGGGGCTCTGTGGAAGGTCGAACCCACCGAAGGCATCGTTTCGCTGCACCACTCCGCCGTAGTCACGGACAAGGTGTGAGCGTCGAGGGTTCAGGCTTCAGGGTTTTTGTTATAGGGATTACTATACGTTGAGTACTGCCTGGGAGTTCAGGCTTCAGGATTTTGTTGTAGGGAGTACTATACATTGAGTACTGCCCCCAACTTGTAACAATTAGGCACAAATTTCTAGAATAGTTAAGTTATACATGGCCCATAATATGGCCCCTTTTTCGACTTGGAAGGCAGTACCCGAAGTATAGGCTTCAGTATAAGAATTGCTCTGATAAGTTTTACTACAAGGGTTACTACGCGGTTTGCTGTAAGGGTTACTACACGGCTTTCTTCAAGAGTTGCTATGGTTGAAGGTTGAGGGTTTAGGCTCAGGATCAGGAGTGTAGGGGCTGATCGCATGACAGGGATTGCTCGGAGGTTCGTCTGTAGATATAAGTGGGGCTATTTCCCCTAATATGGATGATAGCTATAGTTATCCTACGTATAATCCTGCTTATAACTACCCATGAACCTCCAACTAGGAAGACCCGCACCAGTAGCTACCGAAGCTCGAAGAGGGAACACGACAGGGGCTGTCTTGGTTAATCAGCTGTTATCCAAGGGTAAAAGGAGGGACCCTTAATAAGGACCCCTAGGTATATACCCTTAATATGGCTATTATATACCCATTATATAGCCCATTATAGGGTAGGGGTCCCCCTCCTTTTCCCCTTTGATGTTAGAAGCGCCTTGGCTGGATGCGCCTTTTCCCATATTCGGCCTCAGTTGAACTCAATATTCGAACTTCCGATTCGGGAAGCTCTACATTCGAACTCTGGGTTCGGGGAACCCAATGTTCGAACTAGGTTCGGAGAACTCAATATTGGAACCTCCTCAATCAGTCCCGAACCCGAAAACCTTGACCCCAAGCCCGAAACCGCAAAGAAGCATTCTACGCCAGCAGCCCGACACCCCTTAGCCCTAGAGCCTACACCAAAAAAAAAATAGAGCTTTGACAAATGTGAAACTCTTTATACCGCAGCCTTTCACAACAAGCTCCCGACCCAAGCAATGAAACCTGGCAAAACCCGGGCCCTAAACCTTCAACCCCTTCGAAATCCCTACTAGGCATCCATCGCACCAAAACTCTTTTGCACACCAATCCCCATAAGGCCTCGATCAAAAGTCCATAAGTCCTTTTAAACTTTCCAAAAGCCTGAAGAGCTTTCAACTGAGTGGTCAACACTAAACCCGAAAATCCTAAAGTCTAAACCCTAAATCCCAAACCCTCAACTTGTCCACCTCCTCAACCCTAAAACGCCAAACCCTAAACCCTAAATCCCCTAAAACTCCAAACCCTACACCCTAAACCCTAAACCTCTTTCCCTCCAAACCCTAAACCCTAAAATCCTAAACCCTAAATCCCCTAGAACTCCAAACTCTCTAAACCCTGAGAATCTCCGGCTCCTCAGCTCCATAACCCCAATTAGGGTCCCTTTTAGGGTACTTATAAGTCTATTTACTACCTGCTTACTAAGTCCCCCGACCCTCCAAGTACTCTAAACCCTAAACCCCAAACCCTATACCCTTATAGAATCCCTATAGATCCCTTTAAAGGAACCCCTTATACTTACTAAGTCCCCTAAAGACTTCAAACTCTCTAAATCCTAAAACCCTAAACCCTAAATCTCCTAACTCCAAGCCCTAAACCCTGAGAATCTCCGGCTCCCCAGCTCCTCTGTGGCGTGGCCTTGCACGGCTCTGGGGCTTCGGTGGTGGCGTACGACTCGGCCGCTCGGCTTTGGGTGTCGGGGGGGTTTTGGGAGATCCTTTTACCGGTTCCTTTTTCGGGATCCTATTAAGGGTTGCTACACTGGTATCATAGGGGTTCAGGGTTTAGGGTTCCGGGGTTTCAGGCTTTGCAGGTTTGGGGTTTTTTGGGGGTTCAGGGATGAGGGTTTAAGTTTGTAGGGAAGGCTTTGGGTGAGGTCCAGAGTTGAGGGTTTCGGGTCATGGTTGGTTGCGGTGCTTATTTCGATCATCGCCGTCTCATGCAGATCATGCCCCAAAAAGACAGCCGTCATTATCAGCGTCAGCATGTTCGGCATTGGCATTTTCGTCAGCAACATCATCATGCATTTGTTTGCCAACACCTCTAGCGGTCTTCACCGGAAGTGCATGATGTTGAGCATGGCGTTAAAGATTCTGTTGTGGTTGTCGTTGTTGAAGATGATAACGTTGATGATGAAGACTGATGATGACGACTGTGATGAAGATGACAGTGGTGGTGGTGGTGGTGGTGGTGGTGGTGGTGGTGGTGGTGGTGGTGTTTGATCATGATTGATTGGCTGATTGGCTGGTAGGTCAATCGGCCGATTGGTTGATTGCTCGGTTGGTTGGTGATGGTGATGATGATGGCGACCATGATAAATGATGGTTATCATGATGTGACGGTTTGACATAGTCTGCTGCTTCGTCGGATGGTGATGACTGCGTTGATGTTCATGGTGAGAAGAGGTTGATGACCATGGGCTTTGCGGTGTGTATACTTGCCCGTTCACACGACAGGTCTTTCCTGACACTGCTCCCGGCAACGTCCTTTCTGCGGCGAGTCATCATGACAACCATGCCACTACATTGTCTTCGGTAAGACATGAGAGGACGGCAGACGTAAAAGCAAGAACAGTATACACTCAACTACGCACTGAGCACAGACTTGACTTGCAGGTGGAGGGTTTCCCGGCTTTTTAAGGTGAATGGGGTGGCATGCGAGGGTTGAGATTCCTAATACAGGGGCCGTAATAATTACCTGTACTATTTTTGGGGGGTTCCGCACTGTAAATACAGCATTTTGGCCCCAAAAACCCTGTTCTAATTCTTGAGGCCCCTATATTGTAGTACCCTTATAGCGTCCCCTATAGTAACCCGAAAAGAGCCCGTTTAAAGTGAACCCTTACTCTAATTATTAAGATGCCGAGCGCCTGCTGCTTGACCCAAGGATCAGCTTTACCACGTGAACTTCTGATGGGCAGGGCAGAAGAACTCCTCCAACGGGACTTCCATCATGACGACGCCAGACTAGAGTCACCAGAGTCTCGACATTAAGGGTTTAGGGTTTAAGGTTTGGAGGTTTAGGGGTTTAGGGTCACGTTCTTCGGTATTAGGCGCTTAACCCCGGATTGTTAGTGCCAAAGCCCTACGCAATCAAGAACACCTACAGCGAAGAAGTAGGGTCCTTCTCGTGGCCTCTGCGATAGTACAAAGGTTGGCAGCCAGAACCTCAAAGGCCATGACCCGACGTCCACGGAGATTCGCAGGAAGTTAAGTCTCTATGCGCGGTCTCTTCGGGTTCGATGCAGAGTCATAGATACTTAGGGGTACTTAGAAATATTTCTTGGTTTTTGGTTCCTATAACCCTTAAGAAACAGCTAAAATTGTACTTTTTGCTAGGGGTCCAAGTTCAGTAGAGGATATGGGGCCTGAATAGCCATAATAGGGTTGGTTCAACAGGTTCTACATAAGGGATACCTCAAAGGATGTTTGGCTGTAGGATCCTGAATGTAAGGATTTAAACTTAGGACTCAGGATTAGGGGCTTGGGTTTATAGTTGAGGCTGTTGGGTTGAAGGCTCAGGGTTTAGGGTAGGAGGTGTAGGGTTTAGCGCTCAGAAGTCAGTATGTATGGTTTTATCAGGGCTTTGGGCAGTCAAGTGCTTCAGGTTTCCGGCGGATTAGAGTATATAGTACGATGCTCTATTCTTGCCTGTGCTCTTGCGGGAAGTGACTAGACGATCACAGGCGTACGACAGACTTCGTCCTATTGCCTAAGTAGTTTTTCCTTGTAGACATTTGTGGACTATCAGGCCGCGCAGAATCTTCTTACAAAGATACACATGTATATATATATATAGATATGTACACACACACACACATATATATATATATATATATATATACACGTATACCCGAGCACGGTCATGGCGACAGGTTCCTTTTGTTTCACCGGCTCCGCCGGCAGCCCTATCTACCCAGTTCAAACCCGAAGCCCCAAGCCGTAAACCCGAGACTTGACAGCCTCAAGGAGCTCTTAAGCCTGAAACCTGATACTGCAAGGGGCCTTAATAATAATAATAATAATAATAGCAATAATAATAACAAAAATAATAACTAGAATAGGATACTTATGGTATAATAAACCCCTGAACCGTTTTCTAATTATAAAGGCCCCTATTTTAACCCTTCAACCTGGGTCCCCCAAGCGCCGATACCCCGGAGTGCCATGGCGGAGAATCGTGCAAAACGGGCGCAGTGTCGCGGGTCAAGAGTGTGTGGGGGTAACACAGGGTAAACGAAAAGTTATCTTTCAGTTTAGGGTGGTGTGCTTAGAGGTTTTATGCGGCAGTATGCCTTCCACGTGAGGCTCCTAAACCTGAACTGAAACCCTTAACCCTCCAACCCTCAACCCTGAACGCTAAGGCATACGCAACAGGGCGTGGGAGTGGTAGCAGGTGGTAGAAACTGGGGACATGTAGGCATTGGGTGCTCGGCATATTTTACGATAATCAAAGTAAGGAACCCTCAAGAGCACCATTCCAATATAGGGGTTGGATTAAAATGAAAGACTATCCACTAGGGTTCCTGATTATAATCAGAATCTGATCTACCCCGATACCTTTTGCGTTTTAAAATGACCATATGCCATATACTTTATACATGAAGTAACTGTTGCATGTGGCGGATTGACCTCTGTAGCCCAGTCAATGTCCGAAGGCAGCTGTGCGCGTGCGCTGTTCGCTTTCGGCTTTTGATTCTTCAAGTGTTTGTCAGTCTTTGACATGAGTTATCAAACAGCATGTTTCAATCTGAAAGCAGGAAGCCGCAGAGATCTCCCCACAGGCATCCAGCACGGGTTTGTGCGCATCCCTCTCCTAGGTAGGTGTGGTTCTAGCACCCAGAGCTTTCGCCGATCGGCATCCAATCCGTTTCCGCAGTGCAGAGCTCAGGGGAAGCTTGCTCCAGGTTTGGGCACGGGAAACATTCGTCCGTTTCAATTTTGCAATTGAAGGGTAGAGCAAGCCCAGACACATTGTTGCCAGTAGCAGTAGCAGTAGCAGTAGAAGCAGCAGCAGCAGTAGCAGTAGCAGTAGCAGTAGCAGTAGCAGTAGCAGTAGCAGTAGCAGTAGCAGTAGCAGTAGCAGTAGCAGTAGGAGTAGGAGTAGGAGTAGTAGTAGTAGTAGTAGTAGTAGTAGTAGTAGTAGTAGTAGTAGTAGTAGTAGTAGTAGTAGTAGTAGTCGTAGTAGTAGTAGTAGTAGTTGTAGTAGTTGTCGTAGTAGTAGTAGGAGCAGCAGCAGGAGGAGTAGCAGAAGTAGTAGCAAAATTGCTGAAAGCTTGCAACGCAGAAGGCGAAATGCCGCCGCGGAAGTTCAAAACCGACCACCGGCGGGGTGGAGGGCCTTCCTGCCGGGCTTCTGCTGAGGGATAAGAGGGTTTGAGGTTTAGGGTTTCGCGTTCATGGTTTAGGGTTTAGGGTTCAGGGTTTAGGGTTTGGGGTTTGGGGCCCGGTAGTACGCAAAATAGTGGCCCAATACCTATAAAAGGCTATTATTCTAGATATTTGGGGTCCAGGCAGGAGTTGGATGAAGAGACAAGGGGTCTTTGTTGGGTGATGGTGCTGAGGATCCAACTTTGCAGGGTATACATTAGTGTGACTTTTGTCCTGCAGCTCCCATACAGGGATGAGAAAGGCAGCGGAGAACAGTTCGATGCTGCAAAATCGGCAATCTATGCTTGACTACTTCCATGCCCTCCTCCTCAATGCTCGCGTTTCCGGCATTGCCTAGAGCCCTGACCTGTACTTGCGGGTGTGGGTCGCCAGAAACCCTAAACCCTAAGCCGTCGGAAGCAACGGCCAGGCTAAATGCGGTAGCCCTAAACCCTAAACCCTAAACCCTAAACCCTAAACCCTAAACCCCCAAGAATCCAAGGGCAGCGAAAGCCCCCCCGCCATGAAACACCAAACTACTTGGAGGTTCAAGGGTAGTTATAAGGGTTCCCTTTAGGGTCCCTTTAGAGGGATCTCTAGGGATTCTATCAGGGTGTAGGATTGAGGGCCTACTTGGTTCATGGGTAGTTGTATAGTATGGGTATAAGTGTCCTAATATGGGTGATTCATATTAGTTGCTCTACTTATATCTCCACTTTTAAAGTGTTGACCCTGAACTTTTCAGCCCCCAACCCCTTCAGCCGTTAAACTTGAAGCCTAGAAAGCCCAACCCTAAAACCTAAATCCTGAACCCTGAACGGCCCTAAACCTTAAACCCTAAACCCCTCAAGCCTAACATCAATGTCGACCGAAGCCAGGTCCAAGCACGTGTCCAGCTTCGACGAGGCCTGGAGGGGAAGTTCCCTCAGCCCAAACCTTAAAATCCTGAGCCCAAGGGGCTTAGGGTTTACGGTGCAGCGCTTGTGTCTCCAGGGACCCAAACCCTGAATCTTAAGACCTTAAGCCCTAAATTCTGAACCCAAAAGCCTTCAGCGCTACACCCTGAACCGTGAAATCGTGAAGCCGCAAGATTAACCCGAAGCCCTACACAGTGTGCAAAACATGGGTCCCTTGTTTAGGGGGCTTCAAACTCTGTGGGGTCCATATATGTATTCAGGTTCCTTGTCTGAGAGTCTCCCACAACACTATCGTAAGACGGAAGTAAGTGTGTCTTTGGCTTGGCGCAAGCTGCGCCATTCCCCAAGCACAACACAAGAGATTATGACATCCGCTGAATATCCCAAGGCCTAAACCCAAACCCTACGCCCCATAGCATCCGAAAACCCTTGACCCCACAATCAAGACTCTAAACCCAGCGGAAGGTCAAAGCGAGGAATGCGGGCGGCGAGTCTGCCTACGACATGGCCGCCTGGCCCAAGTTAACGGTTCAGGGTTTATGGATAAGTTTCATTTTTTTCTTGCGGATTTTCGCCGGCCCTTATCGGGTGCCTGTTCAGGGTGTAGGTATATTTCGGGCTTATATCATCAGCACTTCTACTGTCTTGTTGTGGGCATTCACGTGCAGAGGGTTTAGTTCCCAAGTAGAGTCTAAACCCTAAACGCGCAGCCCTAACGTATGGGGCAAGCTGAGTCCCGGAGAACAGCAGTCATCGTCATTATCGCCACTACTCATTGGCTCACAGACTGCTAAGTATATTAACAACAGCCGGGATAGTCATGACAATGATCCCAGTCTTCTTGTTCTTATGACACACAGATTTGATACGACTTTTGGGTAGTTCTCTGCAGTAGAGACCCGTTTTAGGTCCCCAAATAGTACGGCACCCTTATAAGAAGAACCCTACAAGAAACCCTAATTTAGAAAACTACCCTTATGTTAGCCGGAGCAACATGGATGAAACGGAACACTAATGTGGACAAATACAGCGAAGCCAACCCGAATCATGGGGGCAGTAACAATGGAATGACAAATGCAGAAATGACACCATAATAGCAAACCAGCCCAAGAGGGATGTCGAGTCATCCTTTTTCAGACTTCGCATCCTGATGAGCGCGTGGTCTTTTTGTGGGGCCAGAGACGTTGATGGCAAGGAGGCGAATCTCGCTTTCCCATTGTAAAGATTATGCGGACAGATGCCTTCGAGACGTTATGAGATACGGCCATGGTTCTTTCAGCTGGCTGGACCGCAATGACATGCTGACGGAGGCAAGATGGCTTCGAAGGTGCGTAGAGGTGTGCTACCGGGCAGAGCTCTTCAGGAGGCTTTGCTAGAGTGCCATCTGGAGTGGCGTTCCCCCGCGGCGGCATCAGTTCTGCTCCGACTCACCTACCAAGCGGAGAGCGATTGAATTGGAGGGCGAGACGCCTGCGCCAGGTTATAAATCAGGTAACTTTACTTATAAAAACTTCTAACCCCCATGAGGGTACTTTTTACCTTGCTTGCTGAGTCTCAAGTCAGATTGCACTCCTGCAAACAATCACTACTCTGAAAGGTGGCCTCCATGTGCACAAACCCTTCAACGATTCCCGTGGGTGTAGGGTTACGCGTTGCCAGCTGCAGCATGTTTGTGACGTCAAGGGTTGCGGCAGCTCGGAGCACAACCGCCTTAACCAGCTTGAGCAAGCTTGAGGATGGGACAGCTCCCCCACTCCTCCAATACAGTGCTGACGATCGAAATAGGCCCTAAACCCCCTCAATCGAAATGGTCACGGGTAGCCTGCTTAGCCTTCTGCAATTGATGTACCTGAGGCTCGAGCAGCTCGAATGAACAAGAAGAAGGAAGAAGAATCGGAGGAGGCAGGTTTCGCACTTTTATGTTCATTTTTTGGAAGGGTGGGGTTCCCTAAACCCTAAACCCTAAACCATATGAACCCTAAACCCCTAAACCCTGAACCCTAAACCCCTAAACCCCGAAACCCCGAAACCCCAAACCCAGCTTTGGAGTTGAAGAGTTCGGGCTTTCGGGTTTTCTGGCGCAGGGCATGGGGGGAAGCTTGAAAGGTGAAGGCTGCTTGGAGGGTCTTTAGGGGACTTAGTAAGGGCTCCTTTAAAGGGGGTTCTAAGGGTTCCTTTACAGGGCTCTATCAGGGTAGTATAGGGTTTAGGGTTCAGGGACTTAGTCAGTAGGTAGTTTAAGTACCGTAAAAGGGGCCCTAATTGGGGTTATGGTACTTATAAGTCCCTATTAAAATAAACCGACTACTAAGTCCTCCGACCCTCTAAGTGGGCCACCGCCAAGCTGGCCTTTGCGATTGAAGCAGACGAGGGCCACGCTCAGCTCCGGGTTTTGGTGGTCTATTATGCTGTAATTGTAACGGGAACCCGTAGGAATAACAAGATTGGTGATGGTTCAGGCTTCTTCATTGCTCACTCCCTCCCGTAGCTGTCGGTTGAGGTTTAGCGTAGGCGTCTCGGAAGCGTTAAGCTTTCGGTGATCTTGAAGCACTTGTGTGGCTCCATCGTTTGACACCCTGAACCCCGAGCCCTTTTTTCAGTGTCAGGCGCGTGAGCCAGCCCTTTTCCGGGCTTGTTCGCCTAAAAGCCATTGCTGTAGAGCTGTTGTTCTTGTTCTTATTCTTCTTGTCGGTGTCGTCGTCACAAGGTATGAAGGTTCTGGTTATCTATTCGGTTATGGGTTTAAGGGTTCACGGAAAGCTGCCTCGGTTCAGGGGTCAAGGACACTCTGGGTTGCCTTATACCTACCTTTGGTTAGTAGGGAATGGAAGAACGGTAGTAGTAATAGTTAGAATGGTACCCCATTCCTCCATTCCCTACTAACCAAAGAGACCCTAAGCCCTAAGCCCATAACTACTATTACTACCATTCTATGAACCCTATTATGGGAACCCTAATCCCTACTAACCAAAGGTAAGTATACCTATCGCTCGCGCTTTCTGGTCCCTGCAGGAGTCGGAGGAGGAGGTAAAGCCCGCACGGGGCTCGGAATACATTTCGAACCCGAGACCCTCGACCCTAAATCCTTAAGACTTCTTCTGCAGAAGGGCCCCAACACACTTCAAAAAAAATCCTTAAGACTCTCAAACCTAAAACCCCAAACTCTGTAAGCCATACATCCCACAGTTTCGACTGTGATGCCGAGGTTTCCCTTTCTAGGGTGTCGGGACTGAAGTATTAATGGGATCATGGGACTTGCGGTAGGGTTCTGAATAAGGCAGCTGCATGTAAAACATGACGTATAACCGTACAATTTCAAATACGGTACTTCTAACCTTACCTTACCTTCTAAGTCCCATGATCCTCCCAGTTTGGGGTTTGGAGTTGAGCGCTTGGCATAGAGCTTACCGTTTCATGATTTAGGGCTTTGTGTTTGTTGTTTGGCGTTTCGGGTTTTTGTGGAGGGACTCTAGGCTTACATAGTTTTCTTTTTTTCCTCATTTTTTGGGTGTGTTTTTGTACGGCTTATTGGTTCTATAGTGTGTGTGCGTGTGTGTGCGTGTGTGTGTGTGTGTGTGTGTGTGTGTGTGTGTGTGTGTGTGTGTTTTTGTCGTTTTTTATACAGATGCACCTTAGGGTCTAGGGCTCAGGGCTGAGAGTGTTTTGGATCCTTTGCCAGGGTACATACAAGCTCAGTCCAGAACCAAAGCTTTGAGTCCTCAACGGAAAGCTCGATGACTTTGCGCTTATCTCCTGCACCGTTGCTATGCCGGTTCTATTACACCCCTTCCCCAGAATATCAAACCATAGCGATGACAATGATTACGCTGATACTCATATTAAGACAAATCGAGAGACTCCACACCCACTTGATCAGGGATTATCCTTTAACTCGTTTTACGGATCTGATTCTGATTCTAATTTAAGGAAAATTCCTTAATTAGGGGCTTTTGGAGTTTCTAGGACCCTAATTTAGAGAACCCATATTCATACAAAATCCGAAGGCCCGCAAGCCTCGTGACGACGCCTTCGGAGAGGTTTGCAATCCCAATGCAGGAGCCTCATTTGGGCTTCGGAGGCTACTGGAGGTGGGTTTAGGGTTGAGGGTTTAGGTCTTAGGGTTTAAAGTTTAAGGTTTAGGCTTTTGGTTTCGGGTTTAGACATTAAGGGTTGGAGTTATACAAGGGTTTAGGGCTAGGGCTTCGGGTTTAGGGTTTAGGGTTTGGGGGTTATAAGTGGACTTCGATTTCTCCTAACCTGGGTTATAAGTGTAGTTGTCTTGCTTATAACTCCATTTCTAACTACCCATGAACTTCCAAACAGGCTTTTGGGGTTTGAGGGTTTCGGGTTTGACCCTCGAGATTATTTAACAATGTTCATGGGCGCGCAGAAAAAGATGATGATGACACTCGCCAGCACCGGTTCTAGTACAGGCAGTCCGTGGGGTTCTTGATTATAAGCTCGTTGTATAGCGTACCCGCAAAGCCTTATTCACATAATTGAGTCTTTTGTGCACGAAAGCTGTGCAGTTAGCATGGTTCACCCAAAACCCGACACCCTGAACCCTCAGATTCTAGCTTCTGGAATACTGAGACCCCGAACCCGAGGCCTGAAACCGCACGGGTTAACTGGGGTTATAATGAGGGTAACTATACTTACAACTACTTATAACCCCAGTTAAGGTACTTATAACCTTACTTACTAAGTCCCATGATCCTCCAAGTAGACTTTAGGGTTTATGGCCCTAAAGCCCTCAAGACGTAAACCCTCAACTTTAGGCAGTTGTGTAGGACTCCAGATGCACAGCAAACTCTGCCGGACCTGAGGCGGCCGGCTACAACCACGTAGACAAGCATGGCGTCGGGGCCTCATGAGGTGTGGGGATATATTGTAATAATTCGGTCAAGATTTTTTGGGGTAATCGTGATTTTTTTTTTAGAAAAAATTGGATTTAAGTATATATAAGTATAAAGGGAGTCACGGGTTTAGAGTTTGGAGTTCGGTGAAGCTTGGCGGATTGGGGCTTAAGATTTAGGGATTGGGAATGATTGGGATATGCATGTAGCGCTTGGGCCCTGAAGTTGAAACTTCAAGGTTGATGTTTAGCAAGTACTTGGAGGTTCATGGGTAGTTACACGTGGGGTGATAAGCAAGGTAACTATACTTATAACGCATATTCAGGGACATGTAGCCCCACTTTTAAATACTCATGAACCTTCAAGCAAGGCTTGGAGATGTGGGTCTAGGATTTCGGGGTTGGGACATTGCGGTTGGGGTTGGGATGTCGAGGGTTGGGATTAGATAGATTGGAGCTTATTTTACATTGCCTAATGGGGATACAAAGCAAGCGGATACGATTTCCTTTATGGTAACCTAATTACAGTTCCTTGAGAAGAGCGCGGTTTAGGGTTGGGGGCTGAACGGTTGAAGGTGGTGTTGCGAGGCTGCCCACACAAAGAACCTACCTGTACTGGAGCTTCCGAAAGCAAACAACCCTGATTGGGTCGAGGGGCGGGTTATAAAGCTTCGGATTAAGAGATGTGTGTGTCTGTGTGTGTGTCTGTGTGTGTGTGTGTTTCGGAAAGCAGGGTCCTCAGGACTCGCATTCTTTTCTTTCTAAGTAGCATCACGATGCTTGTTACAAGGACCTTAATGGCCTTTCAAGTAAGGCGCCCCAAAGTCGAAGGAACCACAACACCCAAGAACCTGCCATGCCTCTAGAGCCGTTCGGGTCCTGTGAGACTTATATACCCTAAGCCCTGTGTGTAGCATAGCCCCTATAGAATCCCGATATACCCAAAAAGGTTAACCTTTAGTTCCCCATGATACCCGACAAGTAGGTTAATAAACCTAAACCCTAAGCACTTTCACAGTACGAGCATGGTCTCTTCGCATGTACACCACCAATGTCCAAGTCAGGTCGAGCTCACGCGCAAGCAGAGAGAAGAGCTGGAGAAGCCGGGCGCCCTTTGAGTCCAAGATTTGTGGATTTATAGGGCTTTGGAGGGTTTTAAGACTTGTAATAGGAGCCGTGAAGCGAAAAGAAAATGTTACAACAAGAACCAGAAGGAACATATCCAAGCGAGAAGAGAAGAGCGAGCAAAAGGGAGCAATTATGTGAAGAATGCGAACACAAAATCAAACACGAACACTGGGATGCCCATTTCCATTATGCGTTTCATCCGAGGTCGGAACTTTACTAAATGTATTGATGAAAGGTTATTTAACGACGCTAGGTAATTTAAGGAAAGAAGGCAAACTAAACGACGAATTACAAGCAGAGATTAAGGCGGAATACGAAAAGCAGAAAAAGGAACTACGCAAACGATTAAACGAACGATTCCCTAATCAATTTGTTGATGAAGAAACACCAGAACCACAACCTGAACCTGAGAAACCTAAACCCGATATTGATAAAATATTCAACCACGTCCAGCAGTTGCTAATGGATGATTTTTTAGAAGATTATTTTATGCTATTAGGCAAACATAAGGATGTCATAGTTATTGAAATCCCGGTTGATAAGTCACGAGTAAATGTAGTTGTAATCTGTAACGACTTAAGGATCATGGCTACGCTATGGTTTTACCTTATCCCCAAACCTTATTGCTATTATAGATATGTTTTTAGAGAATACCATTTCAATTTTCTAAGGTTAGGGGCTTCGGTTTGATACTATTGGGTTTTTCTATGGGAGTGTGGGTGTATGGAGTTTGGGCTGTTTTTTTTTCTATGTGGTGGCGTATGAGTCTTTTACTGGTTCCATCCTAGGGGTCTTTCCTATGGGTCTTTTGGTGAGTTTAGGATTGAGGTATAGGTTGTTATTGTGTGCGTCTTTGGGTGGTCTAGCGCCGGCAGCCTCAGAGACTCAGAGCGCAGAGGGCATGGTTAGAAAATGGAGATGGCAGTTGCTAACTTTTGGTGATTTGGGGGTTTGAAGGATTAGGATTAGCTGGTCGATCACCGTCATCTCCGACGGTGACTTCCAAATTTTCCCCCGGGTTTGAAGGATTAAGGGGCTTGGAGGTTGAGTTGATCCAAGGGTAACAGGCGGGACCCTTAATAAGGACCCCTAGGTGTATACCCTTAATATAGCTGTTACATACCCATTATATAGCCCATTATAGGGTAGGGGTCCCCATTAAGGGTCCCTTCTTTTCCCCCTTTGAGTCGAGTTCGGAGATTCACGGTCTTGAGGATTGAGACTTGAAACCGCAACGTATCCGGTCAGAGGATGACTACATCAAACTTAGACCAGCGCCCTAGACTAGACTTATGACACCTTCCTATGCGAGATTTCATGCACATCGCGATCTACTACACCATTGAGGACGGGGGGTTACCAATCTTACCTTTGGTGAATAGGGAATGCAGGAATGGTAGTAATAGTAGTTATAACTGTACCCCATTCCCTCCATTCCCTACTAAGCAAAGCTAAGTTATAGGATTCTTAAAGCCCCTATATTATAGTACCCTTATAGATCCCGTATAGTAACCCTTATAGACCCCTTTATAAGGCCCCTTCCATTCATAACCAACGGCTGATGCCACGAAGTTTCGCCTTGGCGCCGTCAGCATCCCGAGAAGCTTGGCCCATCCTGGGGTTCCAGAACCCTAGGTTTGGGGTTTAGGGTTTAGGGTTTAAGGTTTAGGGTTTAGGGTTTAAGGTTTAGGGTTTAGGATTTAGGGCCTAAGCCCTAAACCCCCTAAGCCTCAAGCGCTTTTGAACCTTACAGAACCTGGCCCGAAAGCCCGCAAATGAAGCAGAGGCTTACAGCATTCGCACACCTTGAGCCCCAAAACTCTCAAACCCAAAGAAGCACCGTTGGCAAAGGCAGGCTGCTCGCCGCCGGTACGAGGAACTCCACAAGGCGGGCCGGCAGCAGAGGTTCAGGGTTCAAGTTTTTTGCTTCGTAATCCTTCTTGGTTCCTATAAGGGTTCTAAAGCTTTTGGGTATGCGGTTTAGGCTGGGCAATCAAGAGGATGAGAATGTATGTCTTGAGCAGCTTTTTACTGCCCTGAAAGCCCGAAGCCCTTTATACCATTTTTTAACGCCCTGAAGAGAGCCCCGATGAACCCAGCCAAAGCCGGAAAAGCCATTTAAAAGCCCCTTGAAAAGCCCACGGAAGCTCCTCGGAGCCCGCACTTGGAGAATCGTGGGACCTAGTAACTACGGTAGATGAAATAAATCCTGCATTACCTTAAGGACCCTAAACTATGGCCATTATGGTATATTCCTTATTATGAGTATTGCAGGGTTTGTATCATCAACCGTAGTAACTAGGGTTATCACTAAAGTGTTTATAGCTGTAGATATCCATAACTCCAAGTAACGTGCGAATAATTTTACTTGCTGAGTCCCATGATCCCCGCAGTAGAGGATCCTATAAGAAACTACAAAACACTCAACAGAACCCTTTACAGCGTGTTAGAGTGAAGGCAGGCAAGACCGATGAGGCCAAAGCCGACCTAAAGCGCTTGGAGGAGGCCTGCGCGGGACTAGCAGCTGAAGAGTCCAATCTAGACTCTGCCAGGGTCGTCGTCCAGTTTTATAGGGTTCAGGGGTGCTTTCCTGAAAGAAGGCTTCATGTTTCTTTTTTCCCCTTAGGGGTTTACTTGGTTTAGGTGGTTTGGGAAACCTCAAAACTGGACCGGAAGACCGGGAGAGCTCAAAATCCCTGACGTCAGTGTCTTTGGAGGCTCCAAGATGCCAAATGGGGCGTTTCTGAAAATTACTTAGGGGTACTTAGACATACTTTTTAACTGTTGGTTATTATAATCCCTAAGAAACAGCTAAATATTATAGGGTTCTAAGTTCAGTATAGATTAGGGGGTACCTTCGGTTTGGGGTCCTAATAATAAGGATCCTACGATTTAGGGTGCTATCTTAGGGTCCCCTATTTTCGGAAACCACCAAATGTAGGGCACCTGGAGTTTCCGCGGAGATCGGGTTTCCATGCATCCGGCGATCCCTGTCTTTCCTCTTTGTCTCTCTGTCTCTCGTTCTCGCTTTCTCTGTACATCTCTCTCTCTCTCTCTCTGTCTCTCTCTCTCTCTCTCTCTCTCTCTCTCTCTCTCTCTCTCTCTCTCTTTGTCGGATTACCTATCTGCTTATCTACCTCGTACCTACACTGGCTAGCTGGTTATCTATCTGCACACGTGAGCAAACGAAAAGTGTAACAGGTGCACATGCCGCATGTGTATGCGTCAACACATGCGCACACATGCTCACGTGTGCGTGCACGCTCATACCTGACCCACATGCATGAAGTGTATGACCTGACACCTGTGATCTTGTTAAGGGTCTGAAGTTAAGCTACTTACCGTAACAACGACAGCATATTATTACCAGAGTTCTGCGAATAATGATAGCAAAAATTAAGTTCCGTAGCAAGAAGCCCTAGACCCTGACGCCTAAACCCCTTTTTAGGATCACATGAAGCCCTAAACCCTGGTACCCCAACAAGAACCCAGCAACCCAGATACCATTTTAACTCGGCTGTATGCCTTCAATGATACTAGTGATCCTCCTTTACTTCAAAGTAGATTCCTAATTGAGGAGTTTCCCGGAACCCAGAGTTATTTCCCGGAGCCCAGAGTTATAAACCCTACTTGGAGGTTCATGGGTAGTTATAAGTGGGGTGATAAGTAGAGTAGCTGTAATAATAACCCATATTAGAGGACTTGTAACCCTACTTATAACTACCCGTGAACCTCCAAGTACACCCTAGTCAGGTGAAGAAGCGACGCGAGGAAGCAGCCAAAAAGCGTGCTGAGGAGCAAGCGGTGCGGGCCACACAGAGCTTCTAGCGCTATGAGCTTCGGGGCGGGGGGGGGGGGGTCTTCGCGCTTGTAGGGTCCAGAGTTCATGGGTTCCAGAAGTTTTATTACCTTGGTTCTACGGTGTGTGATTTTAGGGTGTAGGGTTTATGGGCCTTGCTTATCACCTAGAACTGAGTTTCGACCTGAGTTTCAGTATTTTCATATGGAGGAGGCGTCGGGTTTCGGGTTTGCAGAGATTGGGGTGTGGAGCCGTGGATTTCGGGTTAAGTTAAGGCAGTGGAGGTCGACAATTCTGCTAGGTTTCGGGTTACTTGGAGGTTCATGGGTAGTTATAAGTACGAAGGGCCTAGGGTTATAGGTCCCTAATATGGGTCAGAAATATAGTTACCCGACTCATAACAACGCTTATAACTACCCATGAACCTCCAAGTAAGTTTAAGGTTCAGGGATTAGGATTTAGAATTTTGGCGGCTAGGGTTTAGCCGTTGAGGCGTTCAGGCTAGGGATTAGGGTGTAGGGCCTAGGCATAGGGTTCGTGATGGAACTGTCTTTAGAACTTAGGTTAAAACTCGAATGGATTTTTCTGCAAGCAGCTTCGTACCTAGAACAGTCTTGGAATGAACAGGCTTGGGCGAGGGGCGACCCAGCCTAGTTCTCCGAAGAAGCTGGGCATTCGCTGCTTCGATTACAGAGATTTCACTTCAGAGCACAATCTCTTGGATCAGTTCATTCTCGAGCTGAGTTGGCATGACTGTCAGAAACCGTTTACAAAGGCTATGAATATCGGCTGGATCGCCAGGAGATGTTGTCCATTGCCGCGTGGATAGGGATAGGCAGGCTGCGGCCTACGATCAGGCAGATGACCGTGAAATCAGCTACACCTGGAGTGGCTTGTATTCAGGCCGGCGTTCCACCACTGAAGCGAGCATCCCCCTGGACATCCTCTATCAGAAGATCGTGCTGAAAGCATTCGAAGGCGTCTTCTTCGTGAGCCTCTATAAGCCATGCAATTCTGCAGATTAAAACTTGTGCATCCTTTGGCAGGCAGCAGCCACGATCCGTTTTCAGATGCAGTCACCGGGATTCGACTCGACTCTTCGCATGCTTAGCGCTAGTCTCAGGGCGTAGAGCGGGAGACTCGCCTCCTTCGTTGTCCTTGTATCATATCCGGGTCGGCGCAATCTTTTGCGCCACCAAGCATGACCTAGTCCTCCAGCCTTGCATTCCAACCCTACCAATGCAAAGTGCAGTGATGACCACATAATTGCCTATTCGCCCCGATATCAAAGACCAGACCGCCGGGTAGAGGAAACATGTTCGAACTCTCCTTGATCTCAAGCCCTGAGAAGTCAGAGTGGTATTGGAGCCCCATGATCGGCCTTCAGAAACACCCACTTGGAGGGTCTTTAGGGGACTTAGTAAGTAGGTAGTAAGTAGACTTGTAAGTACCCTAAAAGGGACCCTAATTGGGGTCATGGTACTTATAAGTCCCTAAAACAACCAGTTACTAAGTCCCCCGACCCTCCAAGCACCAAACACCCCCTCAATCCTAAATCCTTTGCTGAACCCCAGACGAGACCATGAACCCTACAGTACCTCTCAACCCCAAACCCTAAACCCAGAACCCGAAACTCAATCAGCCTCGGCCCCACTTGGAGGGTCGGGGGACTTAGTAATTGGTTATTTTTAGGACTTATAAGTATCCTAACCCCAATTAGGGTCCCTTTTAGGGTACTTATAAGTCTACTTACTACCTACTTACTAAGTCCCCCGACCCTCCAAGCAGATTCCCGAAACCCGCAAACTGCCAACGCCCCAGACCCTTCGCTCTTACAAGACCCACACAATGGGACCCGTCATGTTTCGCGCACCCCCTACAGCCCGTGGCAGCCCGATTCAAACTGTTTAAGGCCCTATGAACCCGCACAAAGAACTTATGTACCCCATAGAACCCTAGACCATAAACCCTGAGCTCGTATAGAACCCTCTAAAGAACCAACAATGGAACCCTTAAGAGACTTGCTCCCAGGCCGCATTCAAGTTACCATAATCGGGATCTTTAGCAGAAAAAAGAGGTTCCTTATTGTTAGGGATCTGTAGTGAATAATAGATCCCTTAAAGGGAACCCTAGGTATTCCCCATAGATCCTTGAAAGAACCCTTAAAGAGACTTGGGTAGTTGTCAAAAATAAGGTCCCTTCTTGGGGTGCCCTAAATAATGGGTACCGTACTATAATAGGGACCCCAAAAGGGACCATAAGTTTGACAACCACCCATATAAACATAGTCCTGAACCCTCAACCCTTAATAGAACCCTATAGATCCCTTCAGGGAGCCCTATGGTACCCTTTAAAGCCTGGATAGAACCCTTAACGAGACTTCTTCCCATAAGTATCGTATAATCGGTCCCAAAACCATATTCTGATTATTCAGGCCCCTATACTGTAGTACCCTTTACCCTAATCCCCTAAACCCTAAACCCTTAAAGAGACTTCTTCCCAGGCCGCATCTGCTACACCTCAGGAGGATGCCAAGGCCGTTGGCAAAGCCGCGCTGCCCTTCGGCTCAGCGCTTCTTTGGGTGTTTCAGTTTGGGGTTTAGGAGTTTAGGGTTTAGGGTTTAGGGGTTGAGGGGTTGGGGTTTAGGGGTTTAGGGGTTTAGGGTTTAGGGGTTAGGGGTTTAGGGTTTAGGGTTGAGGGGTTTAGGGTTTAGGGGTTAGGGGTTTAGGGTTTAGGGTTCAGGGTTTGCGCGGGGCACAGCAGTCGTGGCCGCCCCGCTTGGGCAGACAACCTCGATGAGAGCTTTTTCGGCTTCGGAGTGCGCAGGAGAGCATCGGAGACTGGGGCCTTGTGTTGGCCGCGTCAGCATTTCTTTTCCCACCCGCGCCCATTAGGGGCGGCTCCCACCCTTAGCCAGCTCCGACAACTAAACTCTTTTTTTCTTCCGTAGAGCAGACAAAGGGAGTCATGCAGCAATGCTGGCCGTCGTGGGAGACGCGAGTTCTGCAGCTATGCTTGCACTCGTATTGGAGAGCCTTCGACACTCACAACTGGCGGGGTTTCGTTCGGAGGTATATGATGGTATATGGTGGCGCAGCTCGCAAAAAACGATTGTAAGAAAATATACTCGCCAGTTTAGCGTCGGCTCGTCGGTCCTGGGTTTGCAGCGTGACGACTTGCAGTCGCATGCGCCGGGCGACGGTCTGCCGTTGTAAGTAGCGAGCGTCATGACTTGCATCTCGCCTCTGCTCGTTCGGGATCTTGAGCGTCGCGACTTGCGCGTCGCCTTCGCAACAGCCCAGCGATGAAGAGTATATTAACATCTTGGTAAGAAACGATTTAGCTAGTTTTGAAGTCGTAGTACACCTATGGTAAACCTTGGGGAGGTTTTTTATTTGTGGTGGTCCTTGTTAAGGTTATAGTTAAGTTCGCATTACAATCGTATAAAGTCTTCTTAAGAACCCCTACAAGCTTTCGTCAACGTTGAGGCCTGATTGAAGCTTTGATAAAGCCTTACTAAGGCCACCTGATTCCCGTATTCACACCTTATTACGGCCGCATTAAGTTTCCATTAAAGTCATATTAAGGCCATATTAAGCTCTTATTCAAGCTTGTGTAAGATTTTTTTACAGTTGTATGAGATTTTATTGAAGCCATATTCAAGCCTTATTAAAGCCTTCTTAAGCAGTCTTCCTGAATACTAAGTTGTAGGATTGAGCCCTAAACCCTTTTCCTAAACATCAAAGCTTTCGGGCTTCACACTGCACCCTAAACCCATTCCGAAACACGGAAGCTTTAGGATTTAGCACTAAACTTTTCCTAAACACTAAACCATGAGGATTTTGCGCCAACCCCTAGGGAAAAGATTCTAAATAAATCTTCAGGATTTGAGTCAACCCTATTCCTAAACACTCTTCTTGGCATTTAGGTACCAGAATGAAGGAAAGCCGAGATCGGCCCGTCGCTAGTGCAAAACTCATTTTTCCCGAGGAGAATATATCACGCCAAAATCCGTGTCCGATTTTAGAGAAAGCAGCCGTCAAACAGCATATCCACGGAAGTTGCTATAGGGGGACGGTTAATGCGTCAGTGCTTGTGTCAATCTTGCGGTGGACGGCGTGCTCGCAGCGAGGGTTATCCTTCGGCCTGCTTATGGCGGCCCGTTATCCTTTCTCCCGCCCCGCGCCGTCCATGGGGCGGCGCACCACCCAGACCTATTCCTTCTAAGGCTTAACACCTAAACTCCCTTTTTCTAAATATCAGAAACCACTATGCCTGAAATACGGGCAGGCCGCTTTGAGTTTTTGTTTCCGGCAGCCGCCAGCACATGTCAGCACCATCGGAGGTGCAGCCAGCAAGAACATAGTCTCATAATTAAAAGGGTTACTTAAAACGGGGGGCGAATAACTTGGAGTTAAATCTGCTGTTCCCCACCCTCGGTGAGGGGTAGTTAGTTTTTAAAGTCAGCTATGTCAGCTATTACTCCTCGCCCGCTGAGATTACCTCCTGGAGTACCCAACCCCACAGACTACCTTGAGAATACCGTGAGAATCCCTGGAGTGCCCAACCCCACACACTACCGTGAGAATACCGTGAGAGTCCCTGGAGTGCCCAAGCCCACAAACTACCGTGAGAATCCCTGGAGTGCCCAACCCCACAGACTACCGTGAGAATCCCTGGAGTGCCCAAGCCCACAAACTACCGTGAGAATCCCTGGAGTGCCCAACCCCACAGACTACCGTGAGAATCCTGGAGTGCCCAACCCCACAGACTACCGTGAGAATCCCCACAGACTACCGTGAGAATCCCTGGAGTGCCCAAGCCCGCAAACTACCGTGAGAATCCCTGGAGTGCCCAACCCCAGAGACTACCGTGAGATTCCCTGGAGTGCCCAATCCCAACTTTGGAATCTGCCGTGACCTCGCAGCCTCGAGGCTTAATTCATAATGCATCGGACTCGTTTGTCACAAGCAGATTCCACACGTACTCTTCTGTCATATTTTGTACAACATCTTGTGCTTTACAAACACACTTGTTCCACACTTAAACCTCATTACGACACGTGTGAAACATCAGCCCTAATCTTGCTGTGCTTGGCCGCAGCGTGGCGGCCCGCGGGAGTGCTTGGGAATACCAGGGTTTTCGGCTGCAGTGTGGCGGCCCGCAGGAGTGCTTGTGAATACCAGGGTTGGCGGCTGCAGCGTGGCGGCCCCCAGGAGTGCTCGGGAATACCAAGGTTTAAGGTTTAGGCTCGGGTTCTTTAGGTCTTAGGATTTGCGTGTAGGAAGGACAAGCCGCTAGGGTGGGAATGTTCGAAGTAAAATAATTGCTGCTGTTTCTAAGGGTGTTGCTGCTGTTGTTTGCTTTCGTTGTCACTCATGCTGCCGCAGATGTTTTTGCTGCAAGTGCTCGTCTTCAAATATTGCAAGAAGATACGATGATGATGATGAGGATGGTGACGATGAGTATTGATAGTTATAGTTATGGGGATTATGACATCATCCGGTGCTGAATATCTTGGTGGCGCGGATGATGATAATGAAGATGACGATTATATGGAGCTGATGATGATCCGAGATGCAAACCAAGCCACGGAACACTCAACTCCAATAGTCATAAGCAAACGCGCAAACCACCGCAAGCAACCCCAGGCCGAAGAGTTGCAATGTGTAGGTTTGAGCGCAAGCACGTAGTAGATGTCATAGATGGACCCCTAAACCGCAATCCGTCATATTCTTACGAGTAAAGCAAGATCTTCTCCCGGCCAGGAAGCCAGCGACACTCTTTCGGCCCGACATCGAGCGGGAACGGATACGGAAAAAGAGGTGTGTGGCTCCGGGCTTTGCACAACAAGTCGCAGCTTGAAGCTGATTGAAATTACTACCTGGTATCTTCCGAGAACCGGTCTGACCGGTCTTTAAACATGAGTCGGCTTAACCCAGCCTTTAAGCTGCTGCCGGCGTGAGTCGCGTGAGACGATAGCACCACAGGTTATATCACGCAAGAGCCCAGTTCGTGAAGTTGCATTTTCGTTCTGTTTTGAGCTTGGTGGGAAGCGAGCGGGGGGCCTCCCACTGGCGTTCAAGGGCTAGCATCGTGTTCTCGCCACAGTTTAGCAAGTATCCAGAGTAAAGCTTCGGTAATTCCGTGGAGTCCAACAGCTGCGTTGCCGCAGTCTCGCCACCGTGTCTTAGCAGCTATCAGGAGCGTGCTCTCGCAACAGTCCTATACAATTCTGCGGGGATGGGCCCTATCTTAATTTGTAGTAGCTATCAGGATCGTGCTCTCGCTACAGTTCTATGCAACTCTTGGGGGATGGGCTCTAGAGTAATTGTGCCGCAAAACAGGGCCGCTCTTGTTGTGTGCCGCCACAAAACAACTCGGGGTCCATGTCCATGTGTGCCCAAAGCGGTCAAAGCCACATTCTACAGCCAAGCAAGGTCGTTCTTTTCGTGTGGCTCCACAAGAGCTTCTGTTCCCAACATAATAAGCCTCCCTTCGCTCCAATTTGATATATGGCAGCAAGCTCTAGAGTTGCCATCGCCCGAAAACTGCCAACGCTGCTCGAAGATGATAACTGAGCAGCTGAGTTATGAAGTTTGGCGACTTGCAGTCGCCTCGCCAGGCGAAGCTCTTTGGATGTAAGCAGTGAGCGTCATGACTTGCATCTCGCCCCTGCCGGGCCTTCATCATGAGCAAGAGCTTCTGTTCTCAACAAAGAGCTGGATATGATATTCGGAAGCTGCGAAGGTAGATGAGTATCTTGCCCTTTTCAGGCTACCCATGAAGCATGCGAAACAAAATAAGCCTTCTTCGCTCCATTTTGATTCTACGGCAGCAACCTGTAGAGTTGTCATCGCCGCCGTAGCGATGAGAGACTGTGAGCTTGCCTGTAGCTGCATGAATATCTTCCTTTGTTTTGGACGCTTAAGGACTTAAGTTAAGGACAAATGCTCCGGGTGGGTTGTAGTGGGATATTTGTCGGGGTCCACGGACGTGACGAACTCTCTGATGCAAAACATCTCCGACTTCCGTCGCACATACTTTTTACCGCAACAGTTTGGTCGACACACCCTAAACCCTAAACTACAGTTCTATGCAACTCTGGGGGGATGGGCCCTAGAGTAATCATTTGTGAGCGGACAGCGATACGTTGTCAGTTCGAAGATACTTTGTGCTTACGAGCTAGGACACCAACTCGTTTACGACCGCCACGACTCCGATACTCGTGTCAGTAATGACTCCGATACTCGGGTTACACCGAAGTCCCATGTGCAAGAACCAGTATAGCCAAGGTAGCTTACTCAACTTCGGTAGACTCATACATCAAGCCTTCCCGCTGAACCCTGCACAGCGAGACGAAGAAGAAAAAGGCGTCGCGTCTTCAGCAGGAAGGTTCAAAGGTTTACATCCATGCAGGTGGCTACTAGCAACAGCAAAGCTATTTACTCTTGGGTGACGGGAGGATATATCGAGATCGAAACCTCCCGCAGAATTTCCGTTGAATCCAACGGCCGCATTTCGATTGTCTATCGATCTTTTGGGCATGCCCAGAACACCGCCAGACTAATTCCATGCGTCGACGCCTCTGACTCCTGTCTTGCATGTGCGATCGAGGGACACTGGGAATGACTGGTTTTGATGTCTTGAAATGCCACGGGCGCATCTCGAGTGGGCGGGTGCTTGCGGAATCCAGCTCTGTTCATGCTCTTCGCTTGTGTAGCCTCTCGCGAACTCAAGTCAACGCAGCAGTCCGCTTCACCTCCCCTCCCCAGCTCTCGCCATGCAGCTGCCAGAGACACACCTGGAGTTCAGCAAACTTGGAGAGTGCGGGGACAGGGAGGGCTGCCTCTGCAATCAGTGCCGCCGCTCCCTGCCCCCTGTCTCGCCAAAGCAGGTGCGGCACAGACGCAGTCGAAGGAAGCTGCTCAGAAGCCATTCTGCTCCGCAGGCCTTCTAGTCGTGCAAGCTGCGCAGACCAACAGGGAGCAGTGGAAAGAGAAGCCTCCGACCCCCAAGGCCACCAACCGGCGACAGCTCTGCCTCTCTGTTGAACTGAAACGGAACAAGTGGCAGGAGCTCCGCAACCACGTGGCGAACCTCTGTGGCAGGCCCCACACGCCTTGTGGGAGCTGACGCCTCGGATGGTTCGGCTAATGGAGGCCATTATGTTGGAGGCCAGTGTTCTGCATGGCATGGACAGTGCTACAGTGAATGCCTCGTTTTGTCCAGGTCTTGGTCGCCGGCTGAGCCTCGCCCGCCCAAACCTGCCACCAACGCCATGTCGCGCCTCTTCCACATGGACAGGGTGCAAGTACTAGTACTAGTGCTAGTACTACTACTACTACTACTACTACTACTACTACTACTACTACTACTACTACTACTACCACCACTGAAATTACCACTGCCACTACCACTACCACAGCCGCTACTACTACGACTACCACTACCGCTACCACGACCACGACCACGACCACGACGACCACGACGACGACCACGACGACCACGACGACCACGACGACCACGACGACCACGACGACCCGGACGACCACGACGACCACGACGACCACGACGACCACGACGCCCAGGACGACCACGACGACCACGACGACCACGACGACCAGGATGACCAGGACGACCACGACGACAACGACGACAACGACGACCACGACGAACAGGACAACCACGACAACCACGACGACCAGGACGACCAGGACGATCAGGACGACCAGGACGACCAGGACGACCAGGACGACCACGACGACCACGACGACCACGACGACCACGATGACCACGACGACCACGACGACCACGACGACCAGCACGACCACGACGACCACGACGACCACGACGACCAGGACGACCAGGACGATCACGACGACCACAACGACCACCACCACCACCACCATCACCACAACCGCCCGCCAGCATCAGCACACGCACAGCTACCACCCCAGCCTCAATCCCGAGCTTGAAACCGTAAACTCCGAACGCCATTAAAGGAACCCTACTTAAAGCAAGCCCGTAAAGAAATCCTTAGAAAGGGCCCACAGGAACCGATAAGGAAGCCCTTGAAAGAACCCTTAGAGGAGCCTGTAAAAGAGACCCTTCTATTGAACCCTTAAAGGAATCCTTCGACCGCTTACACCCGAGGATGAAGGAGCTGAAGCAAGCGATGGGCAAGGAGGAGGAGGCCGGCCGGCCCAGGTAGCCGAGAGCCCAAATACCCTTAGTTAAGGAATATGCCAGGGTTTAACGTTTAAGGTTTAGGGTTGTCGGGTTTCAGGAATGTACCTTAAACCAAATAAGGAATACATCGTAAATCATACGGCTCTTTATCGTTTTAGCAAAATTCCGTAGCTAAGGGGTATCGGGCTCTCTGGGTAGCTGCTGGTAGGGCTGAGCTCTTCGGGCTTAGGGCTTCATCGGGGTGCAGTGCTTATTGTCTCGTCGGGGTTCAGGGTTACGGGGTCCTGGGGTTTAGCGTTTTGGGTTTTGCTGGTTTATGGTTTAAGTTTGGGCTCAAAAAAAGAGTTTTATTCAAGCGAGCTGGGATGGAGGCTGGGGGCTGTATTGGAGAGTTTAGGGGTTTCTGCAGCGGGGTTTCGGATGGCAGGTCGACGGGTTGGGATTGAAGGCTTTACTTTAAGCTAGCACAGACAGAGATCTGGAAAGTTAGTTATCGTAGCCTGTATCCCCTTAAGGGGGATAGTATAAGGTTCTACAATAGGGTGCCCTTTAAGGGGGATAGTATAGGGTTCCATAATCGGGTCCTCCTTATAGCCCGGATATAATGACTTGTAATACCACAGCACTATTCTAAATACTGTGGTTACCTCCTGACATGGAGGGCTGGGTTGTGCGGATTGCGAGCAGCGGCATGGAATTGGCTTTGTATTGTGTTTCGACGAAACAATCCGCTTCAGCAGGAATCCTGCCATGCTGGGCACGTCTCAAGATCTCACATCCAACCTGAAGATCTTACGCCCTGCACCCGAAACAAAAGGGCCCTCAAAAATCACACCCCAAACCTTAAGCCTTCAGTTCCAAGGGCGTAAGGTTCAAGGCGCACTGGTTCTTCATCAAGCTAAATGTACTTGGAGGTTCATGGGTAGTTTTCAGTAGGGTTATAAGTCCTCTAATACGGGTTATAACTATAGTTACCCTACTTATCACCCCACTTGTAACCACCTCTAAACCCAAAACCCAAACCCTTTAGACCCCTTAAAGGAACCCTACGTAGAACCTCCGCGTACAACTACCCATGAGCCTCCGAGTAAACGAACGCTCAAGCAACTTGAAGGCCAGAACCGCTCAATCTCTTCCTAGCGTTTCGGGGTTGAGGTGCCAGGGTTGAAGGTCTTCTGGGTTTGATGGGTTTAGATTTTGGAGGCTGGGGTTTAACTTCTGGGTTGAGAGGTTAGAGGTTAGGGCTGAAGATTTGAAGGGTTTAGAGTTAGGTTAGGGGCAGTAGTCGCCAGAGCAGCGAATAGTAAGAAGAACAGCGTTAGTAGCAATATTCAACGGAGCAAGTGAGTTCCGGTTGCACTCAGTTTAACTCCAACAACCGTAACAATAACAACAATAATCGTCACAATGTGTACGAATAGACATAGACTGTTAACCCCGGGCGAAGCTGGATCCTACTAGAGTCATAAGAAAAACTTGGAGCTGCTGTTGCTGCCATTGGGGTCAGCTACTACTTCCATAAACCCTCGGTTTAAGGTGAAGAAGGGTTTGGGGCTTAGCGGCCCAGGGTTTTGGGGCTTAGGTTTGGGGTCTTATTTTCCTTAAATCCTAAACCCCTGAAGCCCTACACCCCTAAATCTCCAGCACTCGTGTCAGGCACCACCCAAGAGCCACTCAGCTGGCACCAGCTGGTCGTTTCAAGTTTCGGTTTAAGCGTTAAGGCTTAAAGGTTTTAGGACTTTGGGCTTTAGGGCTTCAGGGATTTGCGGCTCGAAAGCTAACTAGGCTCAGGGCTTCTTGTTCAGAGTTTCGGATGTAGACGTAAGGCTTCAGTTCTCATGTGCAGGAAATTTTCAGCCAACTTCGTTGCGGTTCAGTATCAGTCTGGTAGCAACTAGAAGACTTAAGTTAGTAATTATATAGTGGGAATGTCATGCTCACGCTCCTGCAAGTGTAGCCCCACTCACCACTTATTCCGCCTCTTGCTCCTCATCCTCGCATCATCACCACCTTCGAGAAGAAAGCAAACGCCCCTGCAATGATGCTCATACCCAGAGATTCCGAAACCCCTTAGTTACTGGAATAAGCCATAAACCATACTGGGGTTCCTAATACAATTTAAGGTATATTCCTTAAGGGGTTTTGGAGCCTCTGGGTGCCCCAAGCTCCCCCCTTACTCATCCCTGTTGCCGTCGTCATCATCGTCTTGATCGTGGTGATCTTCATAGCCATCATGACTGTCATCGTCGCCATCGACTTCATGACTCTGATCATTTCACGACAATCATGGTCCTCATCAACTCACTCCATCTTCATCTTCTTTGTCAGCGTCGTCATAGACAATGATAGCATGCACCAGGAGCTTGCAGTAGCGAAAGTAAGCACGCTATCACGGGAACGATCCAACCACATCACACCAAGATTGCTTCTTCAACCCTAAACTGCCCTTCAACCCTCAACAGCTCTTCAACCCTAAACAGCTCTTCAACCCTAAACTGCTCTTCAACCCTAAGCTGCGAGCCATAAATCCTTCGGATGTATACATCGAGATTCAAGTCTCTCGGTTTTCAGATCTTCTTTCGGCGGGGTCCCAACACACCCCGCTCCATAAACCGCAATGCTTTACTCTGGTGGTTTCATGCATCTGTAATCGGGAAGGAAAATTTTAAATTTTCCTGCCTCTAAATCCGCTAAGGCTCTGTGTCGAAGGCGCAATGCTTCGGGCTTTGGGGCTTCGAGTGTAGTGCGTAGGGCTTAAGGCTCGGGATATGGAGTGGAAGGTTTGAGGATGCAGGGCAGGGATCCTATGCCGTTTCATGAGCCAGTGTCGTCCATCCGAGGAATCCTGCTCTCAAGCCAGAGAACCTGAATCCTTAATCTTCTCGGAATGCTTTTGAGCCGTAAGGCCTCAAAACCACGCAAACCACCAAACAACCCTAAACCCAAACACAAGACAGTTGTGTGGCCTTGGTTTGGTTTCGGTTTGAACCGAGGCAAAGATGAGAAAGACGAGAAGCCACAGGACGTCCTGTTCGAGCCTCCGGCAGAGACAGAGGAGAAGGAGGCATGTGAGTGGGGGGGGGATGGGGGGGGGGGTGCGTTTATGGATTTTGGATGAAGATTGTTTCGAGGAATCCTTGTCGCGGTGACAAGAGACCCTCGACCCTGAAACACACTCCTGCATAATGCAGGGGCCTAAATGATTTAATTACCATTACCATGTTGAGGCTCGTTAATGCAATTAAATTAGGGTTTAGGGTTTAGGGTTTGAATGAGCCCCAAAACCCTGTTATAATTGCTAAGGCGCTTATACTACAGCCATGGAGCATCCACAGAGGTACCAAGACACAAACAATGCAGTATCGTGCGGCTGAGGAGAGAGTTGTCATCGAAGACATGCAGGTTGCTACAATTTTGACCGGGGCCCGCAGATTGCATTGTGCTACGGTTGATGATATACATCCTGCATTACCCTTAATAGGGAATATGCCACAATTCCCATAGTTTAGGGTAGTTAAGGTAATGCAGGATTTATGTCATCAACCGTACTTCCTACGTTGGCGGAAGGGTGTGGTGTTTCGGATCCAGGTCCCGCAACCTTCATTTCCAGTCTAATACAAAGCTTGCAGATCCACAATGCAAGGCTGCATAGAACCCTAGGTTTAGGGTTTAGGGATTGGGATTCGGGATTGGGTGAACCCTAGATGGTCTCTGATCTGTTGCAGGAATCTTCTGCCCCGAAGAAGAAGCTGATGAACGGAGTGGCAACCTTGGGTCTGCGTTCGAAGCTTTCGTTTTACGGGCATGGCACTGACAGAACCCCTAAACCCTAGACCCTAAGCCCTAAACCCTCTAAGCCCCCAAGCCCCTAAACCCGAAAAGCAGTACTCCCGCGATTGATATTGTTAGCATCAAGATTTCACAACGCCTGCTGCTGCCGCGGCTGCTATTGCTACTTGCTCTTCTTTGCCTTGCTCCTGAAAACAACAACAACAACTCCTACTACTACTGCTACTGCTACCGCTACTACTACTACTACTACTACTACTACTACTACTACTACTACTACTACTATTCCTCCTCCTCCTCCTCCTACTACTACTACTACTACTACTACTACTACTACTACCACTCTACTACTACTACTACTACTACTACTACTACTACTACTACTACTACTACTACTACTACTACTACCTACTACTATACTACTACTACTACTACTCCTACTACTCCTACTACTCCTACTACTCCTACTACTACTACTACTACTACTACTACTACTACTACTACTGCTACTGCTACTGCTACTGCTACTGCTACTGCTACTGCTACTACTACTGCTACTACTGCTGCTACTGCTGCTTGCAGTACCACTGCGGATGTCATTTTCTTCGGTGTTTGCGACAGCCTTCCATTACGGCGACAACACCGACCATGATAGGTACTACTGACAACCTTCACATAATGTGACATAAGGCGGCACAACAGTACAGAGGTTTTTGTTTGTATGTTTATATAGCATGCTACCGTACACTATACCATGATCTAAAGAATCTAACGTTCAAAACCAATACTACTCCCAGCACAACAATTCAGCAAACTACCCTGAACAAAGGGTTTCTTACGATGGTTAAATCATAGCCCATAGTCTGTGTTGAAGGGTCGGGGCGCTGTGAACGAGGCAAGGCAGCAGCTTTAGGCATTCCAAGGCCTTCTTGGGGCGAGGGCTGCAGAGGTGTGTGGAGAGTGTATCCAGAGAGTCAGATATCCCTGAAGCTCAAGTAAGCAATATATTCCTAGAAGCCCTGCAACGTTAAGTGCTTTAATTGAGGGGCATTGAGGGCCCCGGGATCATGAAGGGACCCAACATGCGAGCTGTTTAAACCCGGAACCACGTCGCAGGTGGGTCAATCCTATGCATACGGGTTTGAGGTTTATTGTTTAAGGGCTTGGTGTTTAAGGTTCCGTTAAGGGCTTGGTGTTTAAGGTTCCGGGTGTTGGGGTCTTTAAGGGCTTAGTCTTTAACAGGTTTGAGGCTTGGGGCTTCTATGCTGCGTAAACGCTAAAAATGGGCTGAGCCGGAGCGAAATCTTCTGGATGAGCTACGCTACGGGCAGTCAAAACCGGGAAGCCCCGACTCTTCAAGGAAGCCTAAACTCAAAGCCCGAAGCCCTTAACCCTTGACCTTAAACCCTTAACCCTACACCCTAAACCCGATACCCCTAAACCCAAAACCCTTGAAGGAGCTATTGCTCCTGAGGCAGACCTCGCCGATGTCTACTCCTTCGTCTCTTCCGACGACAAAGTCAAAGAAGAAGGGGGCAGGTTCAAGGTGGGGTCCTTTAGGGTTCAGGGTTTAGGGCTTTAGAGGGCCGCTTAGGGCTTAGGATTACGAGTCCTTTCCGCTGGGATAGTTGAGGTATTAGAGTTTAGGGTTTGGTGTTTGGCAAGTTTCGGCTTAGGGTTTCGGGATTTGGGGTACTGCTGGTACAGTTTGTGATATGCACACTCCGACCCCTAGCTTAAGGCTCCCGGGCTTATTCGAAATCCTTTCTTCCTGAGCCCGAAGCAGAGAAAAATCGAAGCCCTGGATCCCTTTTCGGCCCCTTACGAGTACTATAGGGCTCTATAATAAGTTTCCCTTTCTAGAAGGGTATTATGGGACTCTACAATAGGGTTCTCTTTAAGGGTACCATAGGATTTTTCTTTAGGAGGAACCACTAACAGAACCCTTAAAGGAACACTTGAGCGAGCCCTTAGTGGAAGAGTCCTGGACCCAAAACCCTAAATCCAAGGATAAAAGGATGGACCCTTAATAAGGACCCCGAGGTATATACCCTTAATACAGCTATTGTATAGCGAATATATCCCATTATAGGGTAGGGGACCCCATTAAGGGTCCCTCCTTTTCCCCTTTGATAAAGGCATCCTCACAGGAACCCTTAACCGAACCCTTTAGACCCAAGCCCCTAAACCCGTAAAGGAATCCTTGCAGGAACCCCCTAAGCCCGCTTAAAGGAACCCTTAAAGGAACCCTAAGCCTCCTTAAAAAGGAACCCTTCTAGGCATCCCTACAGGAACCGCTAAGCACAGTGCCCAGAGACTCCAATATCCCTTTGTTCTGGAATATTCCTTAAATCTTATTAGGGATCCTATCATAATTTAAGGAATATTCCTTAAATCATATTAGGGATCCTATTATTTTAAGGAATATTCCTCAATCAAGGGGTATTGGAGTCTCCTTAACCCTAAACCCTATAGATCCCTTATAGATCCCTAAAAAGGAGCCCTTAAAGGAGCCCTGGGTATTCATTAATTATATAAGGGGTATGGAGTCCCCGGGTGGGATACACTAAACCCCACACCCTACACCCTACACCCTAAACCCTAAACCTTAAATCCTAAACCCTAAACCCTAAACCCTACACCCTAAACCCTAAACTCCTAAACTCCTAAACCCCTAAAACCCTAAACCCTAAACCCTAAAACCCTAAACTCCAAAACCCTAAATCCTAAACTCTAAACCCCTAAACCCCTAAACCCTAAACTTTCAACCCTAAACCCTAAACCCTAAAGCGGATATTTCTTCGAAGGAAACCGACGGCTCCATCGAGGCCTGCCGGGCTGCCGAGGTGCGCGGAGCATCCGATTTAGGGCTCACGGGGCTTCTAGAGCCACGGTTTAGGGTTTAGGGATGTAGGGGTTTAGGGGTTTAGGGGTTTAGGGTTTAGGGTTTAGGGGTTTAGGGGTTTAGGGGTTTAGGGTTTAGGGGTTTAGGGGTTTAGGGTTTAGTTAGGGACACAAAAAGAACACAAGCATAAGCATTTTATAGGGATATCCCTACCGTATTGGGTTTCATGATAAGGGGGTTTAGACGGGACATCCCTATACTAATTTTTGCTTGCGTGTTGTTTTGGGGCCCGAAGTTAGGGACCCCCAAAAGGACGTAAGCATAGACATTTTACAGGGATACCCCTACCGATCTACCGACACCCCTAGCCTATTTGGCTTCGTTAGAGGGGGGGGCTCTCCTTGGGGTTCTTCGTAGATTTCGGGGTTTAGGGATTGAGGCTTTCGTGACAGCTTTTCACGGTTCTTTAGTTTACGGGTCCGCGGCCATTTGGGCCTACAGTAAAGGTTTAGGACGTTGCTGCCTGTTTCCCAGCGAGCCCAATGCCCCTTAGTTGAGGAATTTTGAAGGTCTGAAATTTATGATTTCAGGTCTGTTCCTTACTGAATTAATGGATATTGGATATACATGGCACGCTTGTACACATGCTACAATGATACTGGTACATACTGTTGATGGTATAAATAGGACCTGCGTTACCTTATAAGGACCCTGAACTATGGGAATTATGGTATATTCGTTACTATGGGTAATGTAGGATTTATACCATCAGCCGGTTGATGACATAAATCCTGCATTACCCATAATAAGGAATACGCCATAACTCCCATAGTTTAGGGTCATTCAGATAATGCAGGATTTATATCATCCACCGTAGTGACATAGAGACTCGCCATGTCCGAGTCCTCCTTCGGTAAGCCAATTCCCAGACCCCTTTTGGAGGATCCAAAAAGTAGATCCCTTAAGGGCGGTTCGTATAAAGTATCCTTCGCAGTATAGGGCCCCAAATTAGGGGATCTACTTTCTAGATCCTCCCGGGGGTCTGGGTTTTCGTGACCCGAGAATGGCTGGACGCGGAGGAGGCTCGCTATCAACGGGAAGAGGCTGAACCGCAACTGAGATCAGCCGAGATCAGGAACTCGGCCCGAAGTGGCACAAGGTGCAGCTCACCGTCACCTTCAGCGAGTTCAGTTGATGAGGATTCTTACCTTTGTTTAGTAGGGAATGGAAGAACGGTAGTAATAGTCGTTCTAATTGTACCACATTCCTCCATTCCCTACTAACCAAAGAAACCCTAAACCCTAAACCCATAACTACTATTACTACCATTCCTCCATTCCCTACTAACCAAAGGTAAGGATTAAGCTCTCTGGGTTGGACTTCGCTGGGGCTTCGGACTTTCCTGGTTCTCGTGCAGACCGGTGTCGTTCTGTGATGGAGCGCCCGAAACCCCAAACCCGAAACCTTAAACCCTAAACCCGAAACCCCAAACCGCTCCCTGAGCCCCCAACTCCTAAACCAAACCGCACCTGAAACTCCAAATCTCAACGCTTCCAGGCAGGCCGGAACAGATGGGAGGTGAAGGGAAGACCACCGTTCACGGTATAGGGCTCCTTGAACCCCAACCCCTAAACCCCGAAACCCAAAACTCGTAAAGCCCTAAACCCTAAAGCCCTAAACCCTAAACCCCTAAAGCCCTAAACCCTAAACCCTAAACCCAACCCTAAAACCTAAAACCCCTGAAGCCTCAACCTTAACCACCTATCTCGAGCCCTCAAGCCGCAAAAGCTTTAGGCCCACACTCTAAACCCCAGAAGTCTAAAGCCGTCAATATAGGGGCCGGGTTTAGGATTCAGGGTTCAGGGTTTAGGGTTCGAGATTCTTGAACAATTACCAAGACCATTCCTTGGGGTTCCGTATCGACCCAGATTTCGTGGATACCCTAGCAGCTCAAGATCTCCGACGCCCTAAGCCTAAATATCCCAACAGGTGGGGCTTCAGGGGTTTCGGGTTGAGGGTTCAGGGGTTTAGGGCTGATGGGTTTGGGTTTAGGGGTTTAAAGCCTTAGACTTGGGGTTTCCGGTTTCAATTGTTTAGGGCCTTATCCTCAACCCTGAAACCTAAACCCTATGAGACCCACTCGCAACGGCAAGGCCGACTTCATGTGAGCCGGGCCTCGTTTCGACGCAGCGTTCCCCGGAAGTCTTCGCAAGCAACAGGTAACGTTTAGGGTTTTGGGGTTTGGGGTCTGGTTCCTTAAATTCCAAACCCTAAACCCTAAGCCCTAAACCGCAAGGCCTGTCGACCTTAACCACAAGAGGAATGACGGGAGTCTAGCACAATGAGGCACCAGCAGGGTCCCAAGAAGGGTCCGTGATGCTTTATGACCCCCCCCTGCACCCCTGCAGCTTCGCGTGTTCAACAGGGTTTTCAAAGTTTCGAAATAGAGGTTTGTGGGGTATGTATGGGTTTGTAGGGTACCATACGTGCTACTTTAAGGGTTCATGTGCAACAGCAGAAAAACCACCCTAAACTATAAACCCTTTCTTTAACGTCTTCCACCTCGAAGACTTCCGGAGCTCCGGAATAGTCCGCACGGTGTGCTCGCCATAAATCCGGTCTGCACTAGCTAACTTCGGCTTTCAACCCATGGGCCCAAACCGTTAGGCCCTACTTGGAGGTTCATGGGTAGTTATATGTGGGGTTATAAGTGGGGGGCAACTATACTTTTAACTTATAGCTCATACTAGGGGTCTGAAATCCGACTTCTAACTACTTATGAACCTCCAAGCAGTAGGCCCTAAATTAGAAGCGAGAAAGTTGGAACATCATTATCGTCATGCCCCTAGGGCAAAGTATAGGGCAGTCCCAGCACTAATCATCCTCAGTCAATGTTTTAACTTTCCCGGGTGCACTATACTCTATACCTTCAGCGCTCCACCCTAGACTATGTCTTGTTAAGCGCGTATATAGGGAAATCATCATCAAGAGCCCTGAAAAGCTCCGCTCTCTACCGTCCAGGTAGCCCCAAACCCTACAAAAATGCAGGATAAGACCCGCTTCATTTTTTGGTATCCGGGGTTCACGGGTTCACCATAGACCTTCCCAAAAAGATAGGCTACGACCTCCTTCGTTATAGGGTGTTCAGGATTCACCACAAGCCAACCCGCTAGGGCGAATCCACAGACCGGTCGGGGCACGCCTGCTGAAAGAACCTCGAGCGGCTCCAAGATCCCTCTAAGCGGTTCATTTCAAGTAACCATAATCTGGGCTTTGGAGTACCATGCTTTAATACTTTTTTCTTTATGGAACCATTATGAAAGAAAAGTTTATACTTTTTCTCCCTGGTTACTTAAAAGCCCAGTAATAGTAACCTATGGTAAACTAGTTGGTTTCCTTTCCTTAATGTGCTATCTTAAATTGTATAAATTCCATGACAAGAACCCAGTATTAGGGTCACCAAATTCCCCAAGCCCTAAAATTCCACACAGAACCCTGAAGGGTCCTGGCTTAGGGTTCGTCAAGGGTTTACTCTCCCAAAGCCTTTAAAATCCTGAAGGACCCTCAAGGGTCAGGGTTTAGGGTCTAAGGTGTAGGGATACCCTAAAATTCCTGTTCCTAGATAATAAGCCCTCAACCCTAAGCCCTAACCCTAAACCCTGAACCCTAAACCCTAACCCTGAGCCCACAAAGGGGTCGAGGATGTAGTGTTGGGAGACTCGGGACCGAAATCCTTAAGCCCTAACTGCGAAACCCGAAGCTCCCGGGCAATGCCCTAGAATCTTGAACTTGGAGAACCTACCTGGAACCCTTTACAGTAAGCAATCCTTAAAGGAACTCCTAAAAGAGCCCTTTAAGGAATCCTTACTTGGAGGGTCGGGGGACTTAGTAACTGGTTATTTTCGGGACTTATAAGTACCATAGCCCCAATTAGGGTCCCTTTTGGGGTACTTATAAGTCTACTTACTTCCTGCTTACTGAGTCCCCCGACCCTCCAAGTATCTGGAGAGACCAATACTCCTTAATTAAGGGAATATAGTTTAAATCGTAATATGAAGCCACTAATGATTTAAGGTATATTCCTTAATTGAGGGGTATTGGGGACACCTACCCTTTTTGTGGATTCCTTGTTATGTTTTCCTGGAAGCCCGTAAAGAGTCAGGTTGAATGGGTCTAGGTAGGCGCTAGAATCCCGATAGAGCCCTTTCTGGTGCAATACCAGGGGGGGGGGGGGGGGCAGGGGGGGGGCAGGGCCACTGACGCAGCGACTCGGGACCATATATAAGCCCTGCAATTCGAGCCTAAGCCTAAGCTCTTGTGGGGGATCTTGGAACCTTCGAACTTTGCGGCCTGAGCCGTCACAGAAAGCCGAAGCTGGAGTAGCTGAGGGTTCGTAGGGCTTTAGGTTAGGATTCCAGTATTTGGGGTTTCATGTAGGCATCTTGATTAAGAAACCCCGGCCGTATAACCCCAACATAGTAGAATTCAGGGTTTCTTAATCAGGTTTCTACATTAGGGCAGTAGGGGGGTGTTAAGTATCAGCAGCATGAGGGTTTGAGGTCCGAGCCTGTGAAGGGAATGGTCTCGCTACTTGTTCAGACCCCTGCAAGGGGTACTTGGCGTATCATCGAACCTAGTAAGTAAGGTATGACTGCAATCATTGGGGCAATAAGTATTCATGAGTATGGTTGCAATATTTACAAACCTGGTGACTAAGTCAAATGATCCCGAAACCCTAAACCCTAAATGATCCTTTGAAATATTTCTTCGACCCACAGCCTGTGAGCCTTGCGGAGTATCTGAAAGCCGGGGCGAAGTCCACCAAGATTGAGGGGTTTAGAGCTTAGGGTTTTGTGTTTCAGGATCCTGCTATCTAGGGTTCTACATTCGGGAAACTTCTCTGAAGAAAAATGACGATGCCTAAACCCAGTGAGTCTGAACCGTGCTTGTCTACAATTTTCAGATGCTTTGCCTATGATGTTACCGCCCTCCCCCGGCCCCCAGCAAAAACCAAAGGGAAAGTCACAGCCTATTCGGGTCGTGTAGGCCCCTGTAGGAAGCCGGGACGGCCGGGCAGATGAGCCTGTTTGATGTCCCACGTCGTTGCATCAAGCGCAGGACAGTTTGTGGAGAACCCAGAGACTCCAATATCCCTTAATTAAGGAATATTCCTTAAATCATATTAGGGATCCTATTATGATTTAAGGTATATTCCTTAACTAAGGGATATTGGAGTCTCTGAGAAGTCTCCAGTGCTTGGGTGCGCAAGGACATTCAAACGAGGATCCCCGGGGCTAGGTAATACTTGTAATTTTGTACGTGCTGTTCATGTTGGTCATACGGGTAAGCTTGTTGCAAGTATGCATGTGATTCATAAGGGACTCGTTTTGTTCATCCGAAGCGACATGCCACGTCTCGACTCGCTTCTGTCCCACGGCCTACGGCGAATGCCGGGCACGTTGTCCGTGTCTTGGACTCAGGTTCCCTCTTCGCAAGATGTAGTAGCCGATGATGATGAAGATGAAAAACAAGATGTTGTGATTGTTGTGGTTGCGAGCATGATGATGATGGTGATGATGATGGGACGGATGATGATGACGCTGATGAGGACTCTGATGGTGACTGTGACCTTGGTGATGATGATGATGATAATGTTGGTCGTGGTTGCAAGTAGTGGTGATCGTGGCCGTGAGGCTGGCAAGGCATGTTGGCAGGGGTGGTCCAGTTTGGAAGCGTCCGCACGACTTCGCTTGTGCTCTGCCCTTCAATCCTCTAAGGCCCTCGTGTTGGGCTTCGTTGAGAGGTGATTTATATGGGTGGTTGTCGAAATTATGGTTCCTTTTTGGGTCCCTAATATATGACGGCAGCTACTACTTAGGGTACCCAAACAGAAAAGGGCACCTAAATCTGACAACTACCCATCCGGTGTGTCACCCTCCGAGTTTGGGGCTTGCGCAACTCGAAGTCTTAAGCCGTGCGGCCCGGTACTGTTCTGTGGCCTTAGCGGTTGGAACTGCTGTCTTCATGTTTAAAATTGGGTTTGGGGGCTACGTTCAATCAAGCACCCTCAACCCTTATTTAGTTTGCTGAGGTATTGGGCTAGGTTGCAGCAATAATATGAGCATGTAGCGACTACTCCCCCGCTAACCAATGCCCGCATTGCAACTGGCGTGCTTCGGCTCAACAGCGTCTTTCGTTAAAGACGGCTTGTCAAGTTCCTAAACCCAGTGACTTGGCCTGCAGTTTGAGGGCTCGTGGTCGCAGGGCTTGCAATGTAGGGTCCAGGGTTTAGGGTTCAGGGAGTTTGAGGTGCATATGGTTTGGAGTTCCCTGCACTCCCCGAATTGGAGCCGGTGCTTTTCTTGTGGGTTGTTTTGGTCGGAGCGGGGTGCTGGGATGTCGTGTAGAAACTTAACGCTCCAGTTGTTAGTATTTAAATTTATGTTTCTTTGCTGGCTTCATGAGGAATCCCTGCTTACTTTAGGAGTTGAAGCCCGCGGCTTAAACTCCGGTTTGAGGGTTTAGGGTTTAGGTAAGCCTAAACCCTAAACCCTATACTCTCAAAGCAATTTTGTTTTTTACTCTTGGCTCCCAGCGTTTTGGGCAGTATCCTCGGCACTTGTATCCACGGTTCTTTGAAGCGTGCTATAGGGGCCTTAATAATTAAGTTATAGTGTCATGGGGCCCAAAACCTTGTTCTAATTATTAAGGCCCTGATATTGCATGCGAAATCCCATTTGGGGTTTCGGGCTAAACTTCTGGACTTAGCGCCCTTTAGGCGACATGTCGCGTTGCGGACCGTGCGAAAGCCCTCAGGCAAACCCCTGGACCCTAAACTACCCTAGACTCTGAAAACACAAATCCCGAAACCCTGAGCCTGTACCCTAAACCCTAAACCCTAAACCCTAAACCCTGAAGGCATGAAGCCTAAAACCCTAAACCCCAAGCCCAAAACCCTGAAGCCGAAGCCATGAAGCCCAAAACCCTCAACCTTAAACCCTACACCCTAAACCCTAAACCCTGCTTGGAGGGTCGGGGGACTTAGTAAGTAGGTAGTAAGTAGACTTATAAGTACCCCAAAAGGGACCCTAATTGGGGCTATGGTACTTGTAAGTCCCGAAAATTAAAATAACCAGTTACTAAGTCCCCCGACCCTCCAAGTGCTACCCCAAAACAAGCTCTTTTGGACAAGACCACGAGGCTGCCTTCACCCGGGCACTCTTCCGAGTTGTCCCAACCCTTCGGAGAGACGCCCGGAGTCGCACTTTAAAGGAGGGCTTTGGGTGTTAGGGTTTTAAGGTTTAGGGTTTACGGTTTTTGGGTTTTAAGGTTTAGGGATTACGGTTTTTGGGTTTTGAGGGTTAGGGTTTAGGAGTTTGGGGGTTTAGTTAGGGGTTTAGGGTTGAGGGCTTTAGTTTTGTTTTGGGCCAGGGTTCCTCCAAGCTTCAGGGGTTCAGCTAAATACAGCCTTTTGTGTTTTTTTGCGTTAGGGGGTGTCAGGGTCTTGGGGGCTTGGACGTTTAGGTTTGTGGCTCTAAGGGAGCCCAACAGCTGGAATGTCTGTTCGTTCTCTTCTTTCAAGCAGTAGATACGGGTTGGGAGTGAACCCCTAAACCCTGAACCCCTAAACCCCAAAACCTCTACCCCCAAACCCTTAAAACCCCGAAACCCCGAAACCCCTAAACCCCTGAACCCCTAAGCCCTTCAACCTTAGTGAAACATACTTGTATGAGGCGACTCATGGCTCCGTCATACCACAGATTTCTCGGACCCATGTTTTCGGGTTTAGGGGTTTGGCGTTTGGGGGTGTAGGATTCAGGCTTTGGGGGTTTAGGGTTTAGGGGTTTAGGGGTTTGCCGTTTGGGGGTGTAGGATTCAGGGTTTGGGGGTTTAGGGTTTAGCGCCCGTATAAAACCACAATACCGCATTGAAAGCCCTGCTGAGGAGTCCGGGTCTCTACATATAACCGTCGACCTCGCAACAGCGCTGGACGAAGAGGACTGCCTCATACTATTGAGGATATAAATCCAGCACTACCATAAGGACCCTAAACTATGGGAAATGTGGTATAGTCCCTATTACGGGTCATATTCCCTACTACGGGTAATGCAGGATTCATATCACCAACCATGCTTGAGGGGTGCGGGTTTAGGGTGGAAGATCTCGGCTTTGGCGTGCTTTGTGTAGGCTGTCACATTTGGAGTTTGGGGTGAAATGAACTAGGTTGGGTTTTGGGACATTTTTTATTTTCATTATTTGGGTTTATAAGGGACCATATATATATATATATATAGATATATATATATATATATATATATAGATATTTTTCAGGGTGTTTAAATGCCAACCCTCTGAAGTACTAACAGTCATAAAGGAAGTAGCACCAGCTGAAACGGTCACATGGACATGAATGACCGTATGACCGGCAGTAGTTAAATAGCAGCATAGTACTGGCGACTCACATCAGCAGCCAATAGCAGTTAAATTGATGATCGGAACCAGGCACAGTTGTGATTAGAGTAGCAATCCTGATTGCCCGAGTCTTTGGTCATTCTTCACGCTGCGCACCGAGCGTGTGAAAGGCCGATTCCGGAGCCAGAACTCTATGAAGCCTCTTTCGAACCCTTATAAGGAACCCTTAGAGGAGGGTTTAGGGTTTAGGGAACCCTAAACCATCCCCAAAGGGAGCCGGTACAAACTGATTCTCCATCCCCAGAGCCCACAAGCTTCAAGTCTCTAAGAGCTGTTGTTTTTCTACCTGAGACGCCGCAAGAGCGAAAGTTCATGGATTAGGGTTTAGGGTTTCGGTTTTGGGTGCAGGGTTTGGCAACATCATTTACGCGCTTAACAGCGAAGAAACGTTGCTGATCTGTGCCTTTTCACGCAGGCAAGGCGACGCCGGTTCGCCATCAAGAGCCTAGCCGTCGGGCTGACCTTGGCGCAACACTGGGACCGCATCTGCCCACGCCGCCCAATTGGCTGCGATAACTAGACCGAGGCCTCCTAGGGACGGCAAATACGCGACCTGGCGAGCAGCAGCCCAGTCGTCTTCCTCGCCAGCCGGGTCCTTGGTCGCCGATCGGGCCTTCAACGAGCGGCCAGACCGCACCGTAACGTTTCGAAGCAAATGCTGTGCGCGGGGCGCCGCGTCGCAAGCGAGCAACAGCCAGGCGCACTGGACATTGGGAAGCTGCGTGCTTTCGTCTCTTACATGTCCCCGGACACTGAACCCGAAACCCTAAACCCCAACCCCCAACCCCCAAACCCTAAACCCAACCCCCAAACCCTAAATCATACACCAAAAACTTTAAACCCTGATCCCCAAACCCCAACCCCTAAACCTACAACCCTTCACCCTAAACCCTAAACCCTATATGCCCTAAACCTTAAACCCTAAACCCTAAACCCTGAACCCTAAACCCTGAACCCTAACAAAAGGCCATGCGCTGGGTTCGTGCCGCCTGGTGGGCCTGGGCCCTTGCGGCACCGGGCGTGGCCGTTGAGGTCAGCAGCCAGGAGGCTCTTTGGGGTTTTCTGAGCGGGTTTAGGGGTTGAGGGGGTTTAGGGGGTTTAGGGGGTTTAGGGATTTAGGGGTTGAGGGGTTTAGGGGTTTAGGATGGTTTAGGATGGTTTAGGATGGTTTAGGATGGTTTCGGGTTTAGGGATTTAGGGTCTGAATGGTTTTGGGGTTTTATCAGCCTTTGCAGATGTTCGCGATGCCGCTTAGAACCGATTCTCGCCGTTGCTGCTGCCAGTATTGCTATTGCTACGCTGACCAGGACCATGCTTCGAGAAGTTTGCCACGTGGCTAGTGTATATCTGCGATGTGCATGCCGTTCGTCTTGTTTCTTGATGACGTACGGGTGGCAACCGTGCTGTGCACGACAGTCATGATAAACCAAGCAGCTACCAGTCTCACGAGTATGGGTCGATACTGACTACAACTACCAGCGGCGCGCTTTGAATCCTGAAGTCTCGACCCGCAACCCTAAACCCTAAACTCTGAACTCCGAGACCCGTAAACCCAAAACCCTAAACCCATAAACCCCTAAGCCTCTCAAGCCCAACAAAGACAGTCGTGGGTGTCCATTGACGGCGCCGGCGATCTAACGAGGTTCGGGCCCCTGCACCTGAAGGGATCCTTTGCATCTTTTCGAAGTTCGAACATATAGGTCAGGGTTTAGGGTTTAGGGTTTAGGGTAAACGAAAATTTGTTATTACATCTCTTTGAATGGTTCTGAGCTGTTAACCTCCCTCGGGCCCCAAACCAGTTAAGGGTTTAGGGTTCAAGGTTCAGGCTGTAGGGTTGAGGACCCCAAACCAGAAGCTCTGGAAGGCCCCACAGATCCCAGCGTTGTGGAAGCAGGGGCTTGTGATTTGAAGAAAGTCATGACCTTGAAACCCTGAGCTTTGAACTACTCTCAGACTTTCAGGATTTTAACTGTGTTTGAGCATTTTCTGCATTTTGGGGTTTACTGTAGGGCTCTTGATGTTTTGTTTTTGGAGTTTAGGGTTTAGGGTGTAGCTGTAGCACTTCCCAGCTCTTGATCAAGCAGCTCTCCTTGGGGTTTGTAAGGTTCATGCCTTACCGAAAAGCGGGCATGCTTGGAGGGTTGGGGAACTTAGTAACTGATTGTTTTAGGGGCTTAGTACTTATAAGTCTACTTACTACCTACTTACTAAGTCCCCCGACCCTCCAAGTGCTCAAGCAGAGTCGGAGCTATCGAGAACCCTCGGAATCTGAAATCCCAAACCCAAAGCCCGAAGAGAACCGTGAAACCGGAAGACCCTACTTGGAGGGTCGGGGACTTAGTAAGTGGGTAGTAAGTAGACTTATAAGTACCCTAATAGGAACCCTAATGTCCCTAAAATAAGCAGTTACTAAGTCGCCCGACCCTCCAAGTAAACTTTGGCCCTAAATCCTAGACCCCTAAAAGCCTTAAAAGCTCCGCGCCCCAGAGTCCTAAAAGCAGCCTTGTAGAACCGTTATAGAAAACCCTCCTTAGAAACCAGCACTTGGATGTTCATGGGTAGTTATACGGGGGGTTATAAGTAGGGTAACTATACTTGCAGCCCATATTAGGGGACTTAAAACCCCACTGAAACTCCAAGTAGCAACCCCGTGAAGCCCATAAGACAGCTCCGTAAACCCTAAACCCTTGAGGTGGCCCCACGGTCATGGCGTTCACGCAGCGGATCTTGCCAGCCACTGGGAATCCGCCTCTCGCCTTGAACTAGGGGTACTTAGGATTCATTTTTAATTTTTGGTTATTATAATCCCTCAGAAACAGCCGAAACAGCTAAACTTATCATTTTTGCCAGGGTTCTAAGTTCAGATTTATTCGCAGTGAGCGGACCCTAGATCCTAAGCCCGAAGAGGTTTGAGATGCGTGATGAGGAAACTCGGGGATTGCTGGGCTATGGCTTCAACTCGATGCCTCGATGCTGCTTTCTGCAGTTGCTTGGAGGGTCGGGGGGCTTAGTAACTGGTAATTTTGGGGACTTATAAGTACCATAACCCCAATTCGGGTCCCTTTTAGGGTACTTATAAGTCTACTTACTACCTACTTGCTAAGTCCCCCAATCTTCAAGTGCAGTTGCCGTTTTGTTGTGATACTCGGAGCCTTGCAATTCGCCATCATGTTGATGTCGATGTCGCCGGCGCTGGTGATGATGACGTTGTTCTTGCTGATGTTCAGGTTGTTGTTGATGAAGAAACGGAAGAAAAATACGACGATGACGGTGATGATGATGATGATGTTGATGATGATGATGGGCGGATCAGGGTCCTTACCATGGTGCTGCTGGTGGTGGCGGCGGTGTTTGGTTGCGATGTCAGTGCTTGCAGGCCGACTTGTGTAGGGTTTAGGGTTTTAGGGTTTTAGTGCTTTCTGGTTTAGGGTTTAGGGTTTAGGGTCGATCCGTCACAGCCCCAGATATTTTGGGGCCTAAGGCCCTAAGCCCCGAACTCTAGTGGATTCCGGAGGGGGGGGATCGCCGGTGTCACATCAGAGGCACAGACCCTGAAGGCGCGAAGACCGAAAGACTATGCTAGCAGTCGTATTGGTAATTCGTGGCAGTATGAATATCACTATTAGAACTGTTCTTCTTCTTACCCCCCAAACACGGAGACGCCAAAACCTTCAGTCTACACGCAAAATCCAGAACCCTACATCCAAAACCCTAGCCTAAACCCCATGTGGTAAGCCCTACCCCTCAACAAACCCTATCTCCTAAAGCCTAAACCCCTAACCGCTTGAGGACAAGAAGATGATGAGGCACGGAATCGGGTGGACGGGCTTTCTGGAGGCTGCCATGGCAGCAGTATTGATACACTTCATCATGAACGTTGGATGAAATCTTGTTCTATTCACAAAATACAGCATTGATTCAACACGATGATGCGGTAACCTGTGTGTTGTTTTTATTTACAGCTTTCGCACCAAACCCGTCTCTCCGAAGCCCAAGCCACTGCTTACCCTAAACCCTAAACCGTGTCGCGGACTTGGTAAACAGGGACATAAAATCTCAACGAAACACGTCATAGACTAGTATCCCAACTATAGTACTTATCCTGATGCGTCTGTGATCGAGCCCAAAACCCGAACGATTTGCACATGAGTCTGGGAAGTAGGGTTGAGAGTGTGGGGCCTAGGGCAAATTATAGAGAGAATTTGGGGTGTATTGGACTATGTAGTTTACATGAAGGCACCCTCAGGAACAGCATCCCGGTTCTTGAGGCCGTCACATTGCCTCTTTACGGATTTAGGGCATAGCTTCTGTGTTCGCAAGTGCAATCCCTGGTTTCCTAAAATTCCGATGCATTCGTCTTGGGCTGTAGCGAATTCACTCTAAGGATGTGGTACTACGATGGATACCCAGGTGAACCCAGAAACCCTAAACTCATCTAAACCCCAAACCTCTAGAAAACCCTGAGTTTGAGGAGCACTATTCCCCCTACAGAACCGGTGCCAACTCCCTGTCCAACCCCATAGAACCTTTTACACCGCAGGAGAAGCGAGAAAAGCTCGGAAAAGCCCGCGAGCGAGTGGTACCCGAACAGCGGACACCAGGTCCATGATTGAGGGTCTTAGAGTTACAACAGGGTAACAGGGTTTAGGGTTAAGCCTAAGCTAAACCTTAAGACCCTAAACCCTAGAGGATCTAGCGGTCGCGGTTTAGGGTTTAAGTTTGGGGTTTAAGGTCCGTGTTTTCGGTTCAGCGTGTAAATTTAGGGCTTTGGGGTTTAGGTGTTCTTCGGCTTCCATAAACCCTAAACTAACTGTAGGGTTTTAGGTTTCAGGAATGAAAGCGAAGGAACAGCGATAGCAAGCTCAGCCCTGAAAGCACAGTTTTTCCCTTTAAGGGGCTTCTTTCAGGGTTCCTTTAAGGGAGCTTTATAAGGCCAAGGCCGAGGCGCCGCGGCGCCCTTGACTTAAATCAAAGCTGAAAATGTGAAAGCTTCCTTAAGTCGGAAAGCCTTGATAAAAAACAACATGCCTGAATACTAAAACAGAACCCAATAAACCCGAAAAGCAAGCACCTCTAGTAAAGGGACCCCTGAAAAGGGACCCTCATATCTCAAGATCCGATTCGAAGAGGGGCATAATCTTTGGCGGAGGCCCGCGCATCACGACCGTCGTTTGAGGCAATGGCGCTTTTCATAAAGAGGGGCTTGTTGCTTGAGCGTAGGAATTCCGGGTGCAGGGTTAGCTGGGTTTTTGGAGGGCTGTGCCTGACTCCTGTTGTTACTCTCAAGGGAGCCCTTATCGAACCCACACAGAACCCTTCTTGATACCCTTACAGCGCCCTTCTAGAGCCTTTTCAGGAGCAGAAGATTTTTGCAAGGCCATTATGCAAATGGAGACTTCAGGGTTGTAGAAGGCTTGTATAAGGGGCTTGCAAGGGGGTTTCGGGGCTGTTAAGATTACAACGGGTGTATAAGGCGTGTGCTTGGAAGGAACCATAAGTGCTCATTTTTGCGCAATTTTTTGGGGCACCTCAACAGTAAACTCCCCAACCAAGTGCGCGAAAGGGACTGCGGTTCTTGCAACAACCCTAGACCCTCCATAAACCCTAAACCCTAAAACAAAACCCAAGCGAGGCCAGACTCTGGGATCGGAGCTAAAGAGAGAGAACCACAGGAACAAGGTGTCATTGCTAGTTGTTCCGACTTATTGCACATCCCGATCGACAGCTTGAGAAATGACCCAAACATTCCTAAAGGCGTGAAGGATTTAAGCCCCCCTAAACCCTAAACCCATGGACTAAACACCCCAAGCCCCCCGAAAGCCCCGAGACCACCAAGACCCGAAAGCATTCCGAGCTTTGCAGAAACTACCCCAAGCCCAAGACGAAAGCAAATCAAACCCTTGACCCTAAAACCTATGAGCCCTGAACCCAAACCCTGAAACCCTGAACCCCGGAACCCAACACCCTAAAACAGATTCCGATCTCCGTGCTTCGGGACTTCGTGCTCGAAGAGCACCGTGCGATCAGCTGCATGGCATGCAACCATTTTTCGGAGTTTCTGTTGCAGGGCTTTCGGGTGCTAGCGTTCAGTGTGTTTATTTAGCAGGATGTTAAAGTATAAGGGGCCGCTCGGGATGGTCTAAGTGCGCTTGTTCAGGCTTTTGTTCAGGACGTTCGTGGTGTTTAGGGTTGTAGGGGCGTGGTTTTAGCTGTACACAGGCTTCTTGGTTCTAGGATTTCAGGATCCGTTTATGTTGGGTTCGAAACCGAGGGCAATGAAACCTATTCCTACGCAACGGCCAGAACAACAATACCACACCGTGGCAATGACTGCAATATCAGTCACAGTGACTATGAGCTCCAGGAGAAGTTTATGTGCGTCCTTCAGAGCTTCTAGATCTTAGAGCTGAAGGGCAGTCTAAGCTGGGGGTGGAAAGCTGGTTTCGAGTTTAGGGATTTGGGGTTTGGGGTTTAGGGTGCAGGGGTTTGGGGTCTAGGGTTTTAGGGTCGTACTGATGGCTTTACCCCAGTCCTTCAACCCCGAGCCGCAAACCTCGAAGCAATAGAGGGGCCTAAGCAATTACCCATACCTTTTTCGTTATAGTGTAATATAACCCAAAACCCTCTTTTAATTCTTAAGGCCCCTATATCACACACTCCAGGGCTGCAAGCGGAAAGACCCGTAAGCCTCGGGATGATCGTGATCATGCGAGAGTGAAAGTTCACCGCAGGTGAAACGAAAAGACACCTGGAGCCCGAAACTGGCCCTCCCCAAGCGCCTAAGCCATATACCCTAATATATATATATATATATATCCTCAGGCCCAGAGCATGAAGCCTTGACTGCAAGACCTTCATGTGGAGAGCATGATGACGGAGAGTTTAGGGTTCAGGGTGAGGTAGCCTTCATTACTTCGACTTCCGTAGGATTTAGGGGGCAAAGTAGAGAGTGGCAAAAGCGGAGCTCCCTAACCCGCAGGGCCCTCGAAGTCCCGACCCCGTAGTTCGAGCCCACGCAGTCCCAGACTTCGGAGCCCGCACGCTCTGCATCCCCTCCGTAAAAAAACTGCAAGCTCCCCTGTAATAGTGGCATAATAGGCAGATAATAGGGCCCTAATATAATCCTTATAGTCACTATGTCAGAACAGAACACGGAAGCAAGTATGATGAGCCCATAGTGCAGGCTTTGTGAGTCTACGTGTCTAGGGTTTGAGAATTAAGGGTTAAGGGCCTAAGCATTTTACAGAAGTCAAAACATTGCCAAACTCTTTGAGCAAGTTTGGAGTTGTCGGAGATGGAGGCACTTGGTGGCAAGACATTTTGGAAGTCGTTTCGGTTAAACAGCCCCTTCAACCTAACACCCTAAACCCCAAACCCTCTAGCCAGGCAATGCCACGGGCTCTGGAGGAGATCTGAGGTGGCAAGACTAGCAGGGTATTCTGATTGTTGTACTACCAGCTTTTGCTATGGGTATTTTTGAAGTGTTTATGCTGATTTTGCTTGCGTTTTTGGTGCACGTCTCGTGTCCCAAACTCAAGTTTTGTACGTTTTTGTCCGCATTTCATGCTGGAATTGCCGGTTGTGCCGATGTTTTTGCTGTTCTTTGATGCCTTCAATTTGGACTTTGTCACTCTTGCCAAGATTTTCTTTTCTCAGAAAAGAGCAGCCATGGCCCAGGCATTGTGACGTGCTTGTGTTTGTTCACACGTGAGCAGCACAGTGCAGTCCTTCTTTGCAATTATGCATCATCTGTTCTGTAATTCCCAAACCTTTCCAAAGATGAAGCCCTAAACACCAAAGTCTGGTAAACCATAGGATTTTCTGGGTTTCCGGAAGCATCAAAACACGAGGGCAGCAAGTCAACCGCATACCTGTTCCTATTCTCCAGTACTGTCCTCATTTCTCTGTTGATTTCTAATGGAAGATCAAGTCCTAAAGCTTAGACTCCTAATCAAGGGTTTAGGGTTTCGTGCCCTAAACTCGAAACCCTGAACCCGAAACCCTAAACCCTAAACCTTGAACCCTAAACCCTAAACCCTGAACCCTAAACCCTAAACCTGAACCCTAAACCCTGAACCCTAAACTCTAATCCCTGGACCCTAAACCTAACTTAAACAAAAAGAACCCTAAACCCTAAATTGCAGGTGGGGGGCCTCGCAGATCACCCGTGGCCCTGCGGGACCGAAGGGCGACAAGGGCGACAGGGGCCCGGCAGGTGGCGCAGGCGCGCCGGATGTTCAAGTCATTTGGAGGGTCGGGGGACTTAGTAAGTAGGTGCTCCTTTAAAGGGGATTCTAAGGGTTCCTTTAAAGAGCTTCATAAGGGTACTATAGGGTTTAGGGTTTAGGGTTCAGGGATTAGTAAGTAGGTAGTACGTAGACTTATAAGTACCCTAAAAAAAGGACGCTAATTGGGGTTATGGTACTTATAAGTCCCCCAAATAACCAGTTACTAAGTCCCCCGACCCTCCAAGCAACAGGCAGGATGAAGGTACTTGGAGGTTCATGGGTAGTTATAAGTAGGGTTATACGTATAGTTACCCTACTTGTAACCCTACTTACAACTACCCAAAAACCTCCAAGTAGGTTATGCCCCTTATATAAGCTCTAGAGCCTAATAAACCGCCAAAACCCCCCAAGGCTTAAATCCTGAACCCTGCAGCCACTAGCTAAACCCATATCCGAAAGCCCGAGTAGTAGTAGTAGTAAATACCAATGCTACCGCCAAGAGGACGACTGCGACTGCCACTGTGCGGCGGCTGCGACAGTGGTTGCTTACTTACCAGTACCATTATCATTACCATTAGTGTGCTATTGGATTCTTGTATTGCCAGCATTATCACTGTCCTCACTACTAGTAATATTATGCTAGTATCATCAGTGTTACTATTGACACCAGGATTATGAATACGACTATGATTTTTATGCTGCGAAGTTACTGGTGAGACACAGACATTAAACAAGAAGCCAGCAAGTCAAGAGCTATCCCCCCCCAGATGCCAGGACAGCATACACCAAGAAATGTAAGCCTCTGAACTTCAACCTAACACCCTAAATCACTACAACCCTAAACCCTAAAACCTACAGCCCTAAAGCCGTAAACCCTACAATCCCCAAGCAACTGTTGAGTGGAGGGCCTGCAACAGCCCCCTGGTGAGGCAGAGCCGGAACAGCCGGCGCCAAAGGCGACAAAGGAGACGAAGGGGTCGTAAATCCACACCCTGAGCCCTGCTTGGAGGGTCGGGGAAGTAGACTTATAAGTACCCTAAAACCCTACAGTAAACCCTAAACCCTAAACCCTAAACCCTAAAAAGGGACCCTAATTGGGGTTATGGTCCTTATAAGTCCCTCAAATAACCAGTTACTAAGTCCCCCGCCCCTTCCAAGCACACCCTGAGCCCTAAACCCTAAGCCCGAAATAACCCTAAACCCTACAACCTGGAACGTAAACCCATCCGACGGTTTTGGGTTCGGGGGCTAGGCTTGCGAGTTGAGGCTGTGAATTTTTGGGGTTGCGTCAGGGTCACTAAACCCAAAACTCTCAACCCAAAGCCCTATACCCTGAACCCTACGCCCTAAAGCCTAACCCCAAATTCCTAACCCTAAAACCCAGACCCTCAACCCAAAGCCCTATACTCTGAACCCTAACCCTTAACCCTTACCCAAACCCTAAGTTGAACAGGCAGCCAGGGCGAGGAGATGTCGATGGATTTCTGTTGTTTCCGCAGTTTTTTGTTGGTAGAGTTTAAGGTTCAGAGTTTGGGGTGTTGAGTTTGGGGTTTATGGTTTGGGGTTCAGGGTTTGGGCTATAGGGTTTAAGGTTGGGACAACAATGAGACCTTGCGAGGTGTGTGCGAAGACAGGGGGTAATGAGGGAATCCTGGTGTTGAGGACCCGCAAAGAGGAGCTCGCCCCCCCTCAAGTTTTCAGGACCCCATCTTTCCACGTAGGGTTTTAGGGTTGTTTGCCCGGTCTAATGCCGTAACCCCAACCCTACATGCCCTGGAGCAAAACCCCAAAAGTCTCAAGCTAGAAGCTCTAATATAGGGGCCTCCAAAAATTTTGTGGCTCCTTATTATAATTATAGTATAGTAGCTCCCAAAATCTTTTTCTTATTGTACAGGCGCCTCTATTAAGCCCTATGAGGATCCCCCAGCTGTGTAAACGCCGCTTTGTCGCCAGGAGAGCCTGGTGCGAAAGGACCACCAGGGGAGCAGGGGCCCATGCAGGACATGTGCCCCGGCAGCTTGGGAAACCCTACTGTAGCGGGTTTAGTAGGGTTTAGGGTTTAGGGTTTAGGGGTGTAGGGGCTTGAAGTTGATTGGGCTTAGATTGTTTCACCGTGAACCATCAATCCCACACACTTATGTCCTCTGTGTTTCGTAGATGCCCGGAACTCCCTAAACCCTAAACCCCAAAACTCTGAACAGCAAAGAAGAACAAAAACCCCTAACCCTCCGGAGCCCGGGTTCCAGGAGGCTGCGTAAGTGTAGGTTTAGGGTTTAGGGTTTAGGGAGGAAGTTAGGAAGGCTTTGGTCCTCCCCCGTGACAGAACCCAGAGCCTCCAAAACCCCTTAATTCAGGAATATGCCTTGAATCATATTAGGGTTCCTATTATCATTTAGGGTATATTCCTTAATTAAGGGGTTTTGGAGTCTCTGGGAAAAGGGTTTAGGGTTTAGGGTTCATTCGGGTCTAGCTTTTTTTGGGTGGGTTTAGCCTTTATTAGGGTTGGGTTCAGGGTTTTGGGCTTCTAAGGGTTTAGGGTTTACTTGCTACCAACGCATTCAACCTTATCGCAGCTCCAGGAAGTACAGAGAACAGGATGACTAGTGGGATTCCCTATACTTCTCCTTAAGAGCATGAGGAGAAGGATGTTCCAGCTCTCTGGCGTCTGCTTTAGAACAAAGTGCCATGTACAGCAGGGATGATCAAGCAAGTTCTGGACCATAGCAAGACAACGCCACTGTTGATTCATGACTCAACTTTCCCCGCCCCCCACAACAGGAACTGCTCCCCTCATCTCGAAACCCAGTCCTCCCAAACTGTCAGGCCAAACTCCAAAGCGTGGACCTTAAGTCCTTAACCCCCAAGCCCTCAAATTCTGCCTCAAAACCTCTCCTCAGAAGCCAGCTAAAAGAGCATACTTCTGCAAAGCCAGGACTCAGATAAAGCACTTTAGGTAGCCATCTGCAGAAACTCCTCGGAAGCCAGCTCCAAGAGAAAGAAGCCTAGGAAGCCAGCTCCGGAGAATCTTGCGTCCGTTGGTGCCTGGGCTCAAACGGACGTAAGGTTTTCCGTGTTGAATTTCTCGGGTTTAGGGATTATGTGCAATGTTCCGGGCGCAGTGTTCTGGGCTGAGAGCTTGGGGTCATTATTCCGCTTAGGGTTCACGGTAGGGCGCAAATCCAGACAAGAGGCGAAGGCAATAGTAGTAATGGTAGTACTGATAATGGTAATAAGACCAAAAATACGGTTGATGATATAAACTAATTATAAACCCTGCATTACCCATGATAAAGAATTTACCGTAATTCCCCATAGTTTAGGGTCCTTAAGGTCATGCAGGATTTATATCATCAACCGTAGTGATTCAGGGCTCTCAAGCCCAAATGGAGCCTAAGCCCTCAAACTTCAATCCCGAGCTCCTCCTGCCCTGAACTTGCGAAATCTCAGAGCTGGGCTTTGTCGCGGGGAAACCGGCCCCCCAAAAAACTAGGAAATTTGTTGGGTTCCCTGTTTCCCCGAAGATAGAATGCAGGGTTGCGGAGCACTTTAGTGTCTGGGTGTTTCGGGCCGTTTGGAGGTTTAGTGTTTAGGTTTGGTGTTGGGGGTTTGCTTGCAGAAGAACGGCATCCCATTTTGGGCTTTGAGCCATGCAGCAAGCAAAAGCACCCAAACCAAAACAGTTCTGGCAAAACGGGCGTGCAGTAAGTTGGCCTAAAGCGGGGGACAGCATTTGAGGCACTTACGTATTTATTCGGCCAGCGAATCCTAAACTCCAATCCCTGATTCCTCTACCTGAATGAGCACGCGAGCGCTTTTTGCGGGCAGTTTTCCGCCGTGAGTTTCATGTTGTTGTATCTTTTGTTGAATGACGGGTTGTATTGTGCTTTATAAGAATCCTCAACGCTAAATCCCCACAAAAAGAGTCTTGTTGGCTGAGCCTAATTCTGAGGAATGGTGGGTGGCCTTATCCTCTTCAACCTCATATCCGCCTGCACTGTCTATGCTGTAGTCGCAGGCCGCGGCTTGTGATGTGTGCTTTCCAGTTCCACGTGTAATTTCCCGGCCTGCTCAGTTTTTTTGACGAGGTTTCTTGGGCTCTTTTTCAGGTTTAGGGTTCAGGGTCCTTGGTTCCTGAAGCCTGTGGACCTTAGGCTTGCAGTTTTCATTCTCGACTCCCTTTCGGAGAGGTGTGGGGCCAAGGATGGGCCCAGAGAGAGGGCAAATATGACTTATGGAGTATGCAGTATTCAAGATCAGCATGACGAAGGTAACGACGATGTTGATGATGGCTGTGATGCTGATTGAAATGGTGTTGAAGATCACGATCTGTCTTTGCTGACTGTCAGGATACACTGTAGCAATGTTGGTACTGATGCTGAAGATGACGGCGGCTGATGCTGCTGATATTGGTGATGCTGATGCCGCCGCGACACTCGCAATGTTAATGATGGGGGCTGTAGTCCTAAACCCAAAACCCTGACCGATGATGACGGCCGATGGTGATGCTGAGATGTTGATGTCTGCGGCTACAGCAGTCGCAATGAGAATGGTGATGCTGTTTGCGGTGACCCGGCACATAACCGGCTGCTTCTTTTTCAGTATAATATAGGGGCCTCGTTTGTTACCTATACTATTTTGGGGGCTCATTAAGACGATTATGGGATAATGGGCCCCAAAACCATATTCTAACGGTTAAGGCCCCTATATTAGGCCAATGAGTCATGCGTTGGTTTCTGCTTAACAGCGGATGGATGCATGCATATGTATTCGTGTACGTACATGCACATAAGCATGCTGGCATATGTATGTACGCAGGCATGTACGTAGGCATGTATGCAGCAAACGAGAGAGGACAATCATGTTCAGTCGTCGCGCAGGTTGAGGGCTTGTTAAAGGCCGACCTGTTAAACCCTAAACCCGAAACCCTAAACCGGGTTTAGGGTTTAGGGTTCAGGGTTCAGGGTTTAGGGCCTATACCCTAAACCCTAAACCCTGGCCTTACCCTGGCAGGAAAGCTCAAAAAGGGCGACGAGCAGAAAAAGAGCATGGAAGAAGGTGCGCCCGAGGCCGACCGGAGAGTCCCTGCGTTTGTGTGGGTTCAGGGTTTAGGGTTCGGGGTGTAGGGTTTAGTGTAGGGTTTACAGGGTTTTTTAAGGCCCTGGGTCGCAACCCCAATCATAAATCCGAAATCCGGGCTTGAACCGCTGGAATCTGGATGTCGAGTAATGCTCGTTCAGAATGGTTCCTCTAAGGCACAGTTACTTAATCTCAACCAGTCTAGCATGGACCGGTGTGCATGCAGGGCTGAAGGAATGAAGTGGAGATAGCATGACAGAGCATCCTTTCTGATGACAACAGTGCGAGGTACTCTCCTCATTCCTCTGGAGCTAGTCGCCTTTGAAGGCAGAACGGCAACAGGAGGCTTGATATTAAAATCATAGTGCATATGAGGCAAGCCAAACAGAGCACCCGAAACCCACAACCCTGAATCTTGAACCCAAGTCCGACTTCGAAAGGAGGGCGAAGAGTGGGGCGAGGAGGCGTGGGGCGAGGAGGCGTATCCTGAAGAAGCTACTTAGCCGACTCGTCGCACCGCGCAGTATGGGGGCCTTAATAGCTGGATGAGGGTTTAGTATTATCAAGGTTTAGGGTTTGGAGTGGGCATTTGGCTTCAAGGTCATGTCGAAGTAGCTGCCTCCTGAAGGCTAGAATGAAGGCTGCAAGGCTGTAAGGTTTCATGATCCGTGAACCGTAAACCGCAAGCCCTAAACATAACCCTTAGCCCTTAGCCCTAACTGCGGGAACTTAAACCAGTCTGCTATAGGGGCCTCAACAATTCCCAATCTATTTTTGGGGTTCCTCATTATAATTACAGTAGAATGGGCCCGCGAACCCTATTCTATTTGTTAAGGCCGCTATATCATAGAACCCCACTACAGATCCCTTATAGACCCCTTTAAGGAACCCGTTAAAGGAACCCTACTCTAATTATTAAGGCCCCTATATTGCTCTCGAGGCTTTAGTGGAGGCTTCCTCCCTCGTACTTCACTTCCTTTGCTCGGGGCGTGGAGTCCGAAGAAAAGCTGGTAGAAATAATTAAGCCCCCTGATATGAGTTATAAGTATAGTTGCCTTACTCATAACCCCACTTATAGCTACCCATGAACCTTAAGTAGTCCACAGCCATGGCTTGCCTTGTTTGATCGTTGTTATTGCATTGCTTCCAACTATCATCGAATGCACTGAAGAGTGGCTATGGCTGGTCGAATTGTCTCCGCATCTTCAGAAACTTCAATGCCACTTCTGCACTACCGTTCCTTTGCAGATGATTGCACTGTCACTGCCAATGGTGGTAACATTGTGTTTGCTTTTGCTTTAGTAGTAGGAGAAACCCCAAACCCTAAATCCGGAGTAGCAGTACTTCTGTGACTACATCAGTTGTTGCTACGGGGGCCAAGTCGAGTCCTTCCTCTTGCTAGCCTTTACCCTCGGATTTTGGGTTTAGGGGTTTAGGGGTGTAGGGGCCATGGGGTCTATAGGGTTTAGGGAACCCCAAACCCTAAACCCGCATATGTTTCTTACGCAGTACCTTCCGAACTTCTCTGAAGCATTTCGAAGATCTGGAGCTCATGCCCACGCCCGTGAGTGCTTAGGGCTTTGGGGGTTTAGGGCTGTAGGGCTGTAGGGTTTAGGGGTTTAGGGTTTAGGGGTTTAGGGCTTAGGGGTTTAGGTTTTTTTTTGGAGGGGGGTTCAGGGTTTAAGGCTTTTGGCAAAAATTATCACGGTGGTTGCATGAGGAAAGAAGCCAGCTTTTCTGGCCGACTCCGCGACGCATCACGCCAGAAGGCTTCGTGATCGCTTTCACGTCGCAAGCTTAAGCGACAACTCGAGGTAGTCCGGGCATGCTGAGCTCCACAAGTTTTCCGACAGCCCAAACTGCAAAGCTTAGACCCTGAATCCCTCAACCCTGCACACCTTAGCGTACCTGCACCCACAAGTTTCGGTTAAAGACAGCACTGAAAAGCCCCATAACCACGTAACCCCCATGCCTGAAGCTCGAGCTGGCAACGAGGTCGTTCTTCAAACTGTGATCCCTTTCAAGAGTTCGCAATGGGCCAGTTTTAGCATTCCTGTTGCGAGTCCCACTTCGAAACGACTGTCATGTCCCGAACACTACCCGAAGACTGTCACAAGCAGAGGGTTTAAGCTCTATGGTGCAAGGTTTAGGGTTTCGAGAATATGTATGGTTCAGGGCTCATCGAGTTAGCCAGCTTCTTGTTGTTTCTTGGGTGCTGTATCTAGGACGGTTGTTGTCGTCATTAACGTTTCCACAGCTGCTTCTTGTTAGGTGTATATGTTTGAGTTAACAACTTCGCTAGTGCTGGCGCTGTTGCTGTCGCTGTTGTTGTCGTTGTTGCTGCTGCTGTTGCTGCTGCGATTGCTGCCGGTTTTGCCACGGTTTAGGGTTTAGGGTTTAGGGTTACCTCGCTAGGTATCGTTCTTCGCAGTCCTCTCGACCTCTGGCCAGCTATCCCCAGGAGTAGCACTGCTTCACCTTCTCCTAGTTTGTTCTCAATGTGAGACTTTCCGAAAGTTAGGGGTGCCTTATTTTGGGGTCCTTACAACAAGGATCCTACTATTTAGGGTACTATATTAGGGTCCTTATTTTCAGAAACTCCCATGTAGTCGCAGGCCTTACTAGGGAGCTTGGCTGGATCGGCCCGAAGCGCCTCTTGCGGCGCGCTTTCTGCAGTTGGTGTAGGTTTCGGGAATATGCCTAACCTTTCAACCCCTAAACTCAAAGAGCCCTATCAGCCCAAAGCCTAACTAGACTTAGACACCCTATGTTCCGTGTGTCCGAAACTACCCCTCAACCCCGATCCCCGAAAACCCCGCAGGTTCCAACGTTCATGCTATCAGCAACAGAGTTCAGGGGCTAAAGTGGCAGTAATAAGAGTAGCGACAAGCAGTCACAGCGATAACAAGACTACTCCGTAAGCTCTGGACCGCAAAATCAGAACATCCGATAGTCAATGGTCCGGTCTCCAGAGAGGCGCAGACCGGCAAGGCGAGAAATAACATTCCCGACACCCTACACGGCCCGCCTGAGGCAGCACTGTCGGAAAGCGTGCAATACCATCCACGATGGAGCTGAGCCAGCCCAAGACAGGCAAAAAGCGCACAGATGTTTGTCATGCTATCAGCCGACAACTAGTTAGTCCCTGGCATGCGCAGTTTTTGTTTTTTGTTGTTTTTCCTTGCTTTCTTCTGCTCTTCTGCCAGTGTAAAGCACCGCCAAACAGCAGCAACAATAATAAGAAGAACCTAACCCTATTGCGACCTGCCTTCGCTGGGTCGACTCCCCATTATGTAGTGATCACCGCCGAGATGGAGGCGCTCAGAGCAGAAGAAGCCCGAAAGCGACTCCAAAACGCCTGAATTAAGGAAATACCTAGGGTTCATTAAGGGGTCTATAAGGGATCTATAGGGTTTAGGGTTTAGGAGACTCCAAAACACCTGAATTAAGGAAATACCATCAATCATAGAACCCTAAACCCTAAAGCCCTAAACCCTGAACCCTAGACTCTAAACCGGATCCTCTTAAGATTTGAGCTGTATTCCTTCTTTAAGGGTTTAGAGAAGCTGCAGCACCCGAGAACGGCCCTAGAAACCTGGAGCCCGAAAACTCCAGAAATGCTACATGGGTAGTATCATTAGGGGGACCCCTTAAAGGGTACCCCTTCTGAACCCTACTTCTGGCTCTCTTAAAAGGTGCCTTATTGAGAGGGTCTATATCCCCAAGGGTCCCCCTAATCCTAACTCCCACTACAGCAAATCGTGTGCCCCAGGATCCATGTAGCCAACCCTAAACCCTGGACCGTAGACCCTAAACCCTAAACCCTAAACCCTAAACCCTAAACCCTAAAAACTAAACCAAAGTCTGAATTAGACCCCGAACTAATCCTAGGCTAGCGAGCTGGAGTTTAGAGCTCACGGTGAAGATGTCGAGTTTCGAAGACGGGGTCCGGGGACAGGTTCCGTAGCCCTGGAGTTCGGTTTAGGGCTCGGGGTTGGGGGTTTAGGGTCATGCACCCCTGAACCCTAACACTTGCACAGGTCGGAACAACTACTAATCAGCATAATACTAGTAATAGTAATAACAACATACCTTAGTGCGCTGTCTCTATATACTGATACCCTAACATGTATCCCAAATCATTGTTCTGCCTCCCAGATTACCGGCGAAGCCCTAAACCCCAAATCTCAACCCCAGACATGAAACTCCAAACTGTCGAGCCTGTAAGTCTCATTGAAGCCACAGAAAGCCCTTAGGAACCCCTAGGATTTCATAAATCCGGGTGATTTCTTTCCAAGAACAGCCTCAACCCTAAACCCTACAACTGATGTACATCCCCATGGGTTTCTTCTCAAGAGCACTCCGAAGTTTGTTTGCTTCCTTCCCATCGCTCGCCTGATGCGAGAGATGACTGACCCACGCCACCTGCTGCAGACAAAAGGATTTACTTTTGGCCCTTTCAGGGGGTTTGGGGGTCGGTCGGGGTTGTGGGTGTTTTAGGAGTTTAGGTTGGACGCTTCGTGTGCCTTCAGCCCGTTGAGGGGTTTTAGGGGTCCGCGTCTTGGTGTTGACGGGGTTGCGCGTGTCAGGGTTCTACTTGGAGTGTCGACTTATGAGACCCCAAAAGGGACCCTAATTGGGGTTATTGTACTTATGAGTCCCTAAAATAACCAGATACTAAGTCCCCCGACCCTCCAAGTAGTCACTTGAGGAACATTAGATATTTGAGTTTCGGTCTTCGGGTTCACTGCAAGCCCAAACCTCCTGAGTCCAGTGAGGGTGCAGGGCTAGCGTCTCTGTACTTCGAGAAATAATGACAAGCTGTCTAAACTCCTTCCATCTTAGTTTTTTGTGACCTTTCGAAGGATCGACAAAATGCGGTCTTGTAGGTATTGGTCAAAACGAGGCGTTCGTAGGGTATTTCAAGGGACGGTACTGCGCAGAAGCGGGGTTCCTGAAAACTCGTAAACCCTAAACCCTAAACCCTAAACCCTAAACCCTAAACCCCTAAACCCTAAAACCCTAAGGCAGCTCTTTGAGCTGAGCTTTTTGTTTAAGTGGCGGCTGTCGAAGGAAGATACGAAGTCTCCTTGAGGTCGGAGAACGTCGACCCCAACCATAGGCCACACTCTCAAGGCACAGTACTGCTTGAGATTCAAGAAACTCTGTCGGTGCTCTATACTATATTGCGGCCCAAAATCTATTCTAATTGGCAAGGCTCCTATATCAGGGTTCACATTCGGTCCCAAAACGGAAGTTGTGATCTTGTTTTGACCACTGAGAGTTGCTGTGGTTCCCCGCAAGTGTGCCTCGGAATCGGGCGAGCCTTTTCCCAGAAGGTGGAGATAACACAATTGCAAACAAGGTTCGGAAAATCAGTCGCCAGTCCTAAATATCAGTAACTATCTCCAACATCATAACTTTGTCTTATTCTTCCATGCTGTCATGTCAACTCCGTGTTCCATCCTCACCTGTTAACCCCGAAGACCCTTTCCACCTACAACCAAGTACCCAAACCGCGAAACCTAAAACCCTGAACCCCGCCACAGCCAACCCTAGAGATTTAAATCCTAAACCTGAAGCCCTTCGGGTTGTAGGTTTGAGACCCCCCCCCGCCGTGCCATGGCCTTAAAAGCCACATGCTGGGCCGCCGATGCCCTACGCCGTAGCCGCAGTTCGCGAGGTGTGCAGCCGTGAAGCCCTAAAAACGGAACCCCTAAACCTTCATAGGAGGCCAAAAGGGGCTTTAGCCCATGGGGGGTTAGTAGGGATTAGGGTTCCCATAATAGGGTTCATATTAAGGAATCCCTACCCCAGGAATCTTAAACCCCCCTTTTGGCCTCCCATCAGACCTCACCCCTCCCCCCCTTGGCCTTAGCTGTGACCTTACGCGAATGCTATGGGAGCAAGTCCCCAGAGTGAACAGAGCTCGAAGGGTCGACTAAGCGGTTAACTAGCTGTGTGAGCTGTGGGTTTAGGGTTTAGGGTTTAGGGTTTAGGGTTTAGGGTACCTGTGAGTTTAGGGTTTAGGGTTTAGGGTTTAGGGTACCTGTGAGTTTAGGGTTTAGGGTTTAGGGTACCTGTGAGTTTAGGGTTTAGGGTTTAGGGTACCTGTGAGTTTAGGGTTTAGGGTTTAGGGTTTAGGGTACCTGTGGAACTTCAGAAACCACACGCCCCCCAAAACTCCCTCAACCGTACACGAAATCGCACTCCACACCCTTCGTAAGTCCTCGAGCCTTCAAGGCAGCCCAAGACTGAACCTCAAGCACTTCAAAAAAATCCAAGAGCCTTGAACCGTGCTAAACCCCAAACCTCTAAACCCTACACCCTAAAACCCAGAAGCCCCCTCAAACCGTCCTAAACCCTAAACTCTCGACACTAAGTCCCCAAGACCGACTGGGACCCTGAAGAACCCGCTTTTCAGGGCTTTTCTTTTAGATCTTCTTGTATGAGTCCTCGAAAAGGGAGGCTATCCAGGGTCCAACGGAGCCCTAAACCCTAAAACCCTAAACCCTGAACCTTGAAGCCCTCAAACCCTAAACCCAAATCCGCTCCAAACGCCCCAGAGAACGCTTTCATGTCGGAGGACTGGCGACCTTCGCTGGGCTGAAGCACAAGGAGTCGTGCAGGGTTTTTCAATTTGTGGTTTGGATTTCAGGGTTTAGGGGTTCGGGGTTTAGGTGTTACGGTTGGTTTGAATTTAGGGTTTGGGTTCAGGTTTTAGGGTTTGTGGTTTAGGATCTAGGGTTAGGGTTTAGGGTTAGGGTTTGGGGGTTTAGGCTTCAGGGTTTAGCCTGAGGCCCTAACCCCTAAACCGTAAAGGCGCGCTTCGTGCATGAGCCGCACATCCACAAGGTCGATCCCGCTCAGGCCTGTTCCTTGCTTTGGTGGCTAAATTAATATAGGGGCCTTAAAGATTAAAATAGGGTTTTGGGGTATAGTATACTGTGATTATACTAAGGTCATCTCCCAACAGAGCATAGGTAATTATTTTACCTGGTGGGGTTTTGCAGCCTTTTATGGAGCTTTTGTGGCCATACTGCAGTAAGACGAAAGCTTCACTTACTCGCGGTTTTATAGAAGAAAGGCCCCATTCGCCCGTAGACTCCCCAAAATAGGAATCCCAATGGGCAGATCTCCGGAACGTAGAAGTAGCGTAATTTTATATCGGGGTATTGACAATCCTCTTCTAGCCAGGCCACGCAATTTTCAGCCTTCGGGCATTCTGCTTCTACGCAAGAGGTCTTCAGACAAGAAAGGTACAGCAAGTCCAAACTTTTGTCCTCCTGATGTGACAATCTTTCAGGGTTTTAACGGGTTTTTGGTATATAAACGTCATAAGATTCAGTGCAGGGGCCTAGCTTTTTGGATGAGGAACTCAGGCCTCATCCCGTCTTTGGGGTGTTCTCACGGATTTGTGGCTTCAAAGTTTTAGGGTTCCAGGTTGCGTGCCGGAGGGTTTTGGGGGTTACTTGGAGGGTCGGGGGACTTAGTAACTGGTTATCTTAGGGACTTATAAGTACCATAACCCCAACTAGAGTCCCTTTTAGGGTGCTTATAAGTCTACTTACTACCTACTTACTAATCCCTGAACCCTAAACCCTAAACCTTATAGTACCCTTATGAAGCTCTTTAAAGGAACCCTTAGAATCCCCTTTAAAGGAGCCCTTACTAAGTCCCCCGACCCTCCAAGTGTGGGATCTGGGATTTTGCGTGCGCTCTTCAAGGCTCCGAGGTCCTGCCGAGGAGAACCCTAAGACTGAAACCCCCTTGCCGCCCCAATGCCGAAGAACATCTCAAGTAGGGTTTACCTGGACCTTAAGAAACCTTCCTTTTTAGGGTTCCCAAATATGATTTCTTTATATAAGTCCTTAAAAGGTAGGTTACTTGGGGTTAAGGTAGGGTTTAGGACTCAAACCCTAAACCCTAAGCCCAAGTAGGGTCGAAGCCCTTCATCCCCATGCCATGGGCCTTTAAGACCGTATTCCGGAAGAAGGTTTCGGGCTCAGAGCCCTAGACATTGACATCCCACCCTAAACCCTAAACCCTTAACCCCAAACCCTTAATCCTGACCCCTAAACCCTAAACCCTAAACCCTTGATCCTAACCCCTAAACCCTAAACCTTTCCCTAAATCCCTAAACCGTAAACCCTAAACCCTTTAACCCTAAACCCTAAACCGTTCACGGTTTCGTTTGGGATTTTCCAATAGGGAACTCAGCCCATTCCACAGCCGTCTAACCAAGCCTTTGGCCTAGGTCTGGGGCTCTGAGCAGTTTACAAACCTGCACAGAAACGAGAAAAACGGAAAGCACACTGGAAACGAAATGGACAACGGAAAACGGAACGGACACGAGAATGGATGGCCTGGGCCGAACAGACAGCAGAATGGGCAAGCAGAAGGAAACAACTAAAGACCAACGGTATGTTTTTGCTGGGGTGGATTGTCCGACCCTAAACCCTAAACCCTAAACCCTAAACCAGCTTGAAACCTCTGGCCCCTCAACCACCACCCGACACCAAACTACTCTCGAAACCCCATGACCTCCACCTTTTGTTTCCGAGGCCCTCCCTGTCCTGCGGCTTGTGAGTGAGGATGGCCAGCTACAGGCCAGGCTTTGCAAAGTGTGGAGGTCAGAAGAATTAGCTATGCATCCACCCTCTAGTGCTTAGATAAATAAACTACAGTAAATCATACCTCCCCCTCTAGTGCTTACATAAGTAAACTGTACCGTAAGATGCCAGCAGAGGTAAGACACTGAAGCACCTATAATGCTTTACTTGGAGGGGCAGGGCACTTAGTAAGTAGGTTATAGGAAGAGTTATAAGTACCCTAAACGGAATTACCCCAATTATAACCCTACTTATAAACGACTTACTAAGTCCCCTGCCCCTCCAAGTAGACCCTAAACCCTAAACCCCATAGATCCCTTTAAGGAGCCCTATAGATCCCTTGAAGGAGCCCCTCCAAGTCGGGTTCCGGGTTTAGGAGCTCTCCGCATGGGTTCTTGGAGGTCCTTTGGGTTTCTACGGGGACCAGCATGACTACTTAGTTATTCAGGGTTTAGGGTTTAGGGTTTAGGGTTTAGGGTTTAGGGCTTGAAATGATGCCGTGCAAAGTACAAATCTTCGGGAAGTGTGTTGGGATACTCGTAGGAAGAGCAGAGTCGTCCCATCTTGCACAGCAGCACCTGTATTCAGCTGCGAAAACTACCCCGACCCTAGACTGCAGACCTTGAAGCCCTGCACCCTAGTCCGCTGCTCTGTTTGTTGTCATGAGTCCCATCCGCATTCTGACCGCCGAATTTGGTTCACGGTTCAGAACTTAGGAGTTAGGGTTACGGAGTTTAGGGTGTAGATGGGTACAAGGTTTAGGTCTTAGGGCTTTGAGGGCGGAGGCCGGACCGCTCAAGGAACAGGTTTCAACAGGGTATCGAGTATTAGCGGCAATTAGAAGCGATTCTTTGAAAAGTTGAGGTTAGTTGATAGATTGGGAGCGGTTGTGGCTAGTAGCTTTATGTGAAGTGGTTTATCGGGTTAGGGGTTTAGGGAAGCTTTGGCTCAGGTTGACAGCCTTCCCTGCAGCCTGGAGCAATATCTGGACATGTACAAATGCATGCTGACGCTGGGCCGAAACCCTGCGCTCTCGCGTCGTGGGTTCGGCTTTGGTGGTTTTCGGGGTTTTCGGTGTGTCTGTTCTGAGGCTTGCGGGCTTGGTCCTTTAGGCTGATTTCGGGTGTTTAGCTATCAGAGCCAGTCGGTGCTTGCCTCCTGGTTCTCTCCCCCCATGGCTTCTGAGGGAGTGCATTGAACACCCAACCCCACATATTCCGCAAGCCCGAAACCCCAAACCACAAACACAACGGCAAAGCTCAAGTGGAGCTCAGGAAAGTCTCTGTGGTGGATCAGGTCATGAACTCCCTGCAGCGACAGGCACACTGGGAAAAAGCTTGCCGGTATGGACCTACCAGAGAAAACAGGGTAGAGAGTATAGTATAGGGTTTGCCTTTGAGGGTTTAGGTAAACTTTAACCCCCCGAAACCTCAAAATCCTAAATCCGAAACCGTTCTAACCCCAAAAACCCCAAAGCCCCAAAACCCCAAACCTCAACGCCTAAAAACCCTAAACGCTGACGGTCTCAACCCCAACGTTGAGGAAGCCTTGGCTTGATTGGGTGATCCTACTGCATAGCGAGGCATGTTTAAGGTTTAGGGTTAGGATTTAGGGTTCAGGGTTTACGGTTTTGGTTTGGGGTTTAGGGTTTAGGATTTAGGGTTTAGGGTTTTGGTTTAAGGTTTAGGGTTCAGGATTTAGGCCACCATTTGCCGAACTTCGTCGCGTAGAGCTCATTCAGGCTATCTTTGTACCTTTGTGAAGAGCATGATGAACAAAGCGGAATGAAGCCCATCCGCAAAAATGACCCATGTACGACATCATCGGTGGCATTCAAATCAGTTTGGACTTGTCAAGTGCGCTCGACAAAGTTCCTTGCAGACAAATTGATGCCGCCCTTGAACTTGCTGAGGTTCCAAAGGACCTTCGCACTCTTGTTATGTCGTGGCTGGAGGAGTCCACTCACTCAGTGAGAGTAGGAGATCACGCTGGCACGATCGACGTCCGAAGGGGCGTGAAACAAGGTTGCCGGGCTTCTCCGACTCTAAATCTTGGATTTACCGCCTTGTTTTGTCACAAGCTTGACATTGCGCTTGCACAGGGCTGGAGCAGTCGTCATCTCACGATCTTCGCAGATGACACTCACTGTGCGTGGCTGGTTCCTTCCGTCAGTGACCTCCAGCATGCTTTGCAGCACTACTATTTGCTTAAGAAACCCCCAAAAAATAATAATCCCTATATTACCACCATAAGGAATATATTTTTTATTTTGTGGGGGTTCTTAAGCAAATAGTAGAGCACTTGTCAAAGGTCATGCAGACTTTCTCTGACATGGGAATGGAGCTCAGCGACTCTAAGAACCTGGTCAGACAACTACCCCTAAACCCCTCAACCCCCAGACCCCTAAGCCCCTAAACCCCTAAACACCTGAGCCCTAAACCCTAAACCCTGCAGGGTGGAAAAAGGTGCCTTAAAAGAAATCCTTAACCCGAAACCGCTAAACCCTAAACCCCTGAACTCCTAGACCCTAAATCCCTAGACCCATAAGACCCTTTTAAGAAATCCTAACACTAAACTCCCTAAACCCTAAACTCCCCAAACTGCTAAACCGCAGGGCCGGATCTCCAACCTTATAACCTCGCTTATAAATATAGAACCCTTTAAAGGAACCCTATAGCCCCACTTATAACGACCCATGAACCTCCAAGCAGGGCCGGATCTCCTTCTACATGACCGGCCTCGGGGAGGAAGCAGCGCAGGCTCGGGGTTTAGGGGTTTGGGGACGTTTATAAGGCTCTAGAGTTCAGGGTTTAGGGTGGAGAGTTTAGAGTCTATAGGGTTTAGGGTTTAGAGTTCAGGGTTTAGGTTTTACAGTCTATAGGGTTTAGGGTTTAGAGTTCAGGGTTTAGGGTTTGGAGTTTAAGTTTAGGGTGTCGAGTTTTGAGTTTAGGGTTTAGACTCTAGAGTTTAGGGTTTAGGGTGTTGGGCGAAAGGCTCAGGGTTCTGCGCTCTGGGGTTTTTCGGTTTTTACACCACACTAGACTCTAAACATACGATAATCATAATCCGGAACCCAGGAAATAGTATAGGTAACTACTAAGGCCCCTGTACAAGACCTTCGTATTACCCCTTATAGTAATCCTTATCGGCCCCGTTGAGGGGAACCCTTAAAGGACCCACCGATGTAGTATAGGCAAACATTAAGGTCCCTAGACGAGACTCTACACCTTTGCCTTCGCAGTGCTAGGTGGGGCCTGCTGCGGCGCTTCACAAGGACCCTTGCTTTTATTTTTGGGCTCTTAAGGGTTTAGGGAATTAGGGTTGAGGGTTTGGGGTTTAGGGGACTAGGGCTTCAGGGTTGAAGGCCTGTTGTTTAGGGTTTAGGGAATTTGGGGTTTCGGGGATGTTGGGGTGTAGATCTTCGGGCGAGGGTTGAGAGCTTAGCTTTTAATTCGCATTCAGGGTTTAATTGGGGTTTTTGGCGTTTGGGGATTTGAGTACTTCTTCCGGTGTCATTGTGAGCTTGGCAGGCTTGGGACATCCTTGATTGCAGATCGCTAAATAGTAAGGTCGAGTTAAGAGCCCGGATAAGAATCTAGCCAGGGGTCTTTCTGGACCAAGCGACTTGAAGGTAGAAGAAGAACAGCTGTATATGAGCGAACAGGCGGCAGCAGCAGATACAGCCGCAGCTGCTTCGAAAGCAGCGACAGCAGCAGCAGCAGCAGCAGCAGCAGCAGCAGCAGCAGCAGCAGCAGCAGCAGCAGCAGCAGCAGCAGCTGGAACGAGCCAGCCACGGCAGCCGCAACAACCAGTCGGACCACGACGGCAGCGGCAATACCAGCAATCATCATAGTATCAGCAGGTTTCTTGATTGTTCAGGTTGTACGTGTCCGGCATGACTGCTCAAGCCATTGTTCTATTGCCATAGACGCTTGAAGCATCGTGCACGCTTGTCCTTCAGTATTCCCGAATGAGCCCATGCGTTCAGGCTTTAGCCTCAAGAGATCTGTGGTAAACAGGACGACGTGATCTGGGCCCAGTACAGGGAGCTCGGCACCTTCATGCGCCTTGGTTGCCGTTGGGCGGAGTCAAGAGGAACCTAGCTAATGGCTTTTGCAGGGAGCAGACGAGAGCTTGAGGAACTACGTACTGCTTGGGATGTAGAGGTCGAGTGGGCAATTTTCAGCTTCAAGAGGTTTCAATCTGGTGGTAGCTGATACTTCAATTTTCAGAGCTTCAGTTCTGGATTTCGCATTGCAGCCAGAAAGTCTCAAAGCCGAGTGTTGCTGGCGTCAGACCAAGAGCTGCCTGGCGCAGACAGCGGTGTGAAAGAGGTGCAGGAGGGCTCGTTGGTCTGAGGATGGGGCAATCAAGGAGAATTCCTAAACGCGAAACCCTGAACCCTAACCCTACTTGGAGGGTCGCTTCGGTTAGTAAATGATTAGACCGGTTGATGCAGGTAGCTTAAGTGTTGTAAGTCCAGTTAGTAAATGGCATAAGTCGACTTAGTAAGTCCATGAAGTCATGTAATTGGTGTGCTAAATGGTTATATGGTTTAGTAAGTGGTTAGATTTCAATTAGATTTGGGGATAAGTAGTTATGTAGTTATGTAAGTGTTTGTTGGTGGTTATCCTAAATCCACCTAAGCACTTATCTGACTTAGCCGGTAGAGACTTAAATGAGTTAGTTTAACGAGTGTAAGTAGTTAGGTGGCTTGCTGTAAGTGAGATAGTGTACTTAGACTAAGTCCACTTAACCCACTTAGACTAAGTCCACTTAACCCACTTAGGCATGGCATGCAAATGTTGAAAACGTTACCAAAAGTAAGAGCACCCATACAGGCCAACACAGTTTAAAATAATTTGACCCCCCATGCCTATATGTTCATAATACTTTTTACAACATATGTAGCGGCACCCGGACCCCTTTTTATTGTTGGTCCTCCTCCTATATACATGTATATAAACAAGTTTCCCAAACCAACGGAACCATCCCCTCCTTTGTCCGCCTCGCTGCCGGGCTGGCCTCTTCAGCTGGCATCCGAAGAGGCCGGCTCTCTTTCTCCAGGGGTTTCTGTTTTTGAAGGGCTTCAATATAGAATTCTGCAACAATGCAGATGTATTTCAAGTGTTGCTAGTTTTTTTCTGGGGTGGTAGTTTTGGGAGGGTTTTGCGTGAAAGTGCCAGTAGGCTTCCGAGGAAGCATCCTTGCAACTGGCCTTGCAATTGATCTATATATATATATATAGATATATTGGTATTGGCTCGTTTTTTGTCCTGTATACGCATATATATAGAGTCTCATGATTCAGGAAGTTTCTGGTTTGTTAATTGCTACATTTTTTGTTTGCCCTGACATGTGTGCTGGGTCATTTGTTTCCTGTGTTTGGCTACCCGTTTGGCTTGGGTTGGGGAACGATGGATCAAGTCCGGCTCATTCTTCATACAATATATTCGACTTTGCAGGGCGAGGTCTCGCGAAGTCTGATCCTGCAGGGCTTTGCTCGCAGGATTCATAGCTTGAACTCGTGTGCTCCCGGCCTTGCTTGAAGCAGAGCTACAGCATGGCTTCTCTTAGCACGGAGGTGCGAGCAGTGATCTCCGGCTTCTTGTCGAAAGCGAAGGAAGGCACTCTTGTGCAGAGTGTGAACGCCCTCCACGACTACCTGCTCCAGCAGAAGCTGGCCTGGCGTCTTAAATTGGGCTGTGATTTTATAGGTGTGCATCCTGAAAATAGGGATGGCATGGGCATCTCGGCCTCTCATGTGCATGACCTCATCAGCAGTATTGCCGGAATCGGCTTCAGCTCGGCAGAGAGCAGAGCCGTGTGTGTGGAGATTCCGACAGATTCGCGAGGCACTGCTTGCCGAGAGTTCAATGCTCGGTTGTGTGAAGAGGCGAAAGGCAAACTTGCGCCTGTAAACCCAGCCTTGCTGAAGTACGCCTCCATCGTTGGCAGCCATGCCAACCAGGCTGCCAGAGCCTTCTATCATGGAATCGCTCACGAGAACCCGAAAGTGAGCATTGACGGTCGCCTGAGCTTGGAGAAGCTGAGCATGTTGGACCCTGCCTGGTGCTCCAGCATTCGGGATTGCATAGACTGGATGATTGTGTCCTTCGAGGTGACTGAGGCGTTTCCTGAATACGTGGGCCTGGCACAGTCGGCTGGCAATGCCGCAGGCCAAATCGCTTCACGGGAAGGCGAGCTGCAACTGGCTCGGAAAGTCAATCAGGCCATCTCCGAGCACATGGCCCGCAGTGGCAAGGACACCGTGTGTTACTCGGATGTCGCACCTTCCATCCTCAGAAGCAAGCCGCCCTCGGGCAGCTCGCTCCCGGGCATCTTCACCTTCGTCCTCCGCTACGGTGGCGGAGAAGCCCCAGATTCCTTTCTCAGAAAAACTGAGAGCCACATTCGGGCCCATGGCTATGCTTCCCGCTGTCTGGGAGCTGACTTTTGGCAGGGCATGAGCACGGAGATGAAAGGGACGACCAATCAACGAGTCCTGTGGCGCCACATGGTCCTCAAGCTTGCTTACTGTGGCCCCGAGAAGATTCTGAACCTCGCCGACATCCGACGGGCCGTCTCCGCCAAGGACATCCTCACCAAGGCAGACGAAGCGGAGAAGTTGTCCATCCGCATGCACCAGTTGCTGAGTTCCGATGGACGATTGACTCCTGAGGTCTTGGCGGCGACGAGAGCCGAGGTGGAGATGGAATTTGTGGCGGCGATCTTCGCGAAAATGAAGTACACCCCGAGGACTTCGCTCGAGCAGGTGTGTCACGAGTGCCTGCAAGGACTAGGCATTCCGTCGCCCTTTGCACCTCCCCCCGCAACCACGTCCCAAGCGAGCTCACCCGGCAAGGATGCTTCCCCCGGTTCGTACATTGCCTGCAAGGAGAGTTGGGATATTCCCAGGGTCGGTTTGTTTTCATAGATATAGTTTGCTGTGATCTTTTTTTAAAGTATCATTTCCTGACACCTTGATAAACCATTCTTTTTTAGTATGCCTCTTCCGAGGCTATAAACTCCTGATGTCGATTCTTTTTTAGTATACGGGCCTGTCCCCATGCATAGACAGTCTTGATACAAGCAAACTTTTGCTACACAAAACCGCTTCCCACACATAAAAACTTGATAACCCATTCTTTTTTAGTAAACAATCGCTTCCCAGGCATAAACCCTTGATAAGCGCTTATAAATTCTCTTTTAGCCCAGGCATAAAACCTTGATAAGCCATTCATTTTTAGTAAACAATCGCTTCCCAAGCATAGAAACTGCGATAAGCCATTCGTTTTTAGCAAACAATCGCTTCCCAAGCATCAAAACCTTGATAAGCCATTCTTTTTTAGTAAACAATCGCCGGCAGGCATAAAGCCTTCATAAGCCCTTATTCTGTTTTAGCCCAAGCATAAAACCTTGATAAGCCATTCTATGTTAGTAAGCAGTCGCTTCTTAGGCCTAAAGCCTTGGTAAACCTTTCTTTTTACTATGGATGCAACCTCTTTCCAAACCTGTATACTTGATAAACATTTTCCTTTGAGGGCCCAAGTTCAACCCAAGCATATATATTCTTCATAAGCCATTATCTTTTAGTACCCGATCTCTCCCCGAAACCCAGGCTTGATATGCCAAGTGTTCATAAGACACGATCGTTTATCAACCATATAACGTCTTCCCAAACCATAAACTAGTATTCCCCAGCGATAAATGTTCCATAAATAAGATTGCTTTAGTACTTCTGTATAATTACATATAAGGACATTCTTCATAGGTATCCAAGCTCATCAAAACCATCAAGTATTTATAGTTTGTACGTTATAACTTTATGATAGAAGCTATCTTGATCGGGGAGTCGTTTGATTATAATCACATGCAATGTTGTGTAAAAGCAAGACCTGTTTTACAGCAGGTGTAGATATTTCATATATATATATATATATATGTATATATGTAAATATATACATGTATATATATATATATATATATATATATTATCTATAATATTACATAAGCAAGATATATCTATATCTGTATGTATATATATGTTTCTATATATATATATATATGTACTTTCGTGTGTATACAAATCTGATAACATTCCAGGGCCCTGCGGAAGTACGATGGTGCTGGGGCACCGGTGAACAATGCTCGAGTCGTCGAGCTGGGCTTCGATAAGGGGGTGCAGGTTATCCGAAAGGCGGACGACGTGGTCGCCGTGGTGGAGGAGATCCAGCCGGACAAGGTCACACTGAGGCTCGAGGATGGGTCGCTGGTCAAGAGCTCGACCACTGCCTTCATCCAGGGCAAGTGGAAGAAACACACGGAGAAGAGCCAGCCCACGGAGGTGGAACAGTGGTGGGAGTCGTCGCCGTCTGCATCGCCAGACTTCCTGAGCTCCGTGGTGAAGGGACGAGTCATTTGGGCCATGCACCAGCAGTACGAGGCATTCAAACACGAGAAGTCATTGCAGATCTTCTCCAAGCCCAAGGATGTGAAGTCGCTCAAGGCATTTGCGGCAGCGTCTCGACAAGCTGAATGCAACGATTCAGCTCCCCGTCATCAAAAACTTCCGTCGCATCGAGGCCGAGGATCAGTTGATCGTCTACCGGCCAGAGTTGGCCAAATCGGACGACGTCGAGCCGCTGCTGCCCGTGGCCGGTCCAAAGAAGAAGGCTAGGACCAGCTGAGCCTCCCATGCAGGCTGCGACTTTACAGGTCCATGCACCGTGGGAGCCCATGGTGATTTTGTGAAGGATCGTGGATATCGGCATACATAGACATATGTGTATACATACATGTATATATACCTATACATATGTTTATATACACTGTTACAAAATATATATTAAATATATATTACATGTATACATGTACATATATATATATATGCACATATCTTTGAATGTATCCTTTTACAAAAGAGAAAGCCTGTAAGATTGATTATACAGATGAATGGCTCGAGAATGTTCTTTGCCGGAAACCATGAGATTCTACCCAAAACAAACGGCACATGTCTATATAAGTATGTGCCTTGGGATATAGTGTACTATAGTAGTTTGTTATATGTTCTTATGTGTATATATATATATATACACATTTCTACACATGCACCTTTGCGATAAAGGCAATGAAAGAGATGACTGCATCATGAAGTGTCCGTGAGAGGGGTGTTCGTGGCACCCGTTTTTGCATTGATTGTGTGGAGCCGCATCGTGCGAGGCTTGTCAGGTTCCAAAATGAATTGTGTTGCCAGCTCATATGGGGATGCAGGATGTGTGTGGCTGCATGACGTGGCATGTTGTAGAGCATCCGTGCTTTTTCCTGTGTGTGCCTCCTTCATGGCTGAGTCAGAGGACGTACATAGCAATCTGAAGCTTGCAGGGCCGTGCTCGCAAGCTCGTGTCAGCAGGGCTCAGCTCGCGACACCATGGATGATGATGGGGAGCAGTTGGCTCCTGGAGACGAGCCCAAGGCTTCGGATGATGAGCAGGAACCGGTGACCATCGTGAAAGCCACGGTCATCAAGGGAGGACACCTCAAGAAGCAACCGTGGCTGCCAGATTTGCAGCTGGTCGGTGGTGTCGAGTACATAAAGCTTCACAAATGGTGTCGAGACTTAACCCTTTTTGTGACGGGCACTGCACTGAACTTCGCTGCCACATCCAAACGTCCGGTTCACAACATCAATGTCCAGTGGTTCGAAGACATGAAGAAGAAGCGGCAGGAAGCTTGCGATGCGGCCGTGAGAAAGGTCATCACGGAGGCAGCCGAGGCGGAGGGTAAACCTCTGCCCAAGAGAATCAGGCAGGCCCGAGAGGAGGACCAATTCCTCATTGGCAAGACGGTGACCATTTTTTGCCCGGAGATTCGCAACAACGAGGATGAGGTCCACATAAAAACATAAAGAGCCCCGAATCTAACTTATCTCACCCTAAAATGGTTGAGTGCACGGTCTAGCTCCTTGATGCACCCTTGCGGTTTGGTCAGGTTTGAACTAGGTACATATAATGTATAGTTATATTTATAGCGACCCTCTAACAGGTCTTGCAGGCACCCAAGGAAATCCAGTTTCTCTGGGGCACGAAGAGTGACCTGTTTATGGAGTTGAATGCCGACAACCTCGACTATATTCGTGCGGCCATCAAGGAGTCCACCCCTTTCGTCCAGCAGATCAGCTCCAAGAGGGCCAAGGCCACACAGGGGAGCCCGAAGCGAATGAGGAAGCGGGGTAGAAAGCCAAAGGCTCATGATGTAGCACCCGAAGCAGCCCTCGCTAACGAGGAGTGTGCCCCCCACTCCGGGGATGACGATGATGAGTAACGATGACGAGCCGGGACACGATGAAAAATGTTGCCATTGATTCTTTTATTGTTGGTGGCATGGTGTGTGACCTGTTTCTGTTCACGGGGCTTGCTTTGAAAGACTTTCATTATGAGGGTTCGAGAATAGTTCTGTGTGCAGGGGTCTATGGTATAGAGTTGACATGCAAAGGACCAAGCTCTGTATTATGTTAGAAATTGCATCGGTAAGCCTCCGAGCCTCTCCCGTTTTTAGAGAATCGCTTTCTTAATGGCAATCATGCAAAGTCTTCCTCTCTGTATCTGTACATGTAGAGAGCGACCATATCTAGGCCCGAGTATAGACCACACTATGCCTATACCTTTGCATGGCCGTTCTTTGCTGTAGGATTGCAGGTTGCAGCTGTCATGCATGCATGTTCTGAACACGTCTGCACAAGTTCTGCATGTGCACCTGAGTGCAGGAGTCAGTCTGGTAGGACTCGATTGCATGAGGAACTTGGGTGTCGCGGTGGCCGTTTCTTGCACGAGGATTTGAGGGCCAAGTTAGCTTGGGCTTTTTATCGGAGCCATCATGTCTCAGCAGAAGAGGCATCGCGAGTTTGATGAGGAAGATGTTGTGAAGGAGGAGAGCATGCAGGAGCCGCCGTTCGGGGTGGAGGACGTGTACTGGACCTTCGACGATTTCTCGGAGTACCAGGATGATGACTACAATATGGTCCAGAAGGAGGAGGAATTCGTATCGGTGGCGGTTCCTGCAGCAGAGTACTCAGTGGAGCCGGCTGGGGTCGATCGCCCAGGGGGAGGCATGGATGATCGCCAGCAGTCGGGCGGTGGCCACGTGGACGGTCGCCAATGGGGTGGCGGCTACGGGCATGATCGTTGGGGCGGCTATGGCGGTGGAAACCATGGCTACCCGAAGTACCAAGGTGGCTGGAAAGGTTTCGCAAAGGGCCGCTCGGGCTTCCAGCAGGGGTACAAGGGCTACAAAGGGTATGGCGGCTACAGCTATAACAACCGCTGGCCCTCTTGGAGCTGGAACAAGAAGTCGAAGAAGGAGCAGCAGCAGTCCTCGTCGTCTTCCGGGGCACGGACGTCGGCTACTACGGCTATAGGCCAAAAGGACGGCGGCCCCAAAGGCGAGTACGACGTGAACGGCGGCCACAAAGGCGAGTACGTGAAGGGCGGCCACAAAGGCGAGTACGTGGACGGCGGCCAGAAAGGCGAGTACGTGGACGGCGGCCACAAAGGCGAGTACGTGGACGGCGGCTGGGTCTCGCCGAAAGGCGAGTTCTTGACGAGACTCAGCACGATGTTTATTTTGGTTTGGAGATATTGATAAGAGATATAGGGTTTGTTATTTATGTGACAAGCCGACTCGAAACCTAAGTTATGAGCCCCATGTGTGTAGAAATACCTAGATATAGAAAAATGGATAAATAGATCGGTATATATGTATATATGTATATGTATATATAGATATATACAAGCTCTACATGGGTCTTGGATATGTGAGCATCTACATAGACCTATGTATCCCCTATATATACATAATGTAGGCCCAAAAACCTCTGCAAGTTCACATTGGGTGTTGTACATTCATGTACACTCATCAACCCAGGTCGGGGCAAGGCCGAGATCGCCCGCGAAATCGAGCCGGTGCCAAGGTGCAGCAGAAGCGAGAGACCCAGAATATCCGCCAGAGCAACAAGGCACTCATCGAGACCACAGAAGTGTACCAGCAGCACATGGGACAGGCTCTCGATACGATGTCCAGGCTGGCCCGCATGCTAGAGCAAGACAGGTCGTGAGGGGGCATGCAAAGTGCAACATAAAGGCATTCAGGTCGTCCCTTGGAGCTATAGTGTAGCCACAAGAGTACGAGTTTGCGGTTTAGCATTTAGGGTTAAGGGTTTAGTATTTTCCATTGCAAGGCGAAACATAAGTTTCCTATATAGAAGCCTGACACCCCTTATACCCTACTATAGAACTTGAACCCTATATAGAAACCTATATATAGACCTTACAATTAAACCCTTGATGCGACACCAAGCCTATATGTCCGAACCCACATAGAAACCTTATAACTGTAAACTTTAGAAAGCCACTTTCCTTTTTCCGTGGAAATAGGAATAGGTAAGTTTCTAGTAGAATTGTACCTCCTTTTAATTAAAGGTGGACCCAAACCCCTTGGGTTTCCCCCCTTTTGCCCGACCCCGTGTAGATCCTCCACATGTATGTAGACTCAGTATATAGACTCCACACGTGACATCTTGGCTTTTCCTGATGTATGCACCCAAGCGACGTGTCTTTTCAGAGTGTCTGCAGCTGGATTTCTGATGGCCTGTGGGGAGATCAGCAGCAGCTTCATCGTTCATCGTGATTCATAATAAGAAATGTAACAAGTCTTGAGGCTTGATGCTGCAAGCTCCCCCTGTCATATAATCGGTGATGGGTCTCTCCGTAGCTTTGCATCCGCTGGGCAAACCTTGTGGTGCCGAAACAGATAAAGCCCAGCAGTCATAACCCCAGCCTGAAACACTTCAACCCCAAACTGACTAAGCCTGCAGTCGTAAACCTCACGATTATATGTTAATCACAGAAACAAACTGTAGCACGTGTGGTGGCTGCTGCAATCTGTTCCGGTACACCGGCTCGAAGCAGGGGCAGCCATGCTGCATGCAGGTCCGCGGGGATCGACCCGTGCACCCTGCTCGTGGCTGCAGGGCAAAGAGGTATAGTCGGGGTCGTACATGTGCAAGGTTCCAGATATACAGCCTCTTATTTTTAAGGCAGCCTCTCGAAAAGGGAATATGAGACCGGCATAGGATCGGTCGCACATGTCACCAACAAGCAGTTGTGTACAGGGGCCTTGCATCGCCGGAGATTCTGTTGTATAGGTGGGTTGTACTGGGTGTGATGTATATTTACGTATGTAGATCTATACATATATATATATATATGTACACTGAGCATGAGTTTTGTGTTGGCGGGTACAATATATTCATAGAAAGCTATGGTGGGCGAATGCAAGGCCCGGGCTTCTGCTCAACCAGCTTGCACTAGTTCGAACTGAAGAGTGGAAAGGTGTTCAGACCGTCATGCAGTTGTCCGTTTGTGTAGGGCATGCAGGTACAGGAGGCATGTTCTAGTCAACAGGCAGGCAGACAGTCGCGAGGGTTTTGTGTGTGTGTGTGTGTGTGTGCTGTGTGTTGGTGTCTTGTGCTGGTGTGTGTGTGTGTGTGTTGTGCTGGTGTGTGTTGTGCTGGTGTGTGTTGTGCTTGGTGTGTGTGGCTGTGGGTGTTTTCTGCTTGTGTGTGTTGGTTTCTGTATGTGTGTGTGTGTGTGTCTGTGTTGTGCTTGTGCGTGTGTGTGTGGGTTTGTTGTCCGGTGTGTGTTGTGCTGGTGTGTTGTGCTGGTGTGGGTGTGGGTCTGGCTGTGGGTGTGGGTCTGGCTGTGGGTGTGGGTGTGGGTGTGCCTGTGTGTGTGTGTGTGTGTGTGTGTGCCTCTGTGTGTGTGTGCCAGCAGCCTGCAACATGTCACAGAAGTGCAGTCCTTGAGGGTCGTGCTGTGCAACATGTCAGAGTTTGGATGTGCAGCTGTCATGCAGTGCATGTTGCAAAGGCATGATTTTTTCCGCCGAACCCCCCCCCCCCCAAGCCACCAACACAACTGTGATCGGTCAGCCTTTAGGAATTCTCAGGTTTCGCAATCTGAGCAAAACATAGGGAGGGGTGCGAAAAACAACAACCGAGCAATCGCCCAAAACACAGGTTCGCGAGGTTTCGGTGCCCCGGGGCAGAAAAATCTTGAAAAAAATTCGGCGAGAGTTTCCCCAGGGGGGTACCCCACCTGGTTGTGTTGGAAGAACGATATATATGCAGATTTCTCTTTCGATAAAGTTCCGGCCGGGAACTTTATGGATCCATAAAGTTTCGGGGCCAAAGTTTATCGAACAATAAACTTCTCAGGCCTGGGAATTGGAAACCATTTAGAACGATAAAGTTTCAGATCGGAACTTTATCGAAGGATAAAGTTTGCCTAGAAAACTTTATCTTTCGAAAACGCTGCCTGGCTGATCGTGGCTGGGTGTGCCCACGACACCAACAACTTTATAGCTGTGAAACCCAGGGCGGTAAGCTCTCGAGAAGCCGTGGACCAATGGTCCGGAGGCATGTCCTGTGTCAGTTGAGCAGTGCATGTGCATAGGCAGTGCATGTTGTGACCTTTGCCGTTCTGCTTTGATGGACTGCTTGCATGGGGGTTTGAGAGGGTTGGGGCCTGCTGTGAGGCCGGAGGACAGCATGGCGATTTGGGTGGGGAGCACGAACACGGGACGGGGAGGGGCAGTGCTTCTGCCTTACAATATGGTGTGCCAATGAGCAGGAGTGCCTTTTCAAGTGCATGCAAACTAGCAGCAGCACCGCCTCCACCACCGCGAGCAGCATCACCAGCACTGCCACCGCCACCACCACGAACCCCTAAACCCTAAACCCTAAACCCAAAAAATCCTAAACTCTGCAAACCTTAAACTGAACACCACCGCCGCCACCAGCAAGAGAAACAGACGTGCTTGTGCAGTCCAGTTGCAATAGTACAGTATACATAGTATAGTAGTAGTGGTATAAGAAGACTATAGTGGTATATAGTACACAGAAGCACCAGCAGCACGGGCAGCACAACAGCGGCAGTGCAGAGCAATGCGGCGGAGGCAGCGGCAGCAGCAGTATAGGTATTATATCGTTGGCTGCGGATAGAAGGGTATATCTGGAGGAGGTAGCAGCGATAATAGTTTGTCTGTGGTCTGTAGTATACGTATAGTAGTGTAGTAGTAGTAGTAGTAGTAGTAGTAGTAGTAGTAGTAGTAGTAGTAGTAGTAGTAGTAGTAGTAGTAGTAGTAGTAGTAGTAGTAGTAGTAGTAGTAGTAGTAGTAGTAGTAGTAGTAGTAGTAGTATAGTAGTAGTAGTAGTAGTAGTAGTAGTAGTAGTAGTAGTAGTAGTAGTAGTAGTAGTAGTAGTAGTAGTAGTAGTAGTAGTAGTAGTAGTAGTAGTATAGTAGTAGTAGTAGTAGTAGTACTACTACTACTACTACTACTACTACTACTACTACTACTACTACTACTATTACACCACCAGCACCAGCAGCACAGGCACCATGACAGCGGCAGTGCAGAGCAATGCAGCGGAGGCAGCGGCAGCAGCAGTATAGGTATCATATCGTTGGCTGCGGATAGAAGGGTATATCTGGAGGAGGTAGCAGCTATAAAATTTTGTCTGTGTAGTCTATAGTATACAAAGTATACTATAGTAGTAGTAGTAGTAGTAGTAGTAGTAGTAGTAGTAGTAGTAGTAGTAGTAGTAGTAGTAGTAGTAGTAGTAGTAGTACTAGTAGTTGTAGTAGTAGTAGTAGCAGCAGTAGTAGTAGTTGTAGTAGTACTAACTACTACTACTACTACTACTACTACTACTACTACTACTACTACTACTACTACTACTACTACTACTACTACTATACTACTATACCTGCTGCACTCTCTCCCTCTCTTTCGATCTCTGTTTTCTTTTTGGAACGAGGAACATGCTTTGCAGTCGGTTGCACGAATGGCAGGGCTGTTGCTCCGGAGCCAGAAACAACAAACAGTGATGAGTTCTGCTTGCCTCAAAATGAGTTCGCTGTAGCTCTTTGGTGTCAAGCACAACTCTCGGTGGTCGTAGCCTTTCGCTGTGGTCATGACGGGCCGCCCTTTCGATCCGGAAATCTTCGTGAACACTCAAGTGATCATCGATGGCCGTGACACTTGCCTCATGACCTCCAGGGGTCGTGCCACTCTCAGCCACATCTTGAACATGGCCGCTTCGACATGTGAGGGTGAGAACGGGTATCCTGGCTACTTAGTGCGAGGATTGACCATCCGTTTGGAAACCAACGGAGTGCGGCCCAGCTATGATACCACTTTGGAAGAGCAGAGCTTGCAAAACATGAGACGGGTTCTCATGCACGTGCGGCAGGGACGTTTTGCCAAGTCCTTTGCTAAACGGCGAAGGCAGCAAGCCGTGTGATCATGCCTGCAGAAGCAGGGCCTTGACCGAAGCTTCAGTCGACCAGTTCCGTTTGCCAAACAGCCGGGTTCCAGCTTGTGCACGGTCTTGCGTGTACAGTAGCAGTTTTGTAGTGACGGTATATCTATATAGTACTATATACCAGTACTAGCAGTAGTAGTAGTAGTAGTAGTAGTAGTAGTAGTAGTAGTAGTAGTAGTAGTAGTAGTAGTAGTAGTAGTAGTAGTAGTAGTAGTAGTAGTAGTAGTAGTAGTAGTAGTAGTAGTAGTAGTAGTAGTAGTAGTAGTAGTAGTAGTAGTAGTAGTAGTAGTAGTAGTAGTAGTAGTAGTAGTAGTAGTAGTAGTAGTAGTAGTAGTAGTAGTAGTAGTAGTAGTAGTAGTAGTAGTAGTAGTAGTAGTAGTAGTAGTAGTAGTAGTAGTATAGTAGTAGTAGTAGTAGTAGTAGTAGTAGTAGTAGTAGTAGTAGTAGTAGTAGTAGTAGTAGTAGTAGTAGTAGTAGTAGTAGTAGTAGTAGTAGTAGTAGTATAGTAGTAGTAGTAGTAGTACTACTACTACTAGTACACTACTACTACTACTACTACTACTACTACTACTACTACTACTACTACTACTACTACTACTACACCACCAGCATCAGCAGCACAGGCAGCATGACAGCGGCAGTGCAGAGCAATGCGGCGGAGGCAGCGGCAGCAGCAGTATAGGTATCATATCGTTGGCTGCGGATAGAAGGGTATATCTGGAGGAGGTAGCAGCTATAGTCGTTTGTCTGTAGTCTATATATAGTATACGTAGTAGTAGTAGCAGCAGAAGTAGTAGTAGTACGTATAGTAGTAGTAGTAGTAGTAGTAGTAGTAGTAGTAGTAGTAGTAGTAGTAGTAGTAGTAGTAGTAGTAGTAGTAGTAGTAGTAGTAGTAGTAGTAGTAGTAGTAGTAGTAGTAGTAGTAGTAGTAGTAGTAGTAGTAGTAGTAGTAGTAGTTTAGTAGTAGTAGTAGTAGTAGTAGTAGTAGTAGTAGTAGTAGTAGTAGTAGTAGTAGTAGTAGTAGTAGTAGTAGTAGTAGTAGTAGTATAGTAGTAGTAGTAGTAGTAGTAGTAGTAGTAGTAGTAGTAGTAGTAGTAGTAGTAGTAGTAGTAGTAGTAGTAGTAGTAGTAGTAGTAGTAGTAGTAGTAGTAGTAGTAGTAGTAGTAGTAGTAGTAGTAGTAGTAGTAGTACTAGTATAGCAGACTATAGTAGTATAGTCGTGTAGTATACATGAGCAGTTGTAGTATGGGTGCAGTGGTCGAAATATGTGTAGCAGCAGTTGGATTGGTATGTGGTATTGTGCAGCAACGTTCCATTGCAGTGCTTTTCATGTGGATGCAGGGCTGTGCTCGCATCTACTATACCCGCAGGGCTTGTGCTCGCGAGTATCCACGAGATTGTGTTCTCTAGCTTTTGCGACAGTGTGCCATGGCCACTTGCAAGCAGCTCCTCTCGGACCTGCAGCACCTGGGCAGCTTCCTGAACTCGCAGAAGGCCAATGTCTCGAAGGAGATGTGGCAGGGAATGGTGCAAAGCCAGCTTGACTCGTGGCGAAGTCGTTTGGAAAATGTGAAGAAGCTCACCACGGAGGAAGCAACAGAGCTCGCCCAGGCCGTGACCGCGAGCCCCCTTCCCGACGATGCGAAGCAAAACCTCTCCCAGGTCTTGTCGGAGGCATTGAGCCGTTCGATGCAGAGCCCGAAGAAGAAGAATGAAAATCAAGAAGTGCCTCATTTCAGGAACTACTTGAGCCAGAATGATCGGTTGGTGCTGCAAGACAGCACCAAGACCACCCTGGAGAAGATCGACATCTTGGTTACCCGTTGCCTGAAGATAGGGTTGCACTGGCCAACAGAAGATTCGGTCGGTCACATCATCTCAGCAGGCATTGCGGCGGGGCTGGAAGGTGGCGACCGTAAGGACTACTACCAGAGAGTGAGCAAGTTCAAGCAGGTGCTCCACAAGAAACGTGCAGGCCTGACCCCGGCATGCACCCTCAAGAATTACCCGGACAGTCCCGTGGGCCTGCCGACGGCACTCCAGGCCTCCTATAACGACGATCCGGCGGTGGCAGAGGTGGACTGGGCCGCTTTTCAAAAAGCGGAAGCCAGCAAAACCCTCCGGAAAAGCCACCTCGCGATCACGGGCTCAGCGAGCTCGTCGGGGGCATCGGGATCGGGTCTGGCACTCATGGCGGGTGCTGCAGGCACCCATGGCTTTCCGGGCCTGCAAGATCCAGCCTTGCAGCAAGGCCTTCAGCTCATGGGCCGCATGTTTATGCCATTCATGAACCATGTCGCGGCCATGCAGCAGGGACAGCAGCAAGTGCAGCAAGCAGGCAACGACATCAACCTCCAGTTCCTTTCGGGAGCGAGGAATCCTTCACCGCATGGGCAGGCAAATCTTGGGTTGCAGCAGCAGCAGCAGCAATCATCCTTGCAGCAGCAACAGTTGCCACCGTCGCAGCAAACACAAGTTGCGGCTCCAAGCACGGCGGCTTTGCAGCTGCCGCAGGGGAATCCCGCTTCAGGGTCACAGCCGGGGGGCTCAAACTCGCCTTTCCAGATTCCGCAGGTGGAGCCCGCTGAAGTGTCGCAGGAGCCTGAGAATGATGCTGTTGGACCCGAAGAGATGGCGAACATGGCATCGGGGAAGCCCACCGGCAAGAGCATCCTCAAAAGGCCCGCATCCTCCCAGACCGTTACCTCGAAGGCGAAGGCCAAACCCTCTGCCTCGAAGGCGAAGGCCAAACCCGCATCGAAGGCAAAGGCGAAAGCCGCAGCCAAGGCCTCAGAGAAGCAGAAGGCTTCCACCTTCGCCACGGCAAAGAAAGGCTGGAGAGTGGAGACACGATTCCGGCCTGATGGCTCCCACGACAGGTATTACCTAGCTCCGGACAAGAAACAGTTCCGGATTAGGCATGAGGCCGAGGCCTATGGGTTCGAGGGCTAGGCAGCTGCGAGCACAGGCAAAGTTTTGAAATGATTTGCCGTTGACAAAGGCTTGAAGGCTTTGCACCCGTGACATGATTTGCCGATGACTTGAAAATGCTTCGCACCCGTGCCATGGCAGCTGCATGCTGGTGCATGATATACCTGTCTATCCTGTACAATGGCATCTGTTAGCTCTGCTCGGGCAGGTGATGGCCTCCGTGTGCAAGGAGCTTGCCGCCAGGGTTTTTCCAATAACTTCTTCATGTGCTTATATACTTGCAAAACCCTAATAAACCGTATCTATAGAAACGATCTTTTCAACTAGACATCCTGTAAATGCCAGGTGTCCTCGAGCAACACCACCCGCCCCAAAAAAGCGCCGAAAACCTCAGGTATATATACCTTATATATAGGCCATGGGTTCTATACTATATGTATATACAGCCGTCATATCAGTATGGTTTCGGCTGGGAATGGAAACATATCTTGCGAGTTACTATCTATAGCTATAGGGATAATTCCTTGTATAAGGTTGTATTTGTGTCCTTATTAAACTTGCTTATTTCAGGAATCGTTCTGACTATGCCAAGAAAGTTATATGGAATGTATCGGCACATATTGTTTATACTGCCCCTCGTATACATATCTCGACACATGTTGACACATATCTGGCTTCTTCGAAATCGAGAGGCATAAATCCTTCATAAACCATGTGTCGTTACTAAAGTTGCTTGTTTCCATGGGTCCAGCATAGAAGTATCCAGATGTCTATAGCCGTCCTTCGTTACAAGCCCTCCTGTACATGGAGATGCACATGCACCGTACATCTGTCTGTTTCTGTCTGTGTATTCGTATATATATATATATGTACACAGATATGTGCATATATATATATATATATATGTATATGGATGGACACATGCATATATATATATATATATATATATATATATATATATATATGCATATATAAGGTTGTGTGCATGCACATGATGCAGTGTGTGTGGGTGCATATATTTATCATGCACTGTACCTCGTTATACGTATCGAGATTTTATTTACATTGTATACTCAGGTTGCTGGTTTTGCCGAACATCACTTTGTCAACATGAATTGGGATGGATATATATAGACACATGGGTCTACATCTGTGTACATATACACACATGCATGCACATATGTTGGTCGCTTCATACATATACTCAGGGAAGCAAAGGTCGAGACACAGCTGCATATATGCAAATGTGTGTATATATGTATCAATGTGTGTATGTACAGAAGTTTGTGTGTGATGCGGTTTTATATCTAAGGCGATATAGGGCATCTTCATCCATCGAATCATGGCCGTTATAGCTTCATGAATCCACGACATATTACTGATGTAGAATATGTGCATGAGGAAGAGTTCATGCATGTATTCAAATGCATACAGGGTGCAATGAATTTGCATGAATATACCGATAGATGAAAAAGCTTCCGTGCAGAAACACATCCATGCAGGATATGCATTGTGGGTGCAGTCCAGGCCGGGCCAGAAGTTTGTCCAGTTCCTATGTGTCGGACTGCCGTGGATGCCTGCTCGCATGTTCTCCGTTTAGAGTGAGATGCATATAGCAAGAGCCTTGATTGAAGTTTGGAGCCAGAGCTGGAATGTGCTTGTATGTCTGCAGTGCATGCCTGCATCGTCCGAATGTGTTTGCAGTGCTCGCCTTTTCAGGATCATCCCAAAGTTTTTGGCAAACAAGTCGTATAGGGGTCTATATATAGGGTTTATGTGTATAGGGTTTGTAGGGTTTAGGGGTCTCGGTTGGTGTGTAGGGTTTGTATGTTTTAATCAGGTTTTGTCCTACTTCTATATATGAGGATTATATAAGTTCATGCAGGAGACGACATAAGTATAGATTTTCCGCATGGGCTTGCAGGGCAATAGGCTCGCGAGTCCCTTGGAGCAGGGCTGTCGCTCGCTCCAACACAGACATGGCTTTGGATTTGAGCAAAGTCGGACGAAAGAGCTTTGTTTCACAATCCGGCATCGCCGAAGTCTTACAGGCGGTCAGAGATGCTGGGGAGCTCCCCAAGGGACTCTCAAAAAGCGCTGTTAAACGAAGCCGCCAATCGGCGATTGCTGTTGACACTCCCTACGGCCCGCTGCTGAGGAACTGGGCCTTGACCAGAGCAGATGGCACACAGGAGCAAGTCCATTACTTGGACCCAATGGCTTGCTTATGGCAGGCACTACAGACCTCGGAGAAGCTTCAGGCTTTCTTCAGCCGGACCACTGCGAACTCGCCTTGTGGAGTCACGAACCCCTGGCGGGTGGTCGTTTACAGCGACGAAGTTTCCCCAGGGAACCAACTCAAACCCACGAACTCCAGGAAACTCCAAACGTTCTACTGGAGCTTCCTGGAGTTCGGGGGTAGAGCTTTGGCGGCAGAAGATGCCTGGTTTGTCTTGACGACGGTGAGATCGGAGACGACGGCTGAGTTCGAGGACAAGCTCACACAGCTTACGAAGTTTTGCTTGAGGTGCTTCAGCGACACGGGCAGAAACATGGCCCATGGCATGAATTTGCTCTGGCCGGGCAGGCCGGACTTCATCTTGGTGGCCAAGGTCGATGTGTTGCTGGGCGATGAGTCGGCCCTTAAGCAGATGCTTGAATTCAAAGGTGCATCTGGCAAGGTACTGTGTGGCTTGTGTCGCAACGTCTTGCAGACGAGATATGCACCGGTGCCCCTTCACCCTGGGACAGTGCACCACACGTGCACGGACGATAGCAGATTCACGTTGCACACGAAGGAAACCTTGCAGAGGACTGTGCAGTACCTGAAGGACCAGAAGGCACTGCTGCCCAAGAACAAGTTCGCCGCTTTGGAAACGGACCTCGGTCTCAACCTGTGTCCACAAGGAGTTCTGTGCGATCCAGTCTGCATGGAGGCCATGGACCCAACCAAGGCCCTCATGTTTGACTGGATGCACGTATACCTGGTCGGTGGGCTTTTTCACCTCGAGATCAACTTGCTGCTCGAGAAGCTCTTCGGTGCCGGTGTGAAGCAGCAAGAGCTGCACTCGTTTTTCAAGAGTCTTTCCTGGCCTGCCTACGTGAAGGACAAGGGTGCAGCTGTCAGCGACTTCTTCTCAAAGAAAAAGTCCAATGACAACAGCCTGAAATCGTCCGCTTCCGAGGCACTCACGGCATATCCGGTCTTCCGGGTGCTCCTACAAGACCTTCGCGAGTCTCGAGACTTGGGGTTGGAGCTTCGACAAGCCATCAACTCCTTCATCTGCCTTTGCCAAGTCTTAGACTTGCTACAGCAGACATCGACCGGGTCTGTGCAGCCAGAGACTCTGGGGAGAGCGATCAAGCTCCACGTGGACACCTATCAGACCGCCTATCCTGATGGTTCCTTTCTGCCGAAGCACCATCTGGCCATGCATCTGGGCATGCAGCTGCAGCGGAACAAGTGTCTTCTCTCTTGCTTCGTGCAGGAGAGAAGACACAAAGAGCTGAAGCGGTATGCAAACCAGCAGACTGCTGCCAAGAGGGACACGGAAGTTCATTTGCTCAAGGAGGTTTTCCTGTCCCATTTGGAAGCCTTGGAGAGGCTAGACCTGGAGCCGCCAACAGGCCTGCAGGGAGCTATCAAGCCGGCAACGGCGGTCTTGGAAGGCATGTTTTGCCAGCAGTTTGGCTTGGCCTCAGCGAACGGGTTGCTCTTCAGCATGTCTGCCACTGTGCCTCGGTGCCGACTCATCAAGACGGATGATGTGGTCACCCTGGACACAGGCGTGTTGGCCAAGGTGTTGTACCATTGCAGCTTTGCAGATTACCTCTTCACATGTGTCACCTTTTTCAAGAAGGGCGGGAGGCCCAACTTTTTCCAGCTCACTTCCGATAGCTCCTTCGTGGCGAGCACGGACATTCGGGGGGCCTGTATGTGTCTTGAGGAGGACCACGGCATCAGGGTCGTGCCGCAAGTTTTCGCCTAAAAGTGTTGTGGCTAGAAGCTGAAGCTCGGATTCTGGGTTTCCCATATAAGGTTGCACATATATACATATATACTGCTATTTCTTCTAAGACTATAGAGTCTATATATATATATATATAGCCAGCACTTATTCAGAGTATATATAGATATATATAGGGGTTTAGGCTTATTAGGGTTTAGGGGTTTAGGGATATAGGGTTTAAGGTTTATCCTTCGGCATCTAGTTCTGAAAGGCCGTCCGATGCATATCGAAAGGTATGTGTTTTTTTACACATGATTGGCATTGTTATAGGTGCAGCTCGAGGCCTATGTAAGCCATGTATCCTCAGTAAACTTGCTGGTTTCACGGGTCCTTTTGCAAATGCCCAGGCGCAATTCTTCGGGGTGTTTTGTTTTAGAGCCCTCCCTACATGCATGTCGAGCTCTGGCATATTTCGACACATAAAGACATAAATCCAGGATAAGCCATCTCTCGTTAGTAAACTCGTTCGGTTTATGCCCATCCGTATACAAAATTTGCAGCAATAGTTTTTGTATTGCCCCGTTGTTCAATAATGGCATGTAACCATGTGCCTTGAATAAATAAGACCCCTGGGAAGCAGTCGGCAACCATTGAATGCAAACTCCTTTTATGCACTATGTCTTTCAGTAAAGAATGAAAGAAACACTCGTAATGGCCCTTTTGTTTTAGAGCCCTCCCTACCTATACGTCGAGCTCTGGCAATATTCGACACACAAAAGACATAAATCCAGGATAAGCCATCTCTCGTTAGTAAACTCGTGCGGTTCATGCCCATCCATATAAAGCAATTGCAGCAATAGTTTTTGGTTAACACATCTCGTGAAAACAACACATGCTCACAAATCTTTCGGCCCTGATATACCCATAATATGCAATAAACCTTGCTGCAGGCTGCCACTGCCAGCCCGGCCGCAGAGGCCCATACTGGAAAGGCGGTCGTTTTGGCAGTGGTTTGGTTATGTAGTGGTACGGTTTGGTATTGGGTTCAACACATGCTTTCAGACTGCTTTATACCCACTTAGTGGACTTAGCTAATTCCCATCAAAACACTTAGCCCACTTAGTTTAAGTCACTTAAATGGGTTAAACTAAGTCCTCTAAATGACTTAGCTAAGTGGCTAAACTAAGTGACTTAAGGGACTTAGCTTAACTCCCCTAATTGTTTATCTAAGTGTTTATATAACTCATGTAACCGATTACTAAGTGGCATAACCACTTACTAACCCCACCGACCCTCCAAGTAACCCTTCGAACGTTTTGGGCCTAAAAGGACGGGGGCGATTTTCCGTGAGGGGTCCGCCCTGATGGCTCGCCTGCCGGAGAGAGGAGCCTGGCTGTAGCCATGTCGGTTACATGATAGCATTATCTCCTTTTGTAGTCCAGGTATGATTGCAGTACAACCATTGCAACAAACCCCAAACCGCCTTTGTTTAAGGGTCCGTTCCGTTGTCCATACCATCGATCACAGCCTTACTTCTACAAAGACTCTGTGCGTAAAGAAGAGCATACCGGAAATCATGCCCCAAGCCCAAACACTCCAAAACCCCCAACCCTAAACCCCCTAAACCCCTAAAACCCCTAAACCCTAAAAATCCCTCAGCCCTAAACTCGAAACACTAAAGGCCCGAAGGCGTGGTATCCTTCCCGAATCCTGCGTATGCAATCCTATAAAGAGGAGGAAGCGGGCGCTTAAGCAAGGACGGTTTAGGGTTTAGAACGATAAGCTCCGAGGTATCGTGGCTTCTCTATCCAGCAGATGGTGTCGCAGTGCTTCAGTCGCTGCTTGGCGGCCGATTCGCCGAAGCCCCCAGGGCATTTGGAAGGTTTAGGGATTAGGGGTTTAGGCGTTTTAGGGTTTGGGGTTTAGGGGTTTAGGGTTTAGGGGTTTTAGGGTTTAGGGTTTAGAGGTTTAGAGGTTTAGAGGTTTAGAGGTTTAGAGGTTTGGGTTTGCGGGTTTAGGGTTTAGGGATGTTTAGAAAGGGTTTTGTAAGGGTTCTGAGAAAGTTCTAGAGAATCTCAGCATCGTTGCTGATTTGGGTTCTGGGTTGGACGCTCCAGAATTTCGGCGATTTAGGATGTAGTAGGTGGTTTTAGGGTTTGGGTGCTTTAGGAACTTTAGGGCGCCGCCGATGTTCATCTGCAGGTTTCGACGAGCCAGGCAAGGGCCGGCAAATGCCTGTCCACTATTGTGATGCCAGCATTGGCATGCAGGCAGGGACCTGGAATTCGATTTTAAAGTTCATTATAGTATAATGGCCCCCCCCCCAAAAACCCTATTCTAATTATTAAGACCCCTATATTAAACCCTAAACCCTACTCTAATTATTAAGGCCCCTATATTAAACCCTAAACCCTATTCTAATTATTAAGGCCCCTATATTAAGCCCTAAGCCCTGATTTCGGATCGGGGGTTCTTGAGACATGATGGCACGTTGTCCGGCGATGTAGAAATCGTGGTGCGGGGTCCGGCGATGTGATTGGAGGGTCGGGGGACTTATTAAAGGGGATTCTAAGGGTTCCTTTAAAGGGCTCTGTAAGGGTAGTATAGGGTTTAGGGTTTAGGGTTCAGGGACTTAGTAAGTAGGTAGTAAGTAGACTGATAAGTACCCCAAAAGGGACCCTCATTGGGGTTATGGTACTTATAAGTCCTTAAAATAACCAGTTACTAAGTCCCCCGACCCTCCAAGTACTCTAAACCCTAAACCCTATACCCTTATAGAATCCCTATAGATCCCTTTAAAGGACCCCTTGAAAGGAACCCCTTATAGTTACAAAGTCCCCTAAAGACCCTCCAAGTACGGCGCACCATGGCGCAGGCTATCACCTCGCCTTTGGGAACGCAGATTCCTCAGGTGGGGGCTTAGGGCGTAGGGTTTAGGGTTTGGGGTTTAGGGGCTCTCTGTGGTTGTCAGTTGCTTTGAAAACTACAGGTTCAAACTACAGGTTCATCGTTGCTGTAAGGGTTCCTTTCATGCGTGTTGCATCTTTAAAGGCACTCTTAGGGCTTTAGGGTTTTGGTTTCTGGGTTTGGGTTTAGGACGTTTAGGATTTGTGGTTCAGGCTTTGTTTCGAGCCGTCAGCGCTGGACGCCTTCTTCTCGACATTGAGGGTTTAGGAATTAGGGTTTGGGGCTGAGGAGACGCTCGTAGAAGTTAGGTTGGCTCTCAACTAGCCGCAATCAATCGCAGTGACGGCACCCCCCAGACCCCCGGGAGGATCCAAAAAGTAGATTAATGGGGGTCATAGTAGCACAGGGTCTCAGATTAGGGGATCTACTTTCTAGATCCTCCCGGGGGTCTAGGCCTGTAAGCTTTGAGCCATTGACATTAAGCCCCCGCGATCGAACTTCGCTACTCCGAAGCCTTCATCTGACATGGGTAGTTGTCAAAATTATGGCCCTTTGTGGGGGCACCCTAAATATTAGGTGCCGTATTATAACAAGGACCCAAAAAGGGACCATCATTTTGACAACCACCCACATGAAGACCCCACCGCCACTTCAAGAACCTTGAGTCCCGCCAAGGGGTTCAGGGCTTAGGGTCTAAAGGTGGTTTAGGGTTTAGGGTTTATGGGGGTTGAGGGTTCAGGGTTTAAAGGGGCTTAGGGTTTGGCGTTTATAGGCGTTAAGGCGTTTAGAAGCCGTGAAGCCCTGGAGCCCTAAACCCCCAAGTCTCCACCAGAAGCACGGCACCTTGGAGGATCCGGGGACTTGGTCAGTAAGGTGATATGTGCCGTAATTGGGGTGATATGAATTTATAACTATAGTTGCAGTACGTACAACTCCATCTGCTAAGTCCCAGGATCCTTCAAGTATTCTCAGAGTTCGACGTCCCGCCAAAGCCGCAAGCAAGTGCAAGGTTTCGTCGGTTTTTACTCCTTAAACACCCTAAGCACAATATATGATAAACCCTAAACCCCCTAGCAACTCGCATCATTTTCAGTACGGCTCGGCTTCGAGAACCTCATCTTGCTTCACACTGAAGTCACAGCTCCTTGCAACCACCCGCAACAATAGCAGCAGATACTGGCAACAATGTTTGCTCCCTAGATCAAAAACATTCCTACCCTCGAAATCTTGGCTGTAAGCTCCAAACACTGAGCCCCAAGTTCTAAGCGATAGGCATAAAGACAAGCCAGCTCATCTACGTCTTTTTTGGCTGGGAAGGCGGGTGCTGCGCTGCAGCGTAGAGTAGAACTCTAGATAAGAGTTTCGGCTTCAGGGTTCGGTTTAGGGTTTTGGTGATAGTTACCCAGAGGCCCCAAAGTAGTTCCTTTTTGGGATTACCTTATAATATTCTATATATGAACCCCAAAAAGGAACTACTTTGGGGCCTATGGGTAAACTGTAGTCAACCCCGAAACCCTAAACAAAAGAAAACAAGGCTTAGAGCGAAGCCGCGGAACAGGCCGTGGGTGCTGGCTACGGCTTCCGCATCTCCGGGGAGCGCAGGGTGCGCCCAGGGCTGACACAGATTCTGGGTCTTAAAGTTCAGGATTTAAGCTTCAGGGTCGAATCTGATTGCTAGTTGTCCTTCGATCGTGGTAGGCATTGGCAGCGCATGGCCCATGGCCGAACAGCATGCTGTTTGTCAGGCATAGGAGATTCCTAAGGGTGGACAAAGAGAGCGAGACAAGAGTTCCCGTGAAGCAGAAAGAGGAATAGACGGACGACGAGAGAGAGCGAGAGGGACAGAACAAGAGGGGGTAGGGATGGTGACGGTGATGAAGGCACACATGATGACCATGATGTTGCATGCTAGTGCTCGTTGTCAAGATGTTGGGGCTATATCTACCACTGCTGAGGGCCCAACGGCTCAACATCGCCTCCAACTCTGAGTGAACGACCGAAGCCCTGAATCCTGGATCTCGAGTTTGTTCAGCTAGAATAGTGTTAACATATTACTGGTATTCTGAAGGGCATTTTCAAGCCTTTGTTAATTCTATGATTTCTGCTACTACTATATTTGAACTGTATCAACATTGGCACCAAAAACCGATGGTTACTGTTACTGTGACAGCAAAGCAGCTGTGGTGGAAGTCCTTGCAACTGCCAGGTGGGCGTGGCGTTCTTCGGCGAGGGTGCAGCTTCTGAGGGTGACTTTGCCGTTGCTCTGCTCCTCGAACAAGAAAGCAGAGCTTAGGGAGCCAAAGAACACGTAAGCATAAGCATTTTAAGAGGATATCCCGACCCTATTGGCCTTCCTTTTAAGGGGTTTATGTTGGGATACCCCTACCCTTATTCTTTCTTATGTGCATTTTTTGGGCCCTAAGGGCTAAGAAACTTCAACCGGCCCCAGGCCCCAACCAAACTGCAAGCTGTTCTGGTATTTACGTTCTTGTCTGGATTTCGAGTTCTGAAAGGCCGATAACCGAGCAAGACCAGCATGTGCAGACATAAGTCGACATGCCGCCAGGCTTCTAAACCAAGAAGAGGAACAGTGCCAACGAATTAAGTGTCAAAGGGATACCGTTCGTCCTGCACAACAGCAACAAACGCAGGAAGGAACCCTTAAACGGACCCTAATCGAAACCCTCCAACAGACCCTTAAACTAACCCCCTAGCAGACCTTTAAAGCAGCTCTTACAAGGAAACCAGCAAAAGTGGCCTCGACACATAAAGCCTGCAACTCAACGCCCAGACTGTGCAGTAGTTGTCCTAAACCCGCAACCCTAGAGGCAACACCCCAAGCCTTAACCCTCAACCCCAAGCCCTAAACGCAACATCCTGAATCCTACAGTGTCCTACAGCCTAAAGCCTAAACCCGAAAGCCTATAGACCCTAAACCCTTAAGCCTAAGCCCTATCAGCCCTAAACAGCACCCAAATAACAAAAACCGAGCTGGGCTCAGGAACTTCGCTGCCACCCTACAGTCGCAGGCTCGCTTTGCTTTGGAAGGGCAGGGCTCCAGATCCGTATATCCTATCGTATCATACTATAGTACACTGTGTCATATCATCTTATATATTACGTTATATTATATCATGTCATACCGTATTGTAGTACGTATTATCATACCATATATTATGTTAAGTTATATGATGTGATCTGATATGAAAGCAGTTTATTTTCCCATAATATCTGAACATAGGGTGTCTGAAGACCGAGGGATGTTGTTCACTAGTCAGGTCCTCTTCATCTGCCGCAACAACGGCTGGGCCATTTCGACGCCTGCAGAGGACGTCACCGTTGCTTGGGGTTTGGGCTTGGAGTTTAGGGTTTACGGCCTAGGGCCTAGAGTTTAGGTTTAGGGCTTGGGGCTCATGGTGATGATGGTGATGAGGATGAGGAGAGGGGGAGGATAATGCTGACTTCTCAACTCCCCGCGGTTGCGATTCTCGGGCTTGCCCGGGCCTCGATTTCGGAGGCATTGTGCTAGCCGCAATGTGGTACCGGGAGTAGTTAGATTAGTACTGTAGTCTGTTTCTGTTTGGGGGTGGGGACAGGGTGGTGGGGAATAAGATCGAACTTCCCGACATTCTGATGACGATCACATGCTGATGGCTCATGGTCATGAGGAGAGGAACGATGGCTGCTAGTGTTCTTTTCCGGTATCATGTTTCACTTTGTGATATCTGCTATCTACTACTGCAGAAGCTGCACAAACCCCAAACCCTAAAGTGGACACGCGAAGGCCCACGGTCACAAGCCCAGCCTTGAAATATGGGTAGTTCTCTAAAAGGCTCCCTGCAAAAGTTCTTCTTATCAGGGCCCCGCACTGTTTTGGAAACTCCAACAAGGGACCCTGACTTAGAGAACTACGGTAGAAGCCCAAAAGTTGGAAACCCAATAGCCTCAATCCGTAAGGGTAATGTATAGGGAATCCCAGCACTATTTGGCCTCTATCCGGTTTCCAACCTTATGGGGTTTACTGTGCACATATGTCAAACTCCAAGCCGAGAGTCTCGAACCCCAGTGAAGTCCTAAATCCTAACTTCTAAATCCTCGAACCCTGGGGGCCTTTAAGAGCTTGCCTACGACTCCTGGATTAACATGGGGGCCTTTAAGACCTCACCTACAACCTCTGGATGAAACCGGGGTAGAGTAGCATGTGAGATGCACGAAAACGCTACTGCAAAGCCCGGCAAAAGAGCCCAATCCAACCTACGAACAGCTTCTATGAAGCCTTGCACCCTGAACCCTTGACCCTAAACCCTAAAAGCCCCTTCGAGGAGCAGTATGCCGGAGATGGCATCGCTGCAAGAGCGCTGGCTTACGGCATGTCGTGCATTCGTGTGGACGGCCGCTTGATTAAAGGTTTTCCTCTTCTGTTCCTTGGTTACGGTCTTTCAGTTTAGGGCTTCTGGTTGGGGTTTAGGATTAAGGTTTTTCTCGTTCGTGTTCAGGGCTGAGGGTTTAAGGTCTCTATCTAGGTTGCAGTGCGAAGGTTTTGTGTTTTTGATGTTGCTAGATCTCTAAGTCTAAGCCTTTTACGCGTTAGGTATGGCCAGATGCAAGACTCTTTAGCCCGAAATCCTGAACGCCTTCAGCCCTGAGCCCTTAAACCCTGTAGCCGTAGCCATTAGTTCAATCGGAGGTTTGCCCAAAACCCTTTAGAGGTTTAGGGTCCAGGGTCTAGTCAGCAGCTCCATATGGGCTCTACAAGAATGCGGCATTCTAGGGTTCTAAGACGTAAAATAGGGATGTATAAGGGTTCCCAGAGACTCCAATATCCTCCAATTCGGAAATATACCTTCAACCACATAAGGGACCCTACCATATTCTTAAGGTATATTCCTTAATGAAGGGGTTTTGGAGCCCCCTAAACCCTAAACCCATAGATCCCTTATAGATCCCTTAAAGATCCCTTGAAGGAGCCCGCAAAGGAACCCTAGGTACATTCCTGAATGAGGGGGTTTTGGAGCCGCCGGGAAGGGTTCGTGCCCCGCGCGGAAAAAGCGGCAGATCCCGGCTGGCAGAGCCCCGCGGATCTGACGATGTGGAGTCTTACCTAGAGGGTTCCTTTAAAGGATTACTATAAGGGTACTATAAGGGTTCCTTTAAAGGGCTCTATAAGGGTTTAGGATTTAAGGAATGGTGAGGTACGGCCCCCATACAGTAATAGTCTATAGTAGGGCTACTATTAAGGTCCTAATATATCTATATTATGAGTATTATTCAACTATTACTGAGTGGGGGCCGTACCCAACCCCTTGGTGTCGTTGAATCATGAATGCAATCCGGGCAGCTTGCTGTTGCCCGCACAGAGCTTCAGCGCGTCCAAGATCAAATTCTTGCTCTTGAGCCTCGACTGTGAGCCAGCACGACATACGCCTAGGCTGCATCGAGAGGTTTTTGCAACGCTGCCGTCAGCTTTTCTTCTCCTTGTGCGATCCACAGCCTGAGCGGGAGCCGGCCTGAACGCTCCCTCCTTGACCTGAGTCCTAGCAGGATGTCTTCAGATGCTGTTCAGGACACAGAAGAAGCAGGTATGAGTTTCGGCCCTCAGCCGCTTACCGCTTGAATCTTTGGCGGCACGCTGCACTTTGCGCAGAGTCACAGGCAGCCCGGACAGCTGTCATTGCCAAGGGTGTCGCTGAGGCTAGGTACCGTTCTGACATGTTAACAGTTTGCCAAGAGCCTTCATCTGAGCGTCGCAACTGCCTCCTTTGGGCCCAGCTGGAGAACCAAGAAACCGATGCCTGTTCTCAGCCTTACCTTTGAGGTTTAGGGTTTAGGGAATGGAGGAATGGAGTAGAATTATATCTACTATTACTACCATTCTTCCATTCCCTACTAACCAAAGGTAAGGGGGTGCCTGCTTAGACCCCCCCAACCTCGTGACGGTTCATGGGCAGTTAGGGTTTAGGGTTCAGGGGTTTAGGGGTTCAGGGATTTAGGGTTTAGGGTGTAGGGTTTAGGGTTTAGGGTTTAGTTATAAGTACGTTAACCAACTATATTTAAAACTGATATTAGGAGACTTAAAACCCCACTTACCACTACGCATGAACCTCCAACTACCTCTACAGTAATATACCCTAGTCACGCAGTATCCAGGACCACAGCGGCTCCATTAAAAGGCAGTTGGGGTGCCTGCAGCCGGCCAGTACATCCAATTCTTTACGCAAGGTTCAGGGTTTGGGGATTTAGGATTCGAAATGAGTCTTCCCTCTTTCGTCCCAGAGAGACCAATATCCCGTAGTTAAGGAATAGATCTTGTATTACAGGGGTCTTACAGGGGTCTTTAAGGGCTTGATAGGGTTCTGTTAACGAATATACCTGAAATTGAAAGGGGGCTTCGCAACAGTGTTTTTAAGCCTTAATCCTGAATTAAAGGGTATTGGGCTCTTTTGGGGACGAGCCAGTTCCTGTTCTTGCGCAGACTGTGGCGCAAAATGTATTCGTGAAGAGTGGGTACAAGTTTTGTACAGCCGCCGGTCTGCTGGATAGCTGCGTAAGACCAGCATGGGTAGTGCTAGTGACTTGTGAGATAGACTAATCCACGGACATATCGGGACAAAGGACTACTGTGGCACTAGATAGATACATGAGGAAGATGGCTAAAACGGGTATACTTGCAGGGTCCTGGGTAGTTATAGGTGGGCTTATAAGTAAGGGCACTATAGTTAGACCCCAAAATCCTGCTCTGGGGGTAGGTTTACTCTGTGGAAGGTTGCACTCGGCTCTTGACTCGTAGTGAGACAATCAGAGCTTTCAACCTTAAATCCTAAGCCTCAACATGGGATTCAGGGTTTAGGCGAGACCTGACTCTATCTGCGTCTAAGGAAATGACCTTGCCGCTGTTTACGTCGCCACCAAGGAGGCCCAGATTTCCCAACCAGTGACCCCTCAACCCTAAAACCTCAAAAACCCTGAAGCCCTAAACCCAAAGCCCTGCAGCTTTGCGGCACCTTAAACCCTGCATGGAGCCCGACTCTAATTCGAGGAAGACTTCTCAATGGGGGATGTTGTAGCCCTACTGCAGGCTGAAAACTGAAAAGGTTTAGTCTTTGGGGTTTAGGTTTGAAGAGGGTTTGGGGGTCTATGATGGTAAAGTGCGATGGGCTATCAGGGATGCTGTTTCTTGCGATTGAGACTCGGCTTCAAGGGTTCAGAATTCTTCCTTGAACACAAATTTCGAAACCCGGGGTTCTGGATGTAATATAGGGGCTGAAGTAGTTATGGCAGTTAGGGTATAGTATCATCATACACCCCAAAACCTTATTGAAACTCTGAAGGCCCTAATGATAGGGTATTAGGTTCGGCAGTACAGACGCCGACTCTAAACTTATCTGAAAGTTGGGGTTCTGTCGTGACGAGTTGGCGAGAGACAGGATGATGAAGGTCCTTTAAGGGGTTGTTTCAAGGGTTCGGTCTCTTTCAGGATTCTGGGAAGCTGGGAAGCCTGCCTCTAGGGTCGGGGGACTTAGTAAGTAGGTAGTAAGTAGACTTATAAGTACCCCCAAAGCGACCCTAATTGAGGCTATGGCACTTATAGCTCCGTAAAATAACCAGTTCCTAAATCCCCCGACCCTCCAAGAGGGGCAAGCGTCCTGATGGTAGCGTCGCTCGTGTTCGAGTACTTCCCGAGCCAACCTTCAAGCCCGTAAGCCCTGAACGGTGCAAGCCCAAAAACAGCAAGACCCATGCCCTGAAACTCTAAAGCTTGTGGTCCCAATTCCTACCCCCATCCCTGAAGCCATAAACCCTAAGCAGACGAATCCCAAAACTTGAGAAGAAACAGTACCAAAACCATCCGAAATCCTCAACGCTCTGCAGCAGGAAAACCCCAAAAGCCTTCAAGGAATGTTTACGGTCTAGAGTCTGACGTTTACCCCAAATCCCAACCTAAACCCCAAGCCCCAAACTAAACCCTAAACCATCCCAACCTCTAAACCCCAAACCCTAAACCCTAAACCCAGAGCCTTGCATGAGCCCTAGGCCTCCAAGGAATACAGAGACTCCAAAACCATTACAGATCCCCGTAAAGGAACCCTAGGTATTAGGACCCAGAGTAGGCCCTTATTCCCTTTTTGTAGGGTTCAGGTTCCCTTAAAAGCCCCTTTCAACCAAAAAGGGCACCCTTTTTATGCCTAGGTTACTCTTAGGTCTTTTAAATAAAGGGGCCCCTTGGAGTCTCTAGGAATACAGAGACAGCCCAAAAGGCTCGCGAGCTGAGCTTGGAGGGAAGACCGGTGCTGCTGGAGCTGATGACGCCGCTGAGTCGGGTTACGGGGGGGGTTTTGGGGTTTGCGGGTTTAGAGGCCAGGGTTTGGGAGTTAGGGTTTAGGCTTGAGGAATTTTGGGGTTTAGGGGCCAGGGTTTGGGGGCTTAGGGTGTAAAGTTGAGGGATTAGGGTGTTCAAGATCTAGGGTTTAGAGATTTGGGGGTTTAGTAGGGTGTGGGGTTTTGGAGGGCTCTTTCCTGCTTTCTAGGGTTTTATTGGCTATGTTTTAATAGTTTTTTGAGGTTTGTATACGCTTCATAAGAGCGGATTTTGAAAGCACGCTTATGGGTGCCCTCCGCGCTCCAGTCCTTAAAACAAAAATCCATGTTTGTTTTGGTTCTACCTTACAAGGTGGGTTCAGTGTTTAAAGCTTGTGGGCTTGTTTAAGGTAACAGAGGCACCAATGACTCCTGCCATTTTGCAGGTTTCAGACATTATCTTATGCTTAAGTGCATGACCAGCTAGGTTAGCTAGATGGATACTTCGCAGAACCACTTCTGCGCATCGTGGAATCCAAAGACAACGGTGGTTCCTCGGGTTTACCCCTGCATCTCTTAAACAGGGGGGGGGGGTGCTCGATTTCTCTGGAACAAAGTTACATTTGAGGGCCCGAACCCTGAGTCCTGTTCGTGGCCTCGTGACACTTTAGCATCCTGAGGGCTGCCCCCCGCCTGCGGGGGGCTTCTTCCTGCGTGAGGGTTTCCTAGGGCTTCAGAGGGTTGTAGGGCTTTTTTCGATGTGTCTTAAAGGGGCTTTCGGGTTCTAGGGGGTCTGACAGGATGCTTATCAGGTTTTGGTCATGCGTTTTACGAAGGGCGCCTTGTTGAACTTAGGGTGCCAAATTTATGAGTCCGTGCCTATAATCAGGATCCGACTTCTTAGGGTCCATGTTATGGTCCCCAATTCTGTGGAACCCTCGCGCGTGTGTGTGTTTGTGTGCCAAAGTTCATTATCAAGGCCGACGTGAGACGGCCTGAAGATTTTGCATAGACAGGAGTAACTACACCACTTTTGGCCTACCCTTCCTGGTTTTGCTTTTAGGTTCTAGGGTTCCATGGCTTGTAGTCAAGATTTTGATCTAGAGCTCGTCACAGGGGTACCGAGCGTTGGGTTCGAACTGGGGTTTCAGAAGATCTAGGGCTCCTCATCATTATAAAGTTGTGGGTTTAGCCGGCTTCGTGCCTATCGGATCGTCTTTGAGGTTCAGGATTTAGGGTTCATGTTGAACGATCGGTGAAGCTTCTGACCCCAATCCCGAGGTATCGTCAAGGCCACCACAGCACCTCCGACGACGCGGGGAGGCTCTCGTGCGGTTTATGTTTTAGAAACTGTGAAGGCTTTGTGGCAGGGGGTGGGGGGCTGGCTTGGGCTGTTGTGGCTGAGTGGCTGCGGGCTGAATTGGGTGGGCGACCCTGCTTTGCATTTTCCGCGGCTGGCGAGGGGTGGCAGCTGAAATTGAAGGTGTAGGAGGTTCAAGGTGTACAAAGCCACGCAAATTCTGGTTGTTTCGTTCTTGAGGGTTCAGGGTTAAGGGTAGCAGTCCCGAGTTAGAAAGAGCCGTCGGAGGTCCAAAGATCCAGCATCGTCATCTTCGAACCCTAAACATCCCTAATTAGACCCTAACCCTAGTGGCGAACCCCATTGTAATACGATGAGGGCCAACCCTATCGCACATATCGCGATATGAGGTCTCTAACTCCGTACTTGGAGGGTCGGGGGACTTAGTAAGTAGGTAGTAAGTAGACTTATATGTATCCTAAAAGAGACCCTAATTGGGGTTAGGATACTTATAAGTCCCTAAAATAACCAGTTACCAAGTCCCCCGACCCTCCAAGTAGCTCCCTCTTCAGTCCTACCCACCGTGCAAGGAGGCTTTACGCTCACCGGCCCCTAAAGCCCCGAAGCCCTTTTTTTTTTATGCTGAGCCCAAGAAGCCCTAGAAACTATAGAGACCCTAGAAACCCCAAAACCTAAACCCGAAAGTCTACAAATCCCATACCCTAAAACCTACTACTTCCGGAACCCGAAACCCTCAACCCTAAAACCCTACACCCTAAAACCCTGAACCTCATCGGAAGGTACCGGGACTCGGGCAAAGTCAAAAGCATGGCCCGCACGGGACTGGAGCCCATCAGCCGCTCAAGACTGGTCTTGAAGGCCGACGGAGGGCTCACGGCTTCACAGGGTTTTACAACGGGAGACTACATATGAATGAAAAACGAATGGCTAACTGTACACAAACGAATTACATCATTGTGTATATATATATATATAGATCACCTATGTACATCTGCATGTAGATGTATATGTACATATGTTTCGATGTATATATGTACATTTGTAAAAATGTATATGTACATGTAATTGTATATGTATATATACACATATATGCACACATGTATATATATATATATATACAGACACGGCGTACATACACATATATGTATGTATGCATGTATGTATGATGTATATATGTTTGCATGTATGTATGTACGTATGCATGCATGAATGTTTCAAAGGGTTGCGCAGGGTTTGCAGGTATTGAAGTCCGACCTTAATAGGCTACTGTGCTTTATGTCGTAGCTGACGCTGTCTGTTCTGAAGCTGGGAGTAGGGTTCAGGGTTTGGGGCTTCTCTAACCCTCTATGAAGCTGAAATGTTTCGGTTTAACCCTCTATGAAACTGAAATGTTTAGGTTTGTCTATCCCTCTATGAAGCTGACATGTTTAAGTTTTTGGGGACCGGCGAACTGGGCAACTAAGTTTGTCGGGCTGCTTAATATAGGTAACAGTGAGTGGTACGGTTCGGCTTGTGGGCTCTTCACGATCCGTAGATCCCCGAAGCCCCCTAAACCCCTAACCATAAAGCCCCTAAGCCCCTAAACCCCTAAACCCCTAAACCCCTAAGCCCCTAAACCCCTAAACCCCTAAACCCCTAAACCCCTAAATTAAACCCCTAAACCCCTAAACCCTAAGCCCCTAAACCTATAAACCCCTAAACCCCTAAGCCCCTAAACCCCTAAACCCCTATACCCCTAAACCCTAAGCCCCTAAACCTATAAACCCCTAAACCCCTAAACCCCTAAACCCCTATACCCCTACACCCTAAACCCTAAGCCCCTAAAAACGCCAAGCCTCAGACCCAACATTTCTGGAAGTCCAGGCTTTCGGGCCCATGGCCTTGAGTTGAAGGGGCTATGGCTCAAAGGGGTGTTTGGGTTTAGGGTTTAGGGTTTAGGGTTTAGGGTTTAGGGTTTAGGGTTTAAGGGTTTAAGGGTTTAGGGTTGAAGCGCCCCTTCAAGGTGCCCATGTTTAACCCGTAGTTTAGCAGAGGAAGGACCCCAACTACCAGGTTCACAAAGCGCCGAGGGATTGAATCCTTAAGTTCCAGAAGAGGCCTTTGAAGAGCCATGGACGTCACGGAACCTTGGAACCCCACATTGAAATCCTAAAACTGAAAAACAGCTCTTACGGCATACCCTAACGGTTGAGCGCTAAACACCATATAGCCCAAGCAAGGGCCCTTTTTCAGATGGCATGTTGGTTCCAGAGGTATAAGGCTTCGTCTGGTCTTTGCCGTGATTTGCCGTGCGTGAGCTTGTCGGCAAAAGAACCAGATGTATGGCCACCTTGAGGGTTCAAGGGTCGTTCTAAGTAAGCTTATATGCAGACCTATGTCTAGGAACAAAGCATATGTACTTATTGACATGTTTGCACATTTACATCTACACATATCTACATATGTGCATAGTTGCATAACATAGTTGCATATTTACATATTTACATATTTACATACTTACATATCTACATATTTACATAGTCACATATTTACATATTTACATACATTTATGCATGCATACATCCATACACATATACATGCACATATACCTTTGCATATACATATACATATACAGATACATATACAGACACATATACAGATACATATACATACACACATACATACGTACATACATATCCATATGTGTGAGTGATTTATGTTTGTTTTACTTACCCTCTGTCTATATATATATATACACATACTTGCACAGTTCAGTTTACTTCACTACATATACAGTAGAAGCCAGAAAGTTGGAACATTGCTTTAGGAGGATTAGTGCTAGGATCCCTTATACTTTACCTTAAGGGCATGAGGAGTCTGATGTTCCAACTTTCTGGCTTCTACTATATGTTTATGAAGCTTTGCATACCCCCCCCCCCCCCTTCCAAGTCCCGAGTTGCAATTTCCGAAAACAGGGGACACTCCAACACGTAGCCTCGACTGTAGGCCCCGTTTTCTAAGATTCCGTGACAAGAGGTTCCGACCCGCGGACTCAATATGAAAGTATTAGATACATGGTCAACGGCGACAAGGGTGTAATTCAGGGTACTCCCTGAGGTCCTGCCTAAACCCGAAAGAAACTTTGATAGTTCTGAAGCCTTCAAAATATCCACGGATGGACAGCAGGAGGCCAACATGTGGGACGATGCCCAGGAGGACGAGCTGAAAGCAAGATATCGGCAGGAGCCGCGATCGTTGCCAGTGTTTAGATTTGCTGCTGTGGTCGAAGTCGAAATTGTTGGCAATACTGGTGGTAGCAGCAGCCGTATGTAGCAGTGGCGGTAGCAGTGGCAGTAGTGGCAGTAGTGGCAGTAGCTGCAGCAGCGGCAGCAGCGGCAGCAGCAGTAGTAGTCGTTGTAGTCGTGGTGGTGGTGGTGGTGGTGGTAGCAGCAGCAGCAGCAGCAGCTGTAGTAGCTGTAGTGGCTGGCTGCAATAGCAGGAGCCATGGCAGTAGCTTTTGGTTCGGCTGCTGTTGTCATGTTCCTGTCTAGTGATGAGGTCATTCTTGCGGGGGAGATCTTAGGAGTGATGTCCAGTTTAGGGTTTGCGTGTGGAGTGACTCGGCAGCATCTGCAACGGTAGGCTGCTTGGCTCCAGGACTGTCCTGCGCTTTTACATGTACATGAGATGTAAAGTCGGATTGCATGTTCAATCACCCTGTCCTCAGAAGCCTGACGTCCAGGTTGCAAACTTACGTTTTGGACACTTTGAGTTCAGGATTGGGGTTATATAGCCCTAAAGAACCGTTGTTGAAGTCTTAGCACCCTTGCAGAGCCCTGGTAAACACTAACCCAAATGCGAGCATGTTGTTAGAGCCCTATACCCCTGAATGCAGGAATCGAGCATTCAAGGTATGTTCCTTGAACAAGGTGCCCCTTGGGCTCTCCGGAGAAGACATCCCCAGAGCTGAACCCCTGGGATAAACCCTCCCTCCCCACAGTAGTGGGTTACCATGAAATCACCCCAAAACGCCTAAACCCTCAACCCTCAGCCCCTTGAATCCGCTTACATAACTCGCCCCAAAAGACTCCTTGAACCCTAAACCCTCAACTCCTTAAATCCCGTGAGCTTTGGGAAATAACCTGAACTCTAGACTCTAAGCTCTAACCTGGGTTTGGAGTTCCATGCTTGGATAGCTTATTTTGTACCTGTTCCTTAGAGGAACCATTATGAAACAAAAGTCTATACTTTTTTCTCCTCGGTTACTTCAAAGTCCAGCTAAACTCGAATCTATACTCTAAACTCAAGACTCCCTCAACCCTAGAGCATTGGGACTCTCTAAATCCTAGACCCTAAACTCTAGACTCTAAACTCAAGACTCTCTACAAAAGGAGGTCATGGAAGCTCTCAAGGTTGCCGAGAGCAAGCCCTTTGCGTCCGTCAAGGACTCTTCCAGGTTTCACTTGGAGGGTCGGGGGACTTAGTAACTGGTTATTTTAAGGACTTATAAGTGCCATAACCCCAATTAGGGTCCCTGTTAGGGTACTTATAAGTCTACTTACTACCTACTTACGTTTCCGGGTCCAGTCTCGGGTTCAGGCACGCGGCTTGGTTCAGAGTCTAGAGCTCAGGGTTCAGAGCTGAAGGTCCAGGCTTCGGAGTGTAATAATAAAAATCGTATAATAACCATAGTAGTAGTAGTAGTAGTAGTAGTAGTAGTAGTAGTAGTAGTAGTAGTAGTAGTAGTAGTAGTAGTAGTAGTAGTAGTAGTTGTAGTTGTAGTAGTAGTAGTAGTAGTAGTAGTAGTAGTAGTAGTAGTAGTAGTAGTAGTAGTAGTAGTAGTAGTACTAGTAGTAGTAGTAGTAGTAGTAGTAGTAAGTAGTAGTAGTAGTAGGTAGTAGGTAGTAGTAGTAGTAGTAGTAGTAGTAGTAGTAGTAGTAGTAGTAGTAGTAGTAGTAGTAGTAGTAGTAGTTTTGGTAGTAGCAGTAGTAGTAGTAGTAGTAGTAGTAGTAGTAGTAGTAGTAGTAGTAGTAGTAGTAGTTGAATAGGGATCCATGATACCATTAACAATGAGCTTTACGGTTCAGCGTCTAGAGATGCGCTTTCCAGGAGATGTTCCGGGACGTCTGGGCGGAGCTGACGCCCGAGCTGGAGCGGCAGCGACAGGCTGCCACTGCAGCTCGCTTTCCGGGTGTGGGGTTGAGCATGGTCCTTAGCAGCCGTTGGGCAACCGTGTCCCCCCTTTTTGGGCTTGCGCGTGTATGTGTGTGCAGTATACGAGTTACAAGGTTTGTACTTGCACATTTCCGCTTTCGCTAATCTGAGCGCTGTTGCTGCCACGCTTACTTTCCTGTTTCTATTCGGGTAGGGGTTCGATTCTTCATGGCATGGGATATGCCAGTATACGGTATAGAGGCCAACATAGGGGCCTTCATAATGAGAATATGGTTTAGGGGTATACTGTACCAAAATTAATCAGGAGCCCCCAAAGCCCTATTCTAGTCATTAAGGCCCCTACGTTAGCATAGAGTGCTGCTGGTTGGATCCTAGCCTTAAGGATGAAGTGCCCGCGGTTGTGCGCCCTTGGACTTAGGGTGTCAGATTCTTGGGGTTGTGTTTAGGGCTTCGGGCTTAGGTTTAGGGTGTAGGGTTTAGGGTTTAGGGTTTGGGGTGAGCTTGGTCGTACTATTCACGAACATGCAATTGGTACGTTGCCAGCAGTACCAGCTGGCATAACCATAACAGTTCATGTTAGCTGTAGGTAGTTATTGTGTGTTGCTGTAGAAGGCAGTGCAGAGTAGTAAACGTGACCATCATCGCAGCAACAACAACGTCCCCAAACCCTAAACTCCAATCCCCTAAACCCTCAACCCTAAACCGAGTGGCGGGAATGAAGATAACCGCCGTAGCAAGCAAGTCCCCCTCAGCTCTCAGCTGCGGATCCTAACGAAGTCATTGAAGCCCTGAGTATTACGGCTTAGGGTTTAGGGTGCTGAGTATGTCTGTCTTGTTAAACTTAGGGTTGAGGTTTTGTTAAACTTAGGGTTGAGGTTTTACGGTTTAGGGTCGCCAAGGCCGCTAATTGCGGGCCTTAGTATGCTAAGGGCTTGTGGACGCAGCACAACGAAATCCTGAGTTGGGTTCAACCAGCAACCCTCCGCGAAAGAATGGCCGAGAGTTTGCAAGCCGGTGTATTCTTACCGGAAAGCCCCCCTGAACCTTCAATCTTGAACCCCTAAACCCTAACTCCGAAATTCAGGCGTTGTGGCTCCAGGCTTGGTAGTTTCCTCTTTGAGGTCCCTTGCCTGGCCACAACCCCAGCGTGATCAAGGAATCCGCGACGACTTCCAGCTGTACCGACGTGGAGGCTGCGTTGTCTTGTGTCCCCACCCTACGAGTGGCTGGACTTCATTTTTTGTGGGCCATTGGTGATTTGGCGCCTGGTTCGGGCTGGCGCTTCTTTTTATCTGGCCTTTTTACCCCTCCTTCTATCAGATTGGAGGCTGGTTCCCGGCAGCGAGCCGGTACATGAGTGGTTTCTTCCTCGTGCTCTACCTTTGTGGTTTTCTGGGCCACGCCGAGGTTTTTGTTTCGCAGGAAGGAGGCTGCGTGGCACCGGAACGAAAGGCGCCTGCGCACGAGATCGCGAACATTGCTCCGAAATTTTATCAGTGGAACGTGGTTTCCTCCACTGGTTATTCGGGTGGCAGCTTCTCGACTACATCGCCACCACTCCGACTCCACTCTTCCAACACAAGCTCTACAGCTGTTACAGTCAAGGAAAGCGGAGCAGGACGACACAATGACAAATGTACCATGGAAATGTGCATGTGGAAGTCTCAACAAGCAGTCGGCTTCCTTTTGTCCAGCATGTGGCCAACCCTGGCAAACAAGCCAGGTAGGATCTCCCAGGCGACGCACACCGCAGTCGTGGGAGACGTGGCATCCTCCCTATGCGGCACAGCCCTCGGCCAGCGATCAGGCACCCTGGCGAGATGCACCCGCCGCATGGAGGCCAGCCTCACCTCGCAGCAGACGACGAGGTGGACGTGGACCAGGACAGCATGCAAAAGCAGGCCCAGGCGGCCCCAAACCGGAAAGGGGAAGATGGACGTGACCCAGGCTGCGACGACCGTCCCGAGCTTGGAAGCGCTCCCAAAGCCGCCGGTGGTACAGCCGCCTCCCTTGCCTCGCAAAGCCGGCGAGGCCAGCCAAACGCCGCCGCAGGAGAAGTCGCAGCTAGATGCCCTGATGAATCTTCTTGCGGCGGCCGGATCATCGATCCCAGACAATGTCAGGGTGCTTGTGGACGAGCACCAGAAGAGCACTGCTCAAAGTCATGCTCGCTCTTTGCACAAGGCTGTCACCGATCGCAGCCGGGCCAGGACAGAGCTGCAGCGCATCCGCTCAGGCCGACTTCAGTACCTTTCGGCCTGGGGCGAATACCTCGAGCAACTGGGTTCGGTCCTCGAGGCACAACTTGCAGAACAAGCGGCCATCCTCGGGCATTTCGATGCAGGGGAGGTCGAGTGGATGCAAGCGGACAGGGAGTCGACTTTGGCCATCTCCAGGATGGCGTCGGACGACAAGCCTGTCATGGATGTGGACGAGGAGCAGATGGAGGATGGCGAGACACGCGCCGCAGATGCGGCAGAGGCAGAAGCTCGGCTGTCACAAGAGACGGAGGAGCACCAGAAGGCCGGACTCCAGCTGCAGGATGCAGTACGAGCCGCGCGGCAGCAAGCTGCCGAAAATCTACAAAAGTACCAAAGGGAAACGTCCAGGTCTCCCCGGCGACGGTCCGAACCAGAGCTCGCCAAGGATGGTCTTGGTGGCGAAAGGCCGCCAGGTACTGCGGTTACGCCATTCAAGCTTGGAACGCAGCCCAAGGACGAGGCTGCGCAGAAAGGTGCGCAACAGCACCCTCAATAGGCTCATGCACGTTTGGCCTCGGTGCCGTGTACGAGCCGATATCTCAGCAAGTGGGATTGGACACCCCACGCTACCACGGCAACCATAGTGTCACGGGGGAACGTGACTATGCGGGACAGTGGGCTTGCCGAATTTACGGCATCAGCCTGCAGTACGAAGTTGCTTGCTGGCAATGCCTCCCGGGCATTCTATGCCAAGGCCTGACATTCTGGACGGATGTCCGGCTTCCCGATGCTGACCTGCGGGCCCCTTCCCAGCTCGACCGATGCCTGGCTTGTGGCCTCTACCACCTTTGTCACTGTGACCCGGCAGAAGGCGCAATTCTTCACACTGACGGAACCAAAGAGACTTCATCCATTTTCCGGGATGTCCACCACATGGGTTGCGATGGTGTGACTCCTGATGCAATGGATGGAGCCTTTGCGGGTGCCAGTGTGAGAATTTCGAGCCACTGTCTGAGGCCAGTACCTGAGCTGCATGTACAGAAGCATGGACAGACTGTACAGCTCAAGCGACGTAGGGTTTCTTTCCATGAAGGTTCTGAGACCCTCCTTTTCCAAACCCATGACAGGTTAACGGCAGGTCTTCCTCCACCCTGCAGAGACTCCCCTCGCAGCGCCTTGGTCGCCGCCAGACAACCACATCCGGTGAGCTCTCCTTCGGCACTTGACTCGGCCCCCACTCCTTGGGGCGCCGCTCCTCCTGCACTTTGTCCACCCTTGCCTGTGCAGCCACTTGGAGCTTGCACGGTAAGGAAAACCCATCCTCCGATGCCGGAGGTTCGACCATTGCCACCTCCCCACCTGCAGTGTGTGCCGCCCGTTGCGAGCACCACCTGTCCGCTAGCCGGGCCTTCTGCCAAACCGGCCCGCGCGTTCACAACACTCAGCCTTCAGCTTGCAGCCGCAACTGATGTTACTCCTGCTGAGTATGATCGATGGGAGGTTCGGGCTCAGCCGCTTCATACTTTTAGGTGGGGTGGTCTTTCAGCAATGGGTGACTCCGCAGCAGCGGGATCAGCAGATGGTCAGTATATGTTGTTCGACGATGCTGGCCACGCTCGCGTTCGGCCGTACGGAGCTTCCTGGACATTGGACCACGTGGTCGCGGATGTCCTCAGCGTGCTGCCCAGGACAAAAACTGTGCGCTTCCTTTCGCACCCCATGCCAGGATTGCCCCGGATACAGGTGGCAGCTACTATGAGAGGCACGGCCCCTGGAGTAGAGGCAATTCCGCTCGACGTGCGAGCTTTCACCAACCGGATATGCACGCTCCATCTCAGCCCTGGCATGGAATATGATGCTGTCTACGCTTTATATAGGCAGGACTGCCCCACAGATTTCATGCCTCTCGGTCCTTTTCGCTTGGTTGAACCCACTGGCGAAATGTTGCGGATTACACCAGTGCACTGGGATTCGCTCGACCACCTACGAGCTGAACCCGAGACGCATGCTGAACCAGATGTCATTGCACTCCAGGCACAGGTGCAGGTGCAGGCCGAGTTTGCTTTACTGGCCACCACTATGACCTCGACAGAGATGCATATCCCTGGGCTTCTTGGCCGGGAGGTCCACCTCCAACAGGGACTCGCTGCTTTCCCTCACTCTCTATCTCAGGTCCAGCTCACGCCGGCAAGCTTGTGCAACGATCCAGGGGCAAGGGTACCCCTCAAGCATTTGCACCTGTTCCCGACTGCCTTTGCAGATGCTCGGGCACGTTCGGCGCCTTTCCACATGCTTGTTCGAGGCCACCCGCCCGTGCGGCTTAATGGGACGCCTGAGGGGTCACTTGTGGAGTACTGTGGCCTTGCAGCCAGTCAGCTTGACGAAGGGGTTCGCCACGTCCAGGTGATCACCACCAGCCTTCCGGGTCTACTGGAGCCACAAATTGTGGTCACTGCTGCTGATGACCCGGAGAGCAAAGTGCTGCTTCCCATTGACCTACGAGCCTTGCCTTCAGGGGAAGTTATTCCTGTAATGCTGGCCACAGGGATGACCTTCCATGACATTCTGGAAGCTAGATTCTCCGAGATCCCGGAAGCTAGACAGGCCTTCCAAGCTGTGGACACCTCGGGGGCTCATTTTCAGGATGCTCAGGGGCAAATCTATGAGACACTCCCTGTCCACCTGCACCATTTACAGTGGCTTGCCCTCAGGCTCACGCCGAACCCTTTCGGATTTCAAGTGCAGGCCACGACATCGGGAGAGACACAGCCAACCACTACCAGCACCACACTTGCGTTGGCACGACCCACCACTGCTCAGACAGTGATGTTCATGCTTGTTGCTCCAGCACGTACTCTTAGGCTGCCACCGGTTCTCATGACTGAAGCCGATCCTATGAGAGCTGTGACCGAACTTGTGCAGGCGGCGGCTAGCATGGGCCTACTTTCGCAACCCTTCCAGCTCCAGTTGCCTCCGGTTCTCCCATGGACCACAAATCACCTTCAGCTCGTGGTGCCACTGCTAATGACCACTGACGGTCAGCTCCCGACGGTTCTGTATGACCCGGGAGTGGACGGCACACAAATTTTCTCCATGGTTGTAGGTGAAGATGCTGTTGGTGAGGAGCTACTCACAGGCCCACAAAGACGCCAGGGAGCTTCCATATATGTCAATGGGGTGCATGTCAACGGGGTTCGCAGGACGCTGCAAACAGGTGACCTGGTCCAGCAGTTGGGCCCACAGCGCTATATCGGCACTGTGCGTAACATTGGCCCTCTCCTCAACCACCTCAGCCGCCTCAGGTGCTTGACCTTTCCACTTGCACTGCCTGCTTGTGGGCTCTTCCAAAGCCCTACTGGACCACAGGTTGCTCCGATACATGGCTCGGCGAGTTTGTACCAGGTGATCATCGATGCTTTCGATAGGCGCCTCGACCGTCTCGGGCGACCAGGCCGTGGCAAAAAGAGCGTCTGGGTCTTGCAGCCGGCCAGAGCCCCCCATGTGATCTGGCTAGATATTGCCACTACGCCTACAGTGCAACAAGCGGCTGCGCTTTTACAGGACATGGGTCTCTTTCCGGGGGACACCACACTTGTCGAATCGGATTCCGAAGCCAACACGCTTGTGATGGACTCTTTTTTGGCATTGCCTACTGCGGCCCCCTATATCACATGTACCATTGCCGATCCTCTGGCTCCGACTTATCTGCTCTTGGTGCATCTGCCCCCGGGGGGTCGTCCTCCTTTCAGCTCTCTCCCAATTGCTGCGCACCTGCGCTTCCAGGCATTGGCCTCGACAGGGACACATCTGCAAACAGTGAGAGGGCCGCACATTTGTCCCAGTTTGGCGCTCCTCGACAACACGGCAAGCGCAGCTTCTGCGGCGCCTGCCCCGCCAGCAGACGAGAACCAACCCGAGGAGAATCCCCCTGGCACGTCCTCCGGCACATCACTGGCGCAGATCATGGATCCGCGACGCCATGCTCAGCAGCAGACCAGGCGCTGTCAGAGGGCCGCCATTGCTTGGGGTCTACCGCTGGACTCGCCTTGTGTAGATGGTCTGCCGGCCCAGGTCCAAGCGCACCTTGCTCAGACTTCCAGCTTGGATCCTTCCGACGCAGCCCAGATGAGACCAGGCAGCAACTCCCTGATCCATCAGGGCCCTGGTCTTCGAAACAGCGTTCCTACTCCCTTTGGACGGCGTGAGATTCCGTCAGCAAAAGATAGGATTCCCAGACGTCCGCAGAGCTGCTCCGCGCACAGCCCTGGCTCCGCTACCAGGCTTTGCCTCGAGGAAATGCTTCCGGTTGCTGAGAAGAAGGAGGGCCCTGCTTATCGTATTGGGGTCACTGAGGACATGTTTAGGCATGTTTTTGAAGGCTTCGAAGCAGGGGATCTTAACCAGGACCTCACCAGGTTTGATCTCCCCCCCCATGTGCATTCATTTGTGCGCGGCCTGCGATCTTACAGACACGGCCAGATCGAAGCACTTCAAATTTACACAGATGGGTCCTTCTACCCGCCCACGGATGGCCAGCCGGCCAGAGCTGGGTGGGCTTTGTGTTGCTTGGCGCTGCAAGATGGATTGTGGACCTGGATGGGCTTCATGGCGTCTACTGCTCCGGCTACCGGTTCTCCGGCTACGCTTGACGCTCCAGTGAGATCATCATTCGAGCCGGAACTGGCTGCGGCCGTACATGCCCTAGCTATCGCCATCTGCGTGCATGCACCTTCGATGCTGGGATATGATAACATTGCTGCTGCAGACGTTGCGCTAGGTCTAGCCACGCAGGAGGTGCCTAACCTGTTGGCAGAGACTGGTGTCACTCTGACACACTTCCTACGGGTCCAAAATCGCACACCCAGCAGATTGCACATTGACTCCCACTCAGGGCATCCGCTAAATGACCTGGTCGATTGTATTGCAAAGCATTTTGCCCTGCAACATTCCGAACCCACTGTACCGCCTCACTTTGCTTTGGCATGTAACCAGCAGGTCCTACCTTGGCTTGCCATGGCATGCAACCTGAGCCCTGATTTGCCCAAGGTTGATGATACAGGCACCATGATAGATGCCGTCTCAGATGGGCAAAATCTATCCCTGGATCGTGCGCATGATTTCAGTCTTGAGCTCCCGACCAAACCGGTGAATTTCCGGTGTCATGTCGTCTCATACAATTGTTTGACGGCAGCTGGAATCTTGCAGCGCGAAGGACTAGATGCACAACTGCATGCGGCAGGAGTGTGCGTTGCGGGGTTGCAAGAAACCCGAACCGACACCCGCGGCAGACAGGACACCGCTCACTTTTATGTGATCAGCAGTCCCAGTGCAGCTGGTCAAGACGGATGTCAGGTGTGGTTGTCTAAACATGCTGCTGTTGGCAAGGATAACACAGGAGCTGTGCAATGGGACCCACACAGCCTTGCACTCATTTGGGCCAGCCCGAGATGCATGGTCGCCGCGGCGCGGGCAGCTTCATTGAGCTTTGCATTCATTGTTGCCCATGCCCCCACTTCCAAAGCGCCAGAGCAAGAACGTGAAGCTTGGTGGGCAGATGTCCAAGCCGCCTTTAGGAGGGCTCCATCCAACCACATACCGCTGCTTTTTATAGACGCGAACGCGCACTTCCTGTGGGATAAGCAAGATCCATGCATGGACAATGCGCGTAATGGAAATGCACGCGCTTTTGCGAGACTCCTGCAGAATCAGCAAATGGTCGCCACCCCTACCATGCTGCGGGATGGCAGAAAGGTAATCAGTTGGACAGGGCCCATGGCCCAGGAGCATTGTCTGGACTTCATTGCGTGTCCAGCATTTCTACGGCAAGGGCAAGGGCTCATTCCCACAGGATGCCTGACAAACTTCCAAGGTGTCTCTGAGATCGACCACCAGCCTGTGGCTGCAACTCTGCACTTTTGTAGGGCGGCTCGCCGGAGAAAAGCTCAGGCTCGCTGGGACACTCGGGCCATGTCCACACCAGAGGGCAAGGCTAGGCTCAGGCAAATCTATGATGCTATGCCCAGCTTTCCATGGCATCTCGATGTGGATACACACCTCAGCAAGGTCAATGATTACCTCCACCGGGCACTCAGCCGCGCTTTCCCTTCGCAGGCTAACAAGCCGAAGTCCCCGATTAAAGCCAGACACATGGCTCCTTGTGCAAGACCGGCGGGACCTGCGCAGAGAATTGTTCGCTGCTCGAAAGGAACGTTCGCGAGCTTTGCTTGCTACCACTTTTCGAGCTTGGGCCAGACGCCCCGCGGTGGAATTTTCAAGCACAGCCCTCTTACACGAAGGCCTGCTGGCTACGCAGCTTAGGGATCTCTCGGCACTCATTCGCCGCTGCACCAAGGCCGATGCCACTTCTGCCTCCAGGGAGCTCATCAAGGATGCCCGGCAACAGGGCCCTGAACAGCTTTATCAGGCCTTTCGCCAGGTCCTTAAAACAGGACGCAGATACAAACCTCCTCGACTCTGCCCCTGTCTTGAAGGATCCCAACTGCATGATGGAGACTCCTTCCTCATGCTAGGACGTCACTTTGCCCAAGCTGAGCGTGCCCTCAGCTGCCGAGCGAGCGACATTACCGCCGATTGCCCCTACCAGGCTCCGCTGCCAGTTGAGGCAGTACCTGCACTGAGCCTGGCTGCATTGGCAGCTGGCTATGGAAAGCTTCAGCCGCGAAAAGCGGCAGGGGTTTCGGGTCTGCCTCCGGAAGCCTATTGTGGCGATGCCGTCGGTGCTGCCAAAGCACACTTCCCCATCCTTTTGAAGGTACAGACCAGGGGCATTGCTCCTAGTCTGTGGCGAGGCGGTAGGGCTTGCCCCATCCCTAAACCTACCAAATCTCCTCACGACCTCGCAGGATGGAGAAGTATTCTATTACATGAGGCATCGATGAAGGGCGTATGTAAGATGCTACGAGCACCGCTTGTTGCCTGTCTGGAAGCCATACGGGCGCCGGGACAATGTGGAGGACGACCCAAAAATCCACTCCAGATCCCTATGGCACTCGCCCGAGGCTTCGCTCAACAAGCGCGGGATGCCGGTCTTAATTGTGCTCTTCTCTTCGTTGATTGCCGCTCTGCGTTTTACGCCACGGCTAGACAGCTACTCACAGGCGATGAAGGCAACCACACTGCAGCCTTCCTTCAGAACTTGGCTGAAACGCTGTTCACAGAACAAGAGGACCAGTTGGCATTCATCGCGCAAGCCGTAGGGCCAGGATTGTTGCAGCAACAGCATGTGCCTTTGCCAGTCCGAAGGGTCATCTGCGCGATGCTGGACGCTACGTGGTTTAGTGTAACAGGGCACCATGCCAATCACTTCTTCCGCACTAGGACTGGCACGGCTCCAGGCTCACCGGTCGCAGACATCCAATTCCAAATCATCTTCTCACAGGCGATGAAGAAGTTGGAGACCTGTGTTCGGCAGGTGAGCCACGAGGTTGAGTTTGCGGCCGCACAACAGGCGGAGGAACACCAACTTCTGAAAGTCCCGTTCCCGAGTTGGGTTGATGACCTTACGGTTCCTCTGGTTGCTCCAACGCCGGAGCATCTTATGGAATTAGCTGCTTTTGCGGTAAGAAAACTTGACAGTGAGTTCAAGAAGCTAGGTATACAGCTTAACTTGGATCCTGGCAAAACCGAGCTGATCCCCCTCTTTCGGGGAGCCGGAAGTGCCGCTGCGCGTCGGAAGTGGTTGTGTGAAATGGGCGCTCGCTTTGCTGTCACTCTGGAAGATGAGACCCAGGTGCTCGTCGGCATTGCTGAAGAGTACATCCACCTGGGGTCCAGCGTGGATGCAAGCCTCACGGACATCGCTGACCTGCAGCGAAGGGCTGCCTTAGCCCGTGAGATGGCGGGTCCACTGAGCCGTCTCTTCCGGAATACGGCTCTCACCGAGGCCGAAAAGATACACCTGCTTCAGACCATGCCGATGGCAAGGTTCAAACATGGAGCCGGCTTTTGGACCCTCGCCACAAAAAAGGAGCAGGAGAAATTTACGGCTGCCTATTTTGAAGTTCCGCGCAGGCTTTTTCGAGCGATCACACAGATGTCGGTACGAGGCCTGACCAATCATGATGTGGCGACCATCCTTGGTCTCGCTACAGATGAGGAGATGCGCTACTCAGAGATGATCCGGGTTGCTGCCTGGATACATGCGGAGAGGCGCCCGGAACTTAGCCAGCTCTGGTTCCGAGAAGGCAAATGGTTCCGGGACCTGCAGGCCGCGTACTGTGCTGTTGCGACAGCTTTGAAAAAGACTCCGGAGGCGCTACAAGCTGAATTGGAGGCTCAGCCTGAGCTTGCCTCGCAAATCATCAGGAGCTACCTTCGCGGATGCAAACGTCAGCGTCTCTCACTCAGGCCTGCCCGATTGAAACAGCTCCGGGCTCTTCAGACAGCCCAAGCAATTGGTTGCATATTTGGTCACGTGCCGGAGCGGTCCACCATGCCGATGGCACTCCACACGTGTCCGACATGCTGCCGTTCCTTTGCGACAGCTGCTGCCTGTGCAGCCCACCAGAGCAAAGTGCACCAACGGCGAGCCAGAGCCACAGCTGTGGCATTTGGCAGCCTCTGTCAGGTCTGTCAAGTAGAGTACTGGACCACCTCCAGGCTCAGGGATCACCTGCGCCGTTCGGAGCAATGCATCAGCACTTTGGAAGCTGCTGATGTCGATCCAGGCGTAGTTATACAGGGCAAACACCGAGCTTGGCGTCCTGCCATGCGAGCTGCGGGACCACAGCCTTGGTGGGCCACCCTTCGGCCGCCACCGGCTCCGCCTACCGCTCCGACTCCAGAAACCTGCTGGTCAAGCCTTTTGACCAAGCTCCACCACAGCTACCACTCCAAGCCGGATGTGTTGCAGAGCACCATCCAAGGCATTGTCGAGAGAAAGGCATTTTTAGACCTGCACGAAGAAGACCTGCCTGTAGCTGTAGTTACCTGGGCTGCCAAATTGCAGGACCTCATTCGGGTCTTGATTTGGTTGTCAGATTTTGAGCGAGCGCTGAGCGCCGCTTGTTTTCGGACAAATCACTGGCTCGCCATGTGTGGAGGGCGACGCTACATTTTGTGTCCGTTGCGTGATGGCAAACCTGTTGATGAAGACTGTCTCCAGGATTTGCCACATGAGTGGATGCAGAGCATCTGCTGGTGAGGGACTTGCATGCTGCGTGAGTGCACTCTTTGAGTTCTGCCATCCACTCAAAAAACCCCGAAATTCTAGATCCCAGAGAAAGTCCCTGAAGGTTGTATGCGTCTCACCGGGTTCTTTCAGGTTCCCACAGCCCTGAAAAGTGGAGACCCGAGGATTCCTAAACCCTTCACCCTGGGCTCTAAACCCCTAAACCCTAAACCCCTAAACCCTATTATAAACCCTAAACCCTAAACCCCTAAACCCTATTATAAACCCTAAACCCTAAACCCCTAAACCCTATTATAAACCCTAAACCCTAAACCCCTAAACCCTATTATAAACCCTAAACCCTAGACCCCTAAACCCTATTATAAACCCTAAACCCTAAACCCCTAAACCCTATTATAAACCCTAAACCCTAAACCCCTAAACCCTATTATAAACCCTAAACCCTAAACCCCTAAACCCTATTATAAACCCTAAACCCTAAACCCCTAAACCCTATTATAAACCCTAAACCCTAACCCCTAAACCCTATTATAAACCCTAAACCCTAAACCCCTAAACCCTATTATAAACCCTAAACCCTAAACCCCTAAACCCTATTATAAACCCTAAACCCTAAACCCCTAAACCCTATTATAAACCCTAAACCCTAGACCCCTAAACCCTATTATAAACCCTAAACCCTAAACCCCTAAACCCTATTATAAACCCTAAACCCTAAACCCCTAAACCCTATTATAAACCCTAAACCCTAAACCCCTAAACCCTATTATAAACCCTAAACCCTAGACCCCTAAACCCTATTATAAACCTAAACCCTAAACCCCTAAACCCTATTATAAACCCTAAACCCGAGACCCCTAAACCCTATTATAAACCCTAAACCCTAACCCCTAAACCCTATTATAAACCCTAAACCCTAAACCCCTAAACCCTATTATAAACCCTAAACCCTAAACCCCTAAACCCTATCATAAACCCTAAACCCTAAACCCCTAAACCCTATTATAAACCCTAAACCCTTTAAACCCCTAAACCGTAGCCATTTTGGCTCAAGCGCCTCTTTTGCGCCTGAGCCCCGGCTGTCTTTGCGCGTGCACGTCCCCGACCGCTCTCTGTTTTTGTTTACGACGTGCACGCTGGGGGTTTGCACCTGCCACGCGCCGACGGGAGGGCGCGCGCGCGCAACACGCCGCCATGCAACCGGACGCCGCGCGACGGGCCGCCGACCACGACCTGCGTGAGCAAGTGCGCCACGCGTGGAGCTTGGCCGATGGCGATTCTGAGCGCATGCAGACGGTAAGTACCGTTGATTTCGCCTCGATCGCGGCGTTCCGTGGCGGCCTCGACGAACTCGTGGCCAGGAAAAACGAGATCTTGCGCGAGTTGGGTGACGGCGACGACGACGTCGCGCGGACCATGGAGGAGCTGGCCGGACGCGTCGTGTTGCTGTTGAAACGCACCGCCGACGTGGTCGCGGTGGGCGTGGCGAATTCGGCGGAACGGGCCGCACGCGACGCCGCACCGAACCTGAGCGATCTACGCACCCGCCTGCAGCAGAGTCTGGAGCTGAACATGGCCGACGGGGGCACGACGCGCTTTCTGGGACAGGCAGCCATGGCAACCGTCGACATGGCGCTGGTGCGCAACGCGGGCGGCGCGCTGAATATTGCACCGTCGCAGGCGACACCGCCCGGCTTCGAGCGGCTCGCTCATGGCAACGGCACCGCTGCGCTCATGCGACCGGCGCAGAACGCTGACCCTGACGATCGGGACGCCGCGCGCGCGACGCGGGCATGCCGTGTACTATACTCGCCAAGCACACGAAACTGCGCGCATACCTCCTCGAGCAGGAGCTGCTTGCGACGTCGGGCATGGGGATCACGCCGACACTGCAGGCACTGTCTGACAGCGAGCAGGCTAAGCAGCGCACCCAGCGTGAGATCAACAATGCCGTCAGCGCGTTCTCGCGCGACACGCAGCACATGACGAGGATACGCGGCGCTGCTGAACGCTGCCGCCACGGATCTGAGCGCGGACGATGCGGCGGGCTCGATCGGCGCGCTCGACGCGGAGGATCTGCGCCTCGCCAACGCTGCGAATCGCGCGAGGACGGCCGTGCACACAGTGCGCTCAAATGCCGCGGCGCTGCTCACAGGACTCGCCGGCGCTGCAAGCCAGATGGCGAACGCGTTGAGGACGCCCGTGAGCGGCACTGACCCGCTTGCCGCGCTGTCGGCGCCACAGTCCCATGCGCTGCCGCTCGAGGACAGCATGCTGCGCACGCTACGCGAGCGCTCGCAGGCGCTGTACGTACGCGGACGCACGGCCCTCGCCAGCATCGTACGTTACGAGGCGTTGTTCTCGCTACGGAACGCGCGGCCGTACGTAAGGCGACAGTGTGTCAATACTGTGTACCGCTGCGCATTCTTTTTAGAGTGCGTCGGCGGACTGGTCGCTGAGGCGCTGGCGGAGACGGGTGGCGCGATGGTGTATGGCGAGACCGACGCGGAGCGGATGGACCGCGTCGCTGTTGGCATACGCGCGCTACCGCGCGGCAGCGCCGTCTGGGCGGCATTCCGCACGATAAGCCAGATCGACGGCGTGGAGCTCAACCACGGATGGATGCTGTACGCCGGACGCGATCTGAGAAGCGTCTGGCGCAGCTACATCGGATCGGTCTTGGCTTCTCAAGGTGAGGGATCTGGCGCGCTCAGATCCCTCCTGCGCACGGTGTTGCCCGAGACGCGGGCGCCCGACGTTTGGCATGCGCATCGACCCGCCGCCGGGCGGGCCGGCCGCCGGCGAGCACCGCGAAGTGCTGCGACCCAATCGCATGGCCGACACAATTGTCGAGCGCCACGCGGCGCAGCGCCGGCACTTCATGCGCGCGGATGAGCACGAGGAGGCGCCGCGGTTCGTCTACGCCGAGCAGGATGGATACCGCGCGCGCGACACGGTGTTGACACTCGCTCAGAGCAACGAGCGTCGCACCGAGCGACTCACGGAGGCGTACGACCTCGTCGCCCACGCCACGAACGTGCAGGAGATGACGGCGCAGGCGCTCCACGATTTGTATGCAGCCTACGAGGCGCTGCGGCAGTTGCACACGGACGGGGCCCAGTGGCGGAACGTCGCGCCTGGCGCGGTGGAGAACATGACGGGCGAACAGCGCGAGGCGGAGCGCAACGCACTGCGGGATGAAATCGTGCAACGCGCCGGGCGATACATCATGTGTCCTGTGTGCTTCAACCCGCGTCGCGAGGCGGTGGTGCTGACTGCGTGCTCGAATGCGCACCCGATCTGCGTGAGCTGTTCCGAGCGCATGACGTTCTGGCACCCGGCTGGTGAGTTACCTTGGGGCATACCACCACGTCCACTACGGTGTTACCTGAGGAGGACGATGATGCACAGCCTTTTCCTGTGGCGACCCCTGATGTGGTTGGGGTGGTTACCTCTGGACGTACCTTGACGAGTCGGGATGAGATGATCATCAGGAGGACAGCTGAGCTGGTGACATCGAGAATGACCACTCTCTTGCAGAGGGCCAACCTGCTTCCCAGTCAGCCACGGCCACCGTGGAGGGAGAATGTGGGACCGTACGCACGGTCACCTGGAACATCCTTGACTCTGCCTGCACGTGAGTGGACCATACAAGACACTTGGGATCACATTGCACAGGCTCACAGGTCTCGGAGACTATCTGTTGGTGAACGCGATCGAAGACTCTATGGAATTCTGCTTGGACAACTTGGGGGTGACCAAGTTGGAAATGTGGAAACTCTGGCTGTAGAAACTTCTATTGACGCTGGGGAGTCTGAACCTACTGGGGTGACATCGGAGCCTACTACGAACACTATGGGGGCAGCTTCGCAAGCATCGTTGATGCCTGCTATTCCTCCTGCTGGCGGTGATCCCTCTGTTCTACGTCCTCCTGATAATGCTCGATTGCTACATGGTGAAGGAAGCCGCGAAGTACCTGATCGTTCTACGATGTAAGTTTCACCTCTATGGGCCCAAGCTCGGGCAGGCTGCTGGAAAAAGGTCCGACGGTCAACATAGGTCAAAAAAAAAACAACCCCTAAACCCTATTATAAACCCTAAACCCTAGACCCCTAAACCCTATTATAAACCCTAAACCCTAAACCCCTAAACCCTATTATAAACCCTAAACCCTAAACCCTTAAACCCTATTATAAACCCTAAACCCTAGACCCCTAAACCCTATTATAAACCCTAAACCCCTAAACCCTATTATAAACCCTAAACCCTGAACCCCTAAACCCTATTATAAACCCTAAACCCTAGACCCGTAAACCCTATTATAAACCCTAAACCCTAAACCCCTAAACCGTATTATAAACCCTAAACCCTAAACCCCTAAACCCTATTATAAACCCTAAACCCTAAACCCTAAAGCCTACACACTAAGCGTAGAGGACCTGATCGCACATGTGGAGCGGCATCCGGAACACTATGCGCAGAAGCTGCTCGTCAGTTTAGGGTTTGGGGTTTGGGGTTTAGGGTTTAGGGTTTAGGGTTTAGGGTTTCTAATAGGGTTTAGGGTTTAGGGTATCAGGGCTCCTTGAAAGGAACTATAAGTTCTGCAAGTTCCCATTTCCTATAAGGGATCGATAAGGGTACTTGGAGGGTCGGGGGACTTAGCAGCTGGTTTATTTTTAAGGACTTATAAGTACCATAACCCCAATTAGGGTTCCTTTCAGGGAAACTATAAGTCTACTTACTAAGTCCCCCGACCCTCCAAGTACTATTAGGGATTAGGGTTGAGGGTTTTGCGGTTTAGGTTCAGCGTTGAGGGCCTTGGGAAAAGGGGTTCAGGGTTTAGCTGGTTTAGAATAATCTCTGTGAGTACTCCATGGGACTAGGGGTAGAGGACCCGGGGATTCTGGAGTGGACCCGGGGATTCTGGCTAGAGGATGTCGGGTTTTGGACTGCAGCATGTCGTGGTTCTGTCGGGATTGCCAGGAGGCTGAGGGAGTCGAAGGCAAACAGGCTTCTCACGTTACAGGGGGCGACACGAATCGAGTTTTCGTTGCTCCGCATCCGACAGGATGTCGCTGTGTGAAAAACGTTGGACAACCACCGACACATGGAGTGAATGCCGACAGTTAGTACCGGATGTCGTTACTCTGAATTCTGTTCTTGCAAACTGTTGGCACGCCGAGACTATTCCGTACTGTGCTTCGCTTTCTCAAATAGCAGGACCAAGACGGCCCTGCAGCTGGGCCTTTCGCGGTACACGAACCTCCGGGTTCGGCAGAACAAGAAGGGCCAGCTGCAATTGCAGCCGTCTCAGTTTACCTGGAACAAATCGACAAAGTGAGTTCCTAGCAGTTATCCTGCCAAGGCCAGCAGAGTCGGCCGCACTTTACGCGTCGGCCGACATCACCGGGACGCTTCAGCCCGATGAGTGCTACATCATCAAGGGCAACAAGGCGTACATCGGGCCTGTTGCCGTGCCTTGCTCTCACTTAGCGCGGGCTACTACCGATAAAGCACGCTTGTTGTGGCTAGGATACTTGTTTTTGTCCGTCGTGACACCGTTACTTTGTTATCAGGTTTGGCGATACCCGAGTCATGGCCCAGCCGACATCGGCATTCTGCAGGCCAAGCAGCCACCGGCAGGGATGGCGCTTCCACGAGTCTCGTTTGCAGGTGCTAGCTGGGTTCTACGCGTACGCTGCCGCGTAGGAGCCCGTAGGCTGCAGACATCTTCCCAGGCAACGCAATGGTGTTGAGCAAATGGGGCGACGTCAGCAAGAAGTGGGCTGACGGAGATCTCGACGGAGACTTGAATTTCGCATCGAGCCCAGTTCTGCGATCCGGCTTGTAGAGCCCGGACAAACTACACCAAGCCATTGCCTCTGCCGAGTTGTCAAGGTCTGCTTCTTGGCTGCTCTGGTCCGGCTGATCCAGGACACCGCCCCGTACGTGGATGCGCAGGACTACGAGGCTTGATCGAGGTTGACACACTGCGCAGCAATGTATTTGCATACTTCGGTCTGGTGTCCTGGTGTCCCAGGCTATGGAGGCCGAAGTCCTAAGTGAGATCCAGAATCGCAAGCTGGCTTCGAGCATGCGGATGTGGAATCGAGGGGACACCTAGCTTTGACTTCAGGCGACTACATATCTCTGTGGTCGCTACTTTGTGTTACGCACCTAAGACGCCATTCGTGTCTTTGATTTCGTTCTGAGATGGTGACGTTGAGGCAATGAATACATCAAATTCTTTCTCGAGATGAAGACCCCCAAGCTTCGCGGCATCGCATGCAGACTGGCTGAACGGGCCGCCAGTCGTGTCATCGACGCCATGTTGATGGGCCGTGCGCCTATGCATGCATGGCTACAAGCACGCGTGTGCTTCCTGGTAGTACCTGTATTGTGGACTTCGTTCCGCTCCGAAACTCTTAGCTTGAATCGTGTGCAGGCGATGACGCGAGGGTCCAGGAACATCTACCCACCGCGCTCAAGTTGATTGCGCTTGCTCACAAGGATGGTGTTGGCAAACCAAGGGATGTTAGGGGCAGTTACAGTCGCTGAAGGGGTAGAGATCTCTGAAAATCTGTTACGCTGCATCCGTGCTCAGGCGATGGATGCACCGAAAAAGTATGATATTGATGAACTCATCGCCTTGTGCCGCGTGTGGAAGAAGCGGTGCCATCTGATGCTTTTCTTAGCTAGAATCCTTGTAGTCCTGGGGAAAGAGTGGTCCTTCGGTACAGCAGAAGTTCTCGGACAAGGACACCCTGGTTGCATGCTGGGGAGAGGTGTTGTTCCGTCTTCCAAAACGGTGATGGGGGCACTCCGTGCCTTCCCTCGCCTGGTGGAGCCGCCTCTGGAGGGCCAGCCGGCGAAAAAGCCGGACTGGCGGCGGCTTCACCTGGACGAAGCCAAGAAGGACGCCGTGCGATGAGTCGATTCAAGCCGAGCTCTGTCACTCTGGGCCTACTAACCCTGTGCTCTTCTGTTTCGCTTTCGCAAGCTTTTGCTTCCTGTTTTCTTGTTCGTGCCGCCACTGCATTGCTCTGTCTTTCATAACCAGCCTGACTCACTATGCTTACATGCGTTAAGTGCGCCTGTGGAGGCATCGCGTGTCTTTAGGTCTATCGTGTAATATCCTGCAGCTGGCCTTCCCACCGTAACGGAAGTCTGAGATTGGGGAAGTGCACATGTAAGACGCAGCATACATTGCTGACTCCCTTCATGATCATCTCCTTCCCAAGTGTATTGTCCTTGGGTCCACGCTGTCGCAGCAGGCTGTTCCCGATCTCCTACTCTGTCCGGTCCCTATTCCTCATTGTCTGTCTGATTGTGAGTTTCCTTGTTTTGTGCTTGTGCTCCACGTGTTCTTTACCTTTCTCCCTATTATTCTCTCACTCTCTCTCTCCTCTTTCACTCTCTCATACCTCCTTTACGTCAGTGGTGCGCTCCTCTTTCTCCTCTCTTTCTCTCTTTCTCCTTCTCCTACAGTGGTACGGGTCTCTTTATCAGATCGTTTGCCGTAGAGGTCAGCGTCGATGTCACAATGCATGTCCCACTCGTGTCTCGCGTCCCGTCCACAGGCGTCGGTCTGTCGTATACAGTTCCTTTTTGCGCGGCATTCCAGACCATGCCGACACACGGTGAACAAGGCCAGATTGCGTAGAGAGCAACTTCCCTTTAGAGGTATCACGGGAAGGATTCCCCAAACCCTAAGCCTAAAGCCTAAACCGCCTAAACCCCAAAACCCGAAAAGCCCTAAACCCTAAACCCTGATTCTTGTGTCATGATCCTTGAAGACAGGACAGGAGTTGATCAGTGTGGTTGGGGGTTCGGGGCTTAGAGCTCACTTCTAAAGACTACGATGCGGGCCTCAATAATTACCTATACTGTGTTGGGAGTTCCTCATGATAATTTTGGTATCATGAGCCCCAAGACCCTATTCTAATTATTAAGGCCCCTATGTTTAGGCCTGTCTCAATTCCAAAAGTCCTCAGCGAGCTTTATCTGTCGATGCAAGTGAGCCAATGCCATCACTGCTCGCTATCGGTTCAATGCTTGCCCTTTCCTCGCGGGGTTTTTCTTTTGGAGTTGATATGATCTGTAAACCTTCAACCCAAGCCCTTAAAACCCTAAGTCCTGAGCCCGCAAGCCCTCAACCTTAAACCCCAAACCCTTAAACCCAAAGTCCCCTAAATACGTCAAGATTGACGGTGGCCCATAGGGGACGATAGAATCCTGTGTTAGACCTTGCAGCCGACGCTGCAGAGAGCCCAATACCCCTTGATTAAGGAATATACCTTAAATTATAAGGGCCCGAATGTTACGTTTTCAGAAGGTATATTCCTTAATTAAGGGATATTGGGCTCTCTGGGAAATGAGTTGATTCAGAGTCATGGAGCCTTTTGCCAGAAGTGTAAGCCCAAGCGCCGGGGGACAGGATAATGAAACAAGGACTCAACGACTTAACGGCCTCATCATCTGCAGGGAAAACACCAAAATCTAAATGGACCATGCACTCTAAGCAAGGCTTAAGTTTAAACCCTAAACCCAAAAAACCATTACTCAAACCCACCCGACTCTTAGAACAGGCTCGCAAAGTTCCAGGATGGCAAGGACGGCCTTTGAAAGGATGTAGGCCGGCTGAAGGGCTTGCAGGATTGCAGGGTTCAGTCCGTTTCCTGAAGCTTTGCGTCTTTCGGGCTTGTGCGGATCAGAGTTCAGGTTTTGATGGTTATGCCCTAAGCCCTAAACCCTACATGTTTGGTAGGTTTCATGCTTCCTGGTGTTTAGTTTTCGAGTTTAGGGCCTGAAAGTCTGAGACCTACTCCATAAACCCGAGCCCCTAAAGCTCCAGCCCTAAGCGGAGAGCCCCAAAATGGAAGATTCTTAATGCACGTAAGGCAAAGATTATCGATCTTCAACATATGAAGGATCTTTTGTTCTTGTTTAAGAGGTTTTACGGCCTTTGAGGGGGATTTTTTCAGGGCATCGAGTTTTGGGCTCAGGTCCTCAGGTTCAGAGCTCGGGGTTTGCATTCGAGGTTTCGAAGGCATGGGTTTAGGCCTTGGGATTTCGGATTTTCGGGTCGAGGTTAGCAGTGACAGTGATGCAAGCTGATATATACTATGCAAGAAGACCAAGAAATGCCTGCGCAACAACAGTAAACTACTTGGAGGTTCATGGCTAGTTATAAGTGGGGTTAGAAGTAGGGTAACTATACTTATATCCCAGGGACTTACATCCCCACTTAGAACTACCCGTGAACCTCCAAGCAAGTCCGTATTTTTGACTTCGCTACGGTGTCGAGGCGAGGTTGTCCTGAGGCGCTCTTGTTAGTTTTACTGCGTATCTGGCTTTGGTTGCATGGGCGGTCTTATTACATGCACGGAGGATCGCCGGGCATGTCTGCACAAATTTTCAAAACAAGCAGCAGTAGCATGATCTTGTCTTCGTTTGGCAGATCTCTGATTGTCAGCTACACATCGGGAGTCAACACTCTCCAACACGCACAGCCTAAACTTTGAACGCCAAATCCCAATCCCTACACACTATGCTGTAAAGCTCCGAAGCCCCAAATACTAAAGCACAGCAGGAACCCCAACGCCCCCACACGACACCCTAAACCCGAAATCGAAAGCCCGAAAACCATCGGCTCAACATGCTAGACGGTCCTTAACAATAACCTATACCATTTGGGGGCTCCTTATAAGAAGTATAGTATAATGTTAATGGGCCCAAAACGCTGCTTCTAATTCTTGAGGCCCCTACATCATAGTACCCTTGTAGCATCCCCTATACTAACCCTTATAGAACCCAGTTAAGGGAACCTTTTAAAGGGACCCCTCGTCTAATTATTCAGGCCCCTATATTCGAAGCCTCTTCAAGTTTCACATCATATGGAGTTCTCTAAATTAGGGTCCCTTTCCGGTCTATAAGGGTGCAGTACAATTGTGTGGGACCTGAAAAGGGACCCTAAGTTAGAGAACTACACAAAGGTACATTGCAATATTCCCCAACGCCCAGCTCTATTTTTTAACGCTTTTGTATTAAATCCTAACCCCGTGAGCTGCAGAAGATGCAGATTTATCTGCGCATGTAGCCAGATTCGCAGTAGGAGCTAGCTAAGGTCGCCGATACGAATGTCGTCTTTGTTTGGGATAATTTCAGGGTTCCGGGTTACGGGTTTACTCATTCTTGATTTTGTTCGGCTGAGTTGATCTCCGTTTTGAACATCTTTCCTGAAACATCTAGTCTCCCCGCATGGGTTTCAAGCGGCGCAACCGCCCGCCTTGAGCCCACCACCCAAACCCAACGTCGAGCGGCTCAGATCCGGCAACTACGAAGAGCCTTCGGCTGAAGCCACGTTCGAGCATAAGGTAAAAGCCAGAAAGTTGGAATATCATTATCCTAATCCCTTTAAAGTAAAATATAGGGATCCTACCCTGAAGCCATATTCCAACTTTCTGGAGTTTCCTATAGGGGCTTACTTTGAAAGCCCCCTTCGGGTTTCGGGTGTAATCCGATCTATCCTCATGTGGGAGACCCCTAAAACCCTAGACCTTAGAAGCTTCCCCCACCCTGTAATAGTGGTATAATAGGAAGATGTCAGGGCCCTAATATAATCCTATATAATCCTTATAGTCACTATTACAGGCTGGGGGCAGCTTCTAACCTAGACCCCTAAACCCCAAAGTTGAAACGAGACCCCAAAGACTCGAAGCCATGAGCTTTGGCCCGAAACCCCAAACTCCTTTACACCAAACCTCGTTTAGGGTTTAGGGTTTAGGGTTTAGGGTTTAGGGTTTAGGGCTTAGGGACTCTGAGTTTTAGGGTTCAGGGTTTAGAGTTTTGAGGTTTTTCGTTTGTCTGTCAGCGGTCTGACAAACTCGTCATACTTCGTAACGCATCAGTATACCATACTTGGGGGACCATGTATCTCAGTACGTCAAGTTATAAGTACATCAGCTGGGGTTGCTATACATACCTTGTTTATGACCCTATTTACTGAAACCGCTACTAAGTCCCAGGATCCCCCAAGCAATATACCCTAAAACCCTCTTCGAAATGTTTTAGGATTTCGGGGCGTATTGTTTAGGTCCCTGGTAGTTCGGTATAGGGTCTGAGGACTAAGGCGTGCTTGAAGATGGCATTTGGGAACGTTTTTATCGGGTTGGGGGCTTACGTCCTCGGTAATCGGGTGTCTGAAGGTCAGAAGTATTTTCAACTGGGCCAGGTTTTTCAACTAGGACCTGGAGTAGGCCCTTATTCCCTTTTTTTAGGGTTCAGGTCCCCTTATAAGCCCCTTTAAACCAAAAAGGGCGGCCTTTTTGTTCCTAGGTTACTCTTGGGTCTAGTCAATCATTCTGTACCTATATATTCATCTATCTACCTATTCGTCTATCTCTTCCTATCTATCGGTCTATGACATGAGTTTCCTGACCGCCATTCACCAGGTTTCCTGATCCGCCAAGTGGGCTTGGATACGTGTGATTATCTTGCGGATCTCCCAGACTCCAAAACCCCCTTAACTAAGGACTATACCTGAACTCATATTATTTTTCCAATGCTAAGCCACGGTAGATTCAGGGGGTTTTGGAGTCTCTGGCTTACTGTTCAGGATTCCGAGCCTAAGTTTCATCCCACTAGACCCCAAACCCGATGTGCAGGCCGATGCAAGGAGGCTGTAGCGGTGTGTAGCTCCGCCCGTTTCGAAGATGACGGTGCGGCATGTGGCTGCCTGGAAGAGGATTTAGGGTTTACGGCTTAGGGCTGCCTGGAAGATGACTTTCAATCTAATCTGCCCCAAACCTTCCACCTTAACTCCCCGAACCCTAAACCCCAAACCCTAAACCCTTACCCCTAAACCGGGTCCCGAGTTTCAAGCGCTGACTTCCTAAACCTCACTCAGCCCCAAACCCCAAATCCAAGCTGGGTCCTTAATGGAAAGTTGACCCCAAGCACCCCTTCCTCCGTAAACCCTAAAGCCCCCCAACCCCTAAATCCTAAACCCTAAACTTTCCTAAACCCTAAACCCTCAACCCTAAAACTACGCACCCTACATCCTGGAGGCCCGACTTGGGAAACCACGAAGCCCCGAACCCTAGAACCAGAGAGCCCTGGACCATAAACCCTGCTAGGAGGGTCTTTAGGGGACTTAGTAACTATAAGGGGTTCCTTTTAAAGGGGTCCTTTAAAGGGACCTATAGGGATTCTATAATGGTATAGGGTTTAGGGTTTAGGGGGACTTAGTAACTGGTTGTTTTAGGGACTTATAAGTACCATAACCCCAATTAGGGTTCCGTTTAGGGTACTTATAAGTCTACTTACTACCTACTTACTAAGTCCCCCGAACCTCCAAGTGGGTGCCTTAAACCGCAAAACAGTGTTCCTTTAAAGGGCTCAATTATAAGGGCTACTATAAGGGGGTGCCTATGGGACAGGGTTCCTTTAAAGGGCTCTATAAGGGCTACTATAAGGAGGTACTATGGGGGTTTAGTGTAGGGGCCTTAGTATAATCTCTTCAGTCTGGTTCTTAGTAGGGCATGGGGGAAGTGTGTTATTGGGGATTATATAAAGACTACAGAAGGGATCCATTCCCCATTCTCTACTAGGCACCAGACAATAAACCATAAACCCTGGTCCTTTAAAGCCCCCAAACATCCCTCCCTAAATCCTATACCCTCAACCCTAAGCCCTGTTCTGAGCTGCCCAGCACCTCCACGCTTGCCCGTGCAAGAGGCACGGAAGAACTCCATGCCATCAGTTGGCAAAAAAGTGGTTCTCACAAGGATTTTGAGCGGTTTCAGCTTCAGCGCTTTTGGTCTAGAGTTCCAGGTTTGGGGTTTTAGGGTTTAGGGCCTGAGGCTTGGGGTTCAGGGTCAAGATTAGGGGTTTAGGGTTTAGGGTTTTCAGGGTTTAGGGTCTGCGCTAGGGATCTAGGGTTTAGGGGTTTGAATTTGGGGTGTTTGGACTTGGGGTGTAATTAGGTGGCTCAGCCTAAACCCGACATGCTACAACCCCAAGGTCCAAGCTCTCAGCGATGAAATCATCCAACCCGAAATGGTTTTCATGGCTCACGAACACAGGTTTAATTTTCGGAATTAGGCCAAATTGAGGGTTTATGTCTTGAGGTTTAAAGGGTCCTAGAATTTGGCTTTTGGCAGTACGGCTTAGGGATTTGGTGTTGTGGGTTAGGTGGTGACTGAACTAGCAGCTCTTGGAGGTTTCGTCTCGATGGCAAACCCTACTTGGAGGTTCATAGGTATATAAGTGAAGAAAGGTAACTACAACTGTAACCCATATGGGGGACTTGTAACGCCACTTAGAACTACCCATGAACCTCCAAGTAAACTCTGAACCCTAAGCCGTAGACAACTTTCCTGTATCTCCCCGGGGCTTCAACCCTACTCCCTGGTACCGGGTGTTGTAGGGCTTTGGTGTTTAAGGGTATTACGGAGTTCAGTGTTTTGGATTTTGCCAAATTTTGGGCCTTTTGGGTGGTTCGGTAAGGAGACCGTATCGAATAACGCGTGTCGCATTCGAAAGGGAGGGATGAGAGGAGGGGCCATGGGTGGATATTCAATCTCAACACCTCAAAGCCTCGGCGTATCATTAAGGTCCATGTTATGGCTTTGTTAAGGGTTTAGGTTGGTTGGTTGGTTGGTTGGTTTAGGGTTTAGGGTTTAGGGTTTAGGGTTTAGGGTTTAGGGTTTAGGGTTTAGGGTTTGGGGCTTAGGGTTAAGCTTTGAAATCGAAACCCATGTATGCCGGAAGTAGCTAGGTCGAAAAACCATCTCATGCGTGTTGCTCTTCAAGACAGCCTATAGTTATAGCCCTATACCGTGAACAATTCATCCTTGACTACAATCCCTTAAACCATAAAGGCTTAATCCTGAGAGGAACCCACCCTAAACCCTCAACCCTAAACCCTAAACCCCAAAAGCCCTAAATCAAGATTCAAGGTTTAGCGGTTTGGGGTTGCAGTTTTGCTAGGCCGGCAATAGCAGTTATTCTTCGTCGTGCTCCGCTCCTGTTCGAAAGATCCCCCGCCCGGAAGAGAGGTTATACGTTTTACTTGAAGTCCTCCAAACTCTGAATCGTACACCCACGATTGTCGTCCCTAGAGAGACACGGGTTGACACGCCAAGCTGCCCGCTCAGAGCCCATGATGCTCGCAATGCTTCGGGTGGCTGCGATTCTCGGAGAAGAAAAGCTTTAAGTTTAGGGTTTGGGGCTTACTTGATCCAGTTCGTTTGGTTTATCGGTTTGTCATGGAAACTCTTCGATTTACATCAGATGTCCGCTACAAAAGCCTCACACAGTATCCTGCACAGCAACCTGGACCGCGCCCTAAATTGGCGAGTGATGCCGCAGTACATGCTGTCCATCAGTTGCCGTGCTTATTGGGCAGACACATATGGCTAGGACAAGAGCACTCATAATGACAGGCATCATCATTATAATCGCCAGCCACCGGCAGCATCAGAGCTCCAGTCCTCAGTCTCATTGTCACCATTTTCCTCCCCTTGTTCTCGTTCATGGTTTCCAGTTGCTAGCTTCATAACGATGAACATAGCATTTTGACTCCTGGGGTATTTGAGCTTGGTTCTCCAAGAATTGCAGCGACGCACAAATACAACCAGTACGACAAACAGCAAACAACAACATTGATAAGAAGGATTGCGGCAAGAACAGCGTCCATAGCGACAACAGCAGCAGCAACAAGACAACGGTATCGCGCGCTGAATCCTGAGACCTCGAGCCTTAAATCACAACAGTCTGCTTAGACCCTACACTCGGAACCTTTTCAATTCCTTTTTGGAATCTTGTAAACGTAACTCCGTATGCGTTCGGGAAAGTGTCTCCTGGTATGCCTCGCATGCCGCATCTCCTGGGCCATTGCCGGCTACACTATTTTGGGGGTTCCTTGTCATCATTATACTACAATGGGCCCCAAAACCCAAGTCTAATTATTAAGGCCCCGACAATATGAGCCTTGGAACTTCGTCTGATTGCCATGGTAATCCCCTAAACCCCAAGCCCCAAACCCTATAGCCTAACTATCCCCCAAGGCAATCATCAACGGCTCCCCCGACCTCGCGACTCCCACAGCAACCTGCCGTCGGAAAAGGGCCCGCGAAAAAACACACAAAAATCTTGGAGCCACCCCAACTCGGAGCCCTAGGATGATCCCGCCCCTCCGCCCGAAAAAGCCCTTGAACCCTATCAATCCTAAACCCTCAAAACGCCCTTAACCCAAAACGGAGCCCTAAACCCTAAACTCCCTAAGCCTTAAACCCCTAAACCCAAAACGGAGCCCTAAACCCTAAACTCCTCAAACCCTAAACTCCCTAAACCTTAAACCCCTAAACCCAACAACAGGAGCCCTAAACTCTAGATTCCTCCCTAAACCCTAAACCCCTAAACCCAAAACGGAGCCCTACATAAACTCCCTAAACCCTAAAGAAACCCGAAACGCAGCCCTAGGATGATCCCGGCTTTGGCGGGCGCCTCGCTGCTGAACGCGGCCGCGAAGACTGGCGACTCAAGGGAGGCTCGGGGTCGTTTTTTTTTTACGGAAAGAAGCAGTTTTGGTTTAGGGTTTAGGGGTTTAGGGGTTTAGGGTTCAGGGATTTCGGAGGCTCGAGGTCTGTATTTTGTAAAGAAAAGCAGCAGCTATTGTTTAGCGTTTTCGGGTTTAGGGCTGTTTTTCAGAGCCAGGCGTATCGTAAACCGCAAAAAGCAGGGATTACAGGTTGTTTTTTGGGAGGGGAGGTGCGTTTCGTGTTTTGTTCTAAACTTGAAGGTTAAAGGTAGGGTCGCTGCAGACCGGATGCGCAAGGGTCCAGGCTACGGGGCGTGGGGTTAGTCCGCAGCGAGATGCAGGCAATTCATTTTTGTCTGCACAAGGTTTAGGGTTTAGTCCGGGGTTTGAGTCTTGGGGTCAACCCTCGGCGTCAGTTTTGTTCTGGCGTGGCAGCTTGGATTTTGGGCGGGTTGGGGGTAGGGGTGTTCTACCTATGTTCGCAAAGTTTGATTTTGAAGATTGGAGTGGGGAATGCTCGTCTAAATTGTCATTTGTAGTTAGGGCTACCGTATTACACGCTCTGCTAGGCCAGCCTCAAACCTAAACCCGAAAGCCTGCGGTTAGAGACTGCTTTAGCAGAGGAAAAGGTGCTTAACAAAAATCCTTGACCGTAAACCCCTAAACTCAGCCAAAACCCTAAGCCCATCGAAGGGTACTTGGAGGTTCATGCATCTGCAAGTGCGGCACAGGTCGCTCGACTCCTGGACCAAGAAGGCCGCCCTGGCTGGTGTTCCTTTCAGTCGGGAACCCTTTTCGCACCCGATTACGGTTTAGGGTTTGGGGTTTAGGGCTTTAGGTTTAGGGTTAAGGGTTTAGGGTTACGGGTTTAGGGTTACGGGTTCAGGGTTACGGGCTTAGGGTTTTGTGTTAAGGGTTTAGGGTTCAGGGTTACGGGTTTAGGGTTAAGGGTTTAAGGTCTCCCGTTAGGGTGCTATAATCGGGGACCCTACTTTTGGGTCCTTATTGTGTTCCTTTCAGGGTCTCCGAGTGAGCCCTTTCTCACTTTTTTGGTCTTAGGTTCCTCATAGAACTAACATAGTTACCTTACTAATTAGAAAAGGGTCTCGGGGCCCATTATACTATACTTAGAATAAGGAACCCTCAAATAGTAGTGGTATTTACTTCGGCCCCTATATTATAGTACCCCTATATTGGTGTTCACCCTCTATTACCCAATACCAAACGGGGCCTTTTCTTCCCTAGGTTACTGGGTGTCCTCGCTTTGGATCCCTCACGAAAAACCTTAAAAGGCCTCCTCAGCCTTTTTTTCCAAGAGCCTTGAATAACCATCAGAGCCCTTAACTCCATAATAACCGCACGCCCTTGATAGTAGGATCCCTCTAACATACAAGGCCCCTTTCTTGAAGGTCCGTAATTAGGGGTGCCACTAATCAGAGAGCCCACGACCCCTCGTTTATGACATGCCTTACGCTGTACTGTATTGGGATACTCAGCACCCTAAACCCTAAACTAGGACATTTAAGGTACGTTCCCTAATTTGTAGCTTTTTGGGAGTCTCTGGTTCCCCTCGCAGCGACCACATCACGTGGACGATCGCGTTGTCGGGCCCCATCCGTCACCCCTCAAAACTGCGGAACTTGGAAGAGAGCTATGTAACCAGGGTTTGGGGTTTTAGGGGTTTAGGGTTTACGGGTTTAGGGTTTGGGGTTTAGGGTTAGACTTTAGGGTTTAGGGACTCATGTTGAAGAGCGAGTGTGATTAGTCGGCTTGACACATCATGCATACTCAGCCACTGATGCCGAAGCTTTTCTCACAAGCTCAGCAAGAGTTATCCTGCTTTCAACCATTACCACTGACCGGCCTTCCTTGCCCCCAAAGCTCTGGAAGGCAAGCACTGTGACTGAAGATCCCCAACCGCAACCCCACAGGCAAAAGCACAGTGTGATGCCCAATGCTAGTTAGCCGTGGGAGTCTGCAAGTAGGGCCCCAATTCCTCAGCGAAGGTCTTCGAAAATGGGTCAACCACCGCTCCGAAACCGAAGGCAGGGAAGCGCAGGGTGAACACAGGGTTTTGGAGCATGAGGCGGGAGGAGGTGAGGCAAAGACGATACCCGAAACGAGTTCTCTAGAGTCGGCTGTTCAAAGTTTGGCAGTGGTAGTAGCGGTGGTCGTCGTGGTGGTGGTGGTTCAGGTCACAGGTAGTGGTAGTGCTTGTGGTGGGAAAGAGCTAGAGCAGGAGGATTTGCAGTAGCCGCAGCGGTGGCAATGCCAACAATGGCAGAAGTAGCAGCAGCCACAGCTACAGCAGTGCAGGCAACACGTGGCAACAGCTCGTAGCTGCGAAGCAGAAAGAGAAGCAGCAGGGAGCAAGTAGCATACCGCAAGTAGTAAGTAGCAAGTATTGGTAAATAGTGGCAGTTGTTCGTATCAGCCCGTTTGTCGGAGTGATACAATTGCATCGTCGGCAAAGCCAGTGACCACCAATCGAAAACCCTACGTTTCGCCAGACATTCTCCACTCAAACCCTCCACGTATTTCGTGTTTAGAATCGATGGTTAGTGCCTATAAGCCCTAAACCATAAAAACCCCAAACCCTAAGCCCTAAACCCTAATAAGCAAGCTTCTGTGCCAGACCTCCGCACGCCCGTCATGGTGGCGAGCCTTGAGGGGCACGCTGAAGCCCCCTGGCCGGCAACTCCAATGGCTTTGTGGATTTTCGTGTTTAGGGTTTAGGGATTTAGGGGTTTTAGAGGTTTAGGGTATTAGGGTTTCGGGTTTAGGCACATGCCACCCCGACATTGTCTTTTTAACATCTAGTTGAAAACTATCGACGCCGAAAGATTCCACCATCATGTGGGTCTGAAGGCAGCGGCGCTCCACAAAACGGCCGACAGAGAAAAGAAGCTCAGAACTTAGAGCAACGGCTTCCCTAAACCCTAAACCTTGCTTGGAGGTTCATGGGTAGTTATAAGTGGGGTTACAAGTCCCCTGATATGGGTTATAAATACAGTTCCCCTACTTGTAACCGACTTATAACTACCCATGAACCTCCAAGTAGGCCCTAAACCCTATACGCTCATAGAAACCCTATAGATCCCTTTAAAGGGACCCTTAAAGGAACCCTTCTTTTCATTTGAGGTTTGCTTGTCAGGCTCCGATTTCTCAGTTTAGCCTCAGCCGGGGACGCCTGTACCAGGCCAGGGTTGTCTTGGATAAAGAGATCCTTAAAGGGATCTATAAGGGTTCTAGAAAAAAAGGGATCCTTAAACGGATCTATAGTTATATAGTGAACGGGGGAACTTTAAACTTTGTGGCCTTATATATGAGCTCTATCTTAGAAAGTTTGAACTTTTTGGGGCCGGTTGTTGAAGAAGAGAGTTATAGAATCCCCAAACCGAACCCTGAAACCATACACCCAAGCAAAACCTGACTTGAGGATCCTTCCGAAGCTCAATGAAACCAACTGCATGAGACCGTAAGACCTAAGAGCTACAGTAGAAGCCCAAAAGTTGGAAACCCACTACCCCCAATCCTCAAGAGTAATATATGGGATTCAAAAACTGTTTGGCCTTATTCCGGTTTCCAACTTTATGGGGTTTACTGAAGACCCTGCATGTCTCCAAGGTTGTGGAACTGCTCATTCAGAGAGGCTGCAACGTGACACTCGCAGACAAGGACCGAATTTTTCCGTTTGGAGTTAAGGGTGTCCAGAGTTTCAGGGTTTTAAGCTTCGGAGTTTCCGCTCATCCGCCCATGTTCACAGTTTGGGTGACATCAGAGACTTGCTGAGTAGTCAGGTGCTCGTGTTTTCTGAAGATCGGCTCCCAATATTCTGCAATGTGCCCTGGCACCCTGACGTAGGGGCCTCAATAATTACCTATACTATTTTGGGGGTTCCTTATTATAATTATAGGATAATGGCCCCAAAACCCTCTTCTAAGTGTTGAGGCGCCTATATTAAATCAAGAAGGTTAGGGTTTAGGGCTCAGGACACGGCAACTACTTATAAGCGCTGAGACGAGTAACGACCCGCTTTTTGTCGATCATGATGCCTGTGTTTCGAACTCCTGCAAAACGCTACTTGGAGGGTCGGGGGACTTAGAAAGTAGGTAGTACGTAGACTTATAAGTACCCTAAAAGGGACCCTAATTGGGGTTATGGTACGTATAAGTCCTTAAAATAGCCAGTTACTAAGTCCCCCGACCCTCCAAGTAAGCCTATAGAGTGTGAAGCCCGGAAAGCCCCTACTAAGTAACTTCAAACAAACCCAAACCCTAGAACCCTGCCGTTCACAAGCGCACTAAACCCACAGCCCCTGAGCGGTTTGAGAGCCCTGTGAACCCAAACGGCCCCAACCCCTAAGCCCAAAACCCAAAGCCCCTAACCCTCTAAACCCCAAAGCCCCCCAAACCCCTAAACTCCAAACGATAAACCCCCTCTAAACCCCTAAACCCAGAGCCCCTAAATCCCTAAAACTCCTAAACCCCTAAATCCCTTAAGCCGTAAACCCCTAAACCCTTAACCCCCCTAAACCCCTAAACCCCCCTAAACCCTAAACCCCTAAACCCTTAACCCCCCAAAACCCCTGAATCCCTAAACCCCCAAAACCCAGAACCCCAAAGCCCTCAACCAAAAAGCCTGTCGGAGGAGGGCTACGCCCCCATGGATGCGGCCGCTTGGCGAGGCAGGCCAGAGGCCTGCTCCTCTTAACGGCTTAAGGGGTTTAGGGTTAGGGTTTAGGGGCTCTTAAGGGCTCAAGGGGTTTAGGGGTTAAAGGTTTATGGTTTAAAGGGGTTAGAGTTCTCTTAAGGGTTACTGTAAGATGACTCAGGGCTATTGTAGGGGTTTAGGGTTGGGGTTTAGGATTTAGGGCCTGCTTGCGGTTTGGGGTTTGGGGTTTAGAACTTTGGTTTATGGTTTGGAGTTTAGGGGGTTAAAGGGGTTTAGGGCTTTGGGCCTAGGGTATAAAGGGTTTGGGGTGTAGGGTTTCCATGGGTTCCATGATTGTTTAGAGGGCTTTTCTCTTGGTTTCTGTAGGTTTCATAGAGTCTTAGAGGAAGCCCCTGAACCCGGAACCTGAACCAAGGCTCCAACTCTGCGTTTGAAACCAGTTTTGCATGCAAGCCGTGGCTGCAGGGACTTGACTGTTTGGGTGTGCGGCTTCAGGGTTTACTTGGAGGTTCATGGGTAGTTGTAAGGGTTCCTTTAAGGGTCCCTTTAAAGGGAGCTATAGGGATTCTACAGGGTTCTAGGGTTAAGGGCCTACTTGGAGGTTCATGGGTAGTTATAAGTAGGGTTATAAGTAGGGTAACTATACCTATAGCCCCTATGACATTATGAGGGGGACTTATAACTCCACTAATAACTACCCACAAACCTCCAATTAGAGCGCTCGCGCTCTGGAGTTTCAGGGTTCAGGGTTCACGGCTCAGGGTTTCAGAAAGCTTCGAACCTAGAGTTCTAAGGTATAGGGTAGCCCCCTCCTGTTGGGCAGAGCGACACACTAGGCACCCCGTTTGAGACTGCATGGCTTCTGTGTGTCGTTATATGGTGAGTTCGCACTGCTTTGATTCGTCGCTGGCTAGGGTTGCAGGCCATTTCACTAAAGTAAGTCGAACATGTGGAAACGATGCCCGCGCGAACCCCAACTGACAAAGCAGTGTCAAAGCTGGACCCCTACAGACATCAATGCCAAAAGGGCGCACCTTGCACCGGCAAGCCCCAATCCTTCAAACCCGGTCCTGCTTCAAGCCTAAACCCCGAACTCAAACCCTGACTAAAGCCTAAACCATAAACCCCTGGAGGTGATGGAAGTGCTGTTGAAGTACAGCCCCTTCCCTTCGAAGCTGCAACTTGGGGAGCTCTAGTTTCCAGATCCGATATACGACAGTTTCGGAAATTTAGGGGTACCTTGTTTTGTGGTCCTCATAATAAGGATCCTACTATTTAGGGTACTACATTAGGGTTCCCCATTTTCGGAAACTCCAATATGGTATCTAATATGTGGGTGGCCGTCAAAAACAGGGTGCCTTTTCGGGTCCTTATTATAATACGGCACCTAATATTTAGGGTACCCAAAAAGGGACCATAATTTTGACAACTACCCATATAACATGTATCATCCGATATATAACTCAGCTTGGAAGGTTTTATTTTGGGGTCCTTATAATAAGGATCATACTATAAAGGGTACTATATTAGGGTCCCCTACTCTGGGAAGCACATCAGCCCAACAATTCTAGTTGAGATCCTCGACGTTCCAAATCCTCACCCCCACGTAAGTCTCGGTCACCCAGAAAACCAGGAACTCCAACATCCCTGAATTAAGGAATACGCAAGGTATGTTCGTTAATTTCGAGGTATTGGAGCCCCCTAAACCCTAAACCCTATAGATCCCTTACATCGCCGTATAGATCCCTTAAAGGAACTTTAGGTATTCCTTGATTAAGGGTTTTAGAGCCTCCGGGAACCCAGGCATAGCTTCCACCGGGATGGCTATGCTCCTTTGCACCGCGCCTGCTGGGGCAAAAGTGCCACGGCAGCAATGATTGAGTCCAAAACACTGAGTTCGAATTAGGGTTCAGGGCTTCGGGTACAGGGCTTAGGGTATAGGGTTCAGGGCTTGGGGCTTCGGGTTTAGGGTTTTGGAGGTTTAGGGTTTAGGGCAACATCCATGACCATGAGCTCTAAACGGGCCATAAATTAACTTCCTAAATCCTCGACCATCAGCTGGAACCCTGCAGCCTCAAGCACAATTCTGAACGAAACTCGTGAAACAGTCGACCTAAGCCGCAGCTTGACGACTCTGATTCCTAATCATGTCAGAATTGGGCAATTGGTGCGGTGCCCTATGCTGGTTCTCAGGGAAGTGACCCTATACCAGACGCTTGCAGCCACCCTGTGAAGAAGCCTTTCAAGGAAGCGTTTGGAAGGAGCCCTGCTCTGAATATAGGTGGACCTGTCAACATTAAGGGTCCCCTTTTTGGGTAGTTATGATGCGGCATCTATGATTTAGGGTACCCCAAACAGGGACCTGAATTCTGACAACTACCCATAATGAAGGACTTAACTGTTGGCACTTCCAAGCTTCAGCCAGGAGCGCGGCACAGCCAAGTGGTTCGACTTCTTCTCGAGGTTCCTTTGCAAAGACTTTGCATTAGGTCCTATCCAGCGGCCTCAAAAGTTAGACGATCTATAGTTTCTAGTAGCAACAGGAACCCTAAGGCAGAGTATTGGCAATTCTACATGAGAATCTAGAGACTTACCTTTGGTTAGTAGGGAATGGAGGAATGGGCTACAAAGTAGCTACTATTACTACCATTCTCCCGTTCCCTACTAACCAAAGGGAAATCTCTAGATTCTCATGTAGAAATGCCAATGCTCTGCCTTAGGGTTCCTGTTGCTACTAGCCTGGCGGCTTAGGGTCCTTGAACCTCGGGGGTAGCGTTTAGGGCTTCTCAGGAGCTTGGTAGAGTTTTGGTTCTCGAAGCCCTAGACCCCGAAACCCTAAACCCTAAACCCTAAACCCTAAACCTAAACCTTAAACCCTAAACCCGAAACCCGTAAGGAGGGTTTGGCTCTTCAGGCTTTCAGGATAAACGCTGCAGGGCTTCAACGACGTCGCTTCGGTTCTGCGCTTTTTTGGGGTCTTCGGTCAGGAGTTGGGGCTCCAGGAGGATGAGATTTTCCCTTACTCTAGTTCCTATCTGTATCCACATCTGTATCTTTGTTTCTATCGAGATCTGTATCTACATCCACATCTTGCTTTCTCTATATCTACCTCTATGTGCTTGTCGATCTCCAGAAATGTTACATATATGTGTATATGTATACCTCTTTGTTCTGTTCCGTTGTTGAAAGTGTCAGATGACGCACTCTCGAGGATGTCACAAAGTCTCATATATAAACACATGCACATACATACATACATACACACATGCATGTATGTGTTTATCGCATATATCCGTATATATACAGCGGTCTAGTGTTCAAGTTGGTAAGGCCCTCTCGGGAAGGTTTGGCAGTGAGAGTTTGCTGCACTTGGTCAAGGATTGACTCGTTGTCATTCGTGGCTGGCGATTCTGGAGTTTTGGGAAACCCTCAACCCTAAACCCTAAACCCTAATCATGGGCCATTCGGCGAGACCGTCTTCGTTAGACGTGGCGATCGTCGCTGGCGTCCCAAGGATCCGTGGAAGGGGTACCTAGGTAGGGCTTTGGGACATTTTATATTTTCCCTTGTTGGGAAGAAGAGGATCCTATTGACTAATGTTTTTCAAAGGCTTGAAAAGCCTTACCTAGGTACTACTGGGACAGCGACGAGGAGCAGATCAAGAAGTGTTCCGACTCGGAGTACCAGGAGCCCTCAGACCTGTCAGAGGAGTCGGACTCGTGCACCATCGAGTCCGTCGCCTTCGACTCCGATGAAGCCTCTGACCACAGCATGGACAAGGAGGACTCCAAGGACAACGCCAGCAATGGAAAGGGCAGCAAGGGCAAAAAGAGGCAGCCCCAAGAGGACTTCGACTTGGACTTCGACAAACCTGGGACTTTGATGCAAAAGCCCTACTTGGAGGGTCGGGGGACTTGGGAGCTGGTTATTGTAGGGACTTATAAGTACCATAACCCCAATCAGGGTCCCTTTTGGAGTACTTGTAAGTCTACTTCTACCTACTTACTAAGTCTCCCGACCCTCCAAGCAACACCTCAAAATTGCAGGCCCCAAACCTCAAGCCACAATTCCCCAGCAGCCCTAAGCTCTAAATGAAAACCCAAGCCGTTTAGCCCTCAAAGCCTTGGATCTCCGATCATGTTGCGAGGACGGTTGTGGTGGTGATAACGATAGTAGTAAGAACAACGACTATCACGAAGATGATGATGATGGCAGTCGTCGCCGTCCTGGTCCTCGTCCTCGTTCTCGTTGTCTTCGTGTTTGTCTCTGCTGCCCTGGCAGGTAGTGTAGTACTTGGAGGTTTATGGGTACGTAGTTATAAGTGGGGTTGTAAGTAGGGTAACTATACTTACCCTGTATCAGGGCACTTATAACCCTAGTTACAACTACCCATGAACCTCCAAGTATAGTCGTGGCATTAACAGCAAGGGCGACAACCCAGAGACTCCAATACCCCTTCATTAAGGGATATTCCTTACTTTATGATAGGATCCCTAATATGATTCAAGGAATATTCCTTAAGGGGTATTGGAGTCTCTGGGAAGTAGCCGAAGCTCTGCCCCAGGCCCGGATAAAGCCAGAGCTCCCTTCCGTGAATGGCACGACTTGTCTGGAGCAACATGGCTGAGCTTTTCTGTGACCTATACGGGCACCTTAAAGGAATTCCCTTCAGGGATCTATAGGGTTTTATCACAAATCCTGCATGACCTAAGGAGCCTAAGCTATGGGAATTATGGTAAATTTCTTATTATGGGTAATGCATGATTTCTATCATCAACAGTTTTCAGCGGTGCAAGATAGAGGTCTGAGTCAGTGGTAACGATATACCCTTGTACTCCCCGCAACGCTATGCTGCAATATACCCCAGACACCATTCTCAGTACTTGGAGGTTCCATGGGTAGTTATAAGTGGTGTTATATCTGTACTTATAACCCATTTCAGGGGACTTATAACCCTACTCATAACTACCCATGAACCTCCAAGTAGGGCAACCCAGCAACCCTCTTTTCAAACCCTCATGCATAAATCTTTCGAGACAGCTACTATCATAGGGACCTTAGGGGGCTAAGGGGGAGGAGGGGTTAGGGGACTATGCTAGCAGGCCTTGCTAGGTCCTTACTGTGAGCATTAAGGCCCCCTACCCCCTCCCCCTCCCCCCCTAAGGGTCCCTATCATACTACATCCTTAATCCCCCATCATGAACCCCGGAGCCTTGCAAGGATGGCCACAACTACCCCTGTACCTGCTAAACAACCGTGGCGGTTTATGACCTTAGAGGACTTAGGGTTTGCTTCATTAGAGGACTTAGGGTTTGTTTCAACCCTAACCGCAAAGTAGGGTTCGGGGTATCGAGCCCAAGACGGCACTCCATCAGAGACTACACTAGGAGGGTCGGGGAACTTAGTAACTGGTTATTTTAGGGACTTATAAGTACCATGACCCCAATTAGGGTCCCGTTTAGGGTACTTCTAAGTCGACTTACTACCTACTTACTAAGTCCCTGAACCCTAAACCTTATACTACCCTTATAGGGCCCTTTAAAGGAGCCCTTAGAATCCCCTTTAAAGGAGCCCTTGCTAAGTCCCCTAAAGACCCTCCAAGCAGGGGCTCAGCGCCGAGGCTCGCCACGCGTCAAGAGACCAAGGAGCCGAACGTCAACCTTTCCCATACCAGGTCTTAAGGGTTGAGGGTTGAGGGTTTAGGGTTTAGGGCTTAGGGTTTAGGGGTTGCGTTTAGGGTTGAGGATTTAGGGTTTAGGGTTTGGGGGTTAGGGGGTAGGGTTTCGGGCTTAGGGTTTAGGGTTTAGGGGCTTAGGGTTTAGGGTTTAGGGTTTAGGTTTTAGGGTTTAGGGTTTAGGGTTCTTTCATGGGTGGCAGGTTTCTTGTGGGTTTGAGATCTTGATGGATCTAGGATCTAGGGTTAGCGATAATGTAGGAACCTGATTAAGAAACCCTGAGCCTATAACCCTTAGAATAGTAGGGTTCATATGAAGAACCCCAATAAAGGCCCCAGGTTTCTGAAGCAGGTTCCTACATTGTTATAGTACTCATATAGGTTCCTCATAGTAACCCTTATAGCCCGGTTCAAAGGAACCCTAATGGTTACTTGGAGGGTCGGGTGACTTAGTAACTGGTTGTTTTAAGGACTTATAAGTACCAAAACCCCAATTAGGGTCCCTGTTAGGGTACTTAAAAGTCTACTTACTACCTACTTACTAAGTCCCCCGACACTCCAAGTTGTGATAGGATGCAGACAACTTGAGAGCTCTCCGACTTGGCTTGCGATTTTCTTTCGGACTTAAACACTGTATATCCTATAAATTCTCATTAACCTTCTGAACCCTGTTACCCTAAGCATCCTGTAAAACCCTGAACCTTACCCTTGTGCTCCGGTTGATGATATAAATCCTGCATTACCCATAATAAGGAATATACCATAATTCCCACAGTCTAGAGTCCTTAAGGTAATGCAGGATTTATGTCATCAACCCTACACCCTAAACCGTAAAACCGTATAGATCCCTTAAAGGTACCCTTATAGATCCCTTTAAAGGAAGCCTAGGATTTCTATCATCTGGGCTTATGAAGGCCTTGGGCTTTTGATTTCCAGCTGCGAGCTCCGGGAGTTTGGACGAGAAGTGTCTTTGGGTTTAGACGGTTGAGGATTTAGAGGGACTCCGGGTGTGTTAGGGAGTTGAACTGTTAGGGTTCAGGGTTAAGGGTCTAGGAGTTTTGGTTTTAGGAGTTTAGGTTTTAGGGTTTAGGGTTCAGGGCTTAGGAGTTTAGGAGTTTAGGTTCAGGGTTTAGGGTTCAGGGTTCAGGGTTCAGATGGATTTGAACTGTGTTGCAGGAGAGGTTGGGGGCTTGGGGATTTGCTCGTGTAGTACTTTGAGTTTATGGTCTTGGCGTGTATCGGCGGTATATTCCATGACATAGCATGTTTGTCTGCATGGAGGTGTGCGTACGTTTGTACGATGTTCATGCATACATAACTGGACCGCATACGCGACTGCAAGCGAGGACGGAAACCCATGGCCGTTTCTTCCCCTCTACTTGCACGCCGGATCTTGCTACCAATATGCTTAGAATCTGGCCGCACGCGTCTACAATGCTGCTTGTAAGCAACCCTAAACCCTAAACCCCACCAGCAGAAGCAGCAGAGCGGGACAACCTGCGTGAGGATCCTCTGATCTACGATGCTTTTCTTCGGACATTAAGGCTCTGCTTGAGGATTTATCATAGTAGGCCAAAAGGGGTTTTAGCCCATGCGGGGTTTAGTAGGGATTAAGGTTCCCAGAAAAGGGTTCATATTAAGGAATCCCTACCCCCAAGCAGCTTAAACCCCCCTTTTGGCCGCCTATCAGGTTATGGTTTAGGGTCTCCCAAAGATGACCGTGACTGTGTGAAAGTCTCTATCAGAAACAGAAACCAGAGGACTCATCTTGTGCGCCCCGAAGAAGGGACCCGGGACCCCTGATGTTGTAAAGCTCTCAAGTTTGGGGTTCAAGGTTTGCGTTCAGGGTTTAGGAGTTTAGGGTGTGGGTTCAGGGTGCAGAGTTTAGGAGTTTAGGAGTTTAGGGTTTAGGGTGGAGGGTTCAGATTAAACAGAGCACATGTTCTGACGTGCTCTCTTCAGGACATCGTGGCGCTGCACTTGCAACAGTCCTCGTCTCGTGCAGACGAGGCTCCCGTGTCGGGCTGAAGGGGGAGGATCAGGGTCTCTGCTTGGGGTTTAGGGTTTGGGGTTTTGGGGTCCGGGATTCGGGGTTTGGGGTTTAGGGGTTGGGGTTTAGGGTTTAGGGGGTTAGGGTTTAGGGTTTAGGGTTTGGGGTTTAGGGGTTGGGGTTTAGATTTGGGGTTTGGGTTTGGGGTTTTGTTTTTAGGGTTTGGAGTTTAGGACTTGGAGTTTAGGATTTGGGGTTTAGGGCGTTTAGAGTTCAGGATCTCAGGTCCTGGGTGTCTGTCCATGCGGCATATTCGTAGACACCTCGCGCGATTTTTGGCGTTGGTAATGGAGGTGTGGACTTCATCTACGTTCAGCGGGGAACAGTGCATCGAACCCTGCACCCGTCCTCAGCTAGATGTGACAGCCATGAAGCTTTGACTTGACCAGCGAAGTCCATCGAAAGTGCAACTTTAGCAGTGGCCCGGCAGACTCGAATTTCCGAAAACCGTCTCCTACAGTAATTTCTAGAAGGCCGCAAAGCTGGAAGCCTCAGCCCTTAACCCTTAAACCCTAAATCCTAAACCCCCTAAATTCTAAGTGCTAAGCCTTAAGCTCCAAACCTTCAACCCTGAAGCCAGACCCTCAAGTCTAAACTCGGGTTAGACGTGGATTGTTTTTGCTTGTGACCTGGGATGGTCTACGGTTGAGCCCTAAAACCTCAACCCGAAAGGTGGCGAGCGAAAAGGGCATGCGGTCGGAGCTCTAGCCGCGAAAGTCCGCGGCTTGAAGCACAGAGTCGCAAAAAGCTTGGGGTGCCGATTCTTTTTGGCTTGTGCCCCGAAAGCAAGTCGTGAGGAGAGGTCAGGAGCAGGAAACCCCTAAACCCGAAAACCTAAGCCCCGGTGCCTGCGCAGCTCGCTTACTCCGTCCATGCGAGGCAACAAAGGTATCTGAATGATCACCTATGGCCATACTTGTTTATCAGAGCACCATGTTACACCTATGCGATAATACACGCCGCAATCCTCTTCTAATGATCAAGGCTTAAGGCCGCGGTAGTAGATGACGCGTGCGTATGAGGAAAGTGTGTTGTCTTGGCGAACTACTCCCGAGGTGTCTGACAGCAGCGCTGAGTTCGAACTTCCAGAGAATGTTGCAATAATGCACATGTCTGAATAATTAGTAATTAGCAGCAATATCCCCTTATAGTCCCTGTTGTATGTTCTAAGCCCCTTCATCGAAGTATGTCAAGGCTATCTTTCTCTTCTACGCTCGATGCAGGACACGGTACCACAAATTGTACACGCGGTACGTGCTTGTCGTATGACACAGCCAACTATGTAAGATAAAAATGCTTGAGTTTATATGTATGTATTTAAGTCTGTATGTTTGCATGCCATATATGTACGCTCCTTCGTGTTTATGCATGGATGGATGGAAGGATGGATGGTTGGATGGACACAGATAGGCATGTATGCATGCATGCATGGCTGCGCGTATGCGTCCATGCAGGTATGTCAGGATGTATGTGTGTCCGCATACATGCATGGTGTGTATGTATGCGTGAATGGGGGTATGTATGTATGTATGAATGTATGAAGGTATGTGGTGTGTTAGCAGGTATGTATGTACATATGCATGTAGGTGTTTGATGTAGTCATATATCCATACATTGCATATCGACATGTACAGACACACACGCATATACATATATCCTTATGAATATACATATGTGCATGCATACTGACATACCTATATACACACACATGTGACATATGAATATGTATACATATTATATATGTATACATACAGATATATGCACACATGAAGGTACCATGTGGTTATGGCGGTGAGGCCACGCCACGATTCACAGCATTGCCAACCATTCGCATCATCACCATCATCACCACCATCATCATCATCTTCAACAGCTCCAGCATCACCTTCAACTTCCTTGTCGCCACCATCATTTTCATTGGTACCCTGATCATGACAATGGCAACAGCAAGAGCAACAACGTCGACCACAGGAGACGTAGTGTCAACAGCATCAACAACCAGACCAGCAAGGGCCTGGGGTTTTGTTTGGGGTTTACGGTTTCAGGTCTGGTTTAGGATTCGTAGCATTGCCACTTGGCAAGATGACAAGGATTCTTTATGATGTTGATGATGATGCTGATGATGACGATGATGATGAGGGTGATGACGATGACCATCGTGCCCAGTTCTCGCAGTACTTGTGACTGCAATCAGACCAAGCATGCGAATGCGTAAGGTCCCCTGAGTCTCCGTTAGCTTTCGGGGACCCCAACTGGAGCAAGGCCTTGCTGTGGGTCACACTAGGAATAATCCGAGAATCAAAGCTCACTTACTGTTGTCTGTGTTTGATTTTTCGGCTCGAGTTTTAACAGAGAAAATACAAGAAGCCCCACAGAGACTGACAAAAAACGGCAATAGGGGTTCCTGGTTTAGATTACCTCATGGGATTTAGAGTTGGAGGGTTCGGGCTTATTCGAGTGCAGGAGAGTGTCTGGACGCATTGCAGATTGATCTTTGGAGCTTCTGTGTAGATTGGCAGGGAAGTCTACATCCCACCGACGGTTTGTAGAAAGAACGCACTGGTCCCAAAGTCTTAGACGCCATGTGCGATCACGCAACGCTGCAGGCCTCGTCGCTTCATTTTTCAGGGATTTCTGTGACTTCCCCTACAGTGCTTGCATTGTGTACATTGTTTGAGGCGTCGGCTTTATACCCGTGTCCGCATCGAAGCTTAACAAGTAACTATCAATATATGTGGTCGGCTGATACAGAGGTACCCAGGTATGTGTTCAATCCGAATCGCTTAAAATTTCAGTGGTTAAGAGGATTTTATTGCCACGGAACTCGTGATGCAGTGAGGCAGAGAAAAGAATTTCTTCGCTTACTTGACCATGCCGAAAACGGGACCGAAAACCCAACCAATCCCTAAACCCTGAACCCTAAACCCTAAACCAAACTCCTAAGCCAGGCATCCTAAGGCCGAAGTGCAAAGCCTGAAGGTCCCCTTCACGGGCTTTTCCTGTAGAGTTTCTGGCTCAGCGATGTTTAAGATAAACCCTTTAGTTTTTGGTCTTTGGTCTCGGACTGAATGCTCCACGCTTTCCGGAGTCTCCGTGAAGATGTAGGGGGTAGAAGGTTTGCGGTTTTTGTTTAGGGTTTAGGGGTCATGGACATACCCTCACTATCTATAATTGCCCTGAGGCCCCCACCTTGCTGACCCTACGAGGGGATTTCGGGCTCAAGATTGAAGTTGGCATCCTGGGTCCTGACCCTGTACTTACAGCGGCCGTAGATGGGAGTTTCCGCAATTCGGGGTACCTGTTTTGGGGGTCCTTATAATCAGGATCCTACAATTTAGGGTACTATATTAGGGTCCCCTATTTTCGGAAACTCCCAGATGATCACGGAGGAAATCGAATCTACGTAGTTACATGAACCCATCAGCTCGCGCTCCTATACCACAAATGACGAACTGCGGCACCCTAAACCCTTGCAGGGGCCTGTAGTACAGCGGCCCAGTTAGTTGGTAACAGTATTCCAACATTTTGTAGTCTGTATACTTGTAGCTAAAAACCGAAACCCTGTTCTAACTGTCATGGCCCCCGCATTAGAGGGTTTTTGTAAAACAAAAACACTTATAGCTAACTACCCAAACCCTATTCTAATTGTCAAGGCCCCTGCATTAGACTCCTCAGGATGCTGTGGAGAACGGCATTGACCTCAGCAGCAATGCCTTCATGCTCATCCACGGATGGACGGCCGGGGCTCCCTGAAGACCGGACATGAGCCTTGGGACTAATTCGATAGGGGGGTTGATCAAAACTATGGGCCGCTTTCGTGGTCTGCTTGTAGTACATTCTTTATAGTCTAGGGGTAGTATATTCTTTATAGTCTAGGGGTGGTAGATGCTTTATAGTCTAGGGGGCAGAATATTCTTGATAGTCTAGGGGTAGTATATTCTTTACAGTCTAGGGACCAAAAGGGGCCCAAATGTTGATCAACCACCATACACCCAAACCCTAACCAGCAAGAAGAAACCTAAGCCCTAAATCCCAAAGCCGCAAACCCCAAAGACCTCAACCCTTCTTGGAGGTTCATGGGTAGTTTCTCAGTCGAGTTAGAGTATCCCTTAATATGGGTTATAAATGTAGCTACCCGAATTACATACCCACTTATAACTACCCATGAACTTTTAAGCAGCACCCTAAAAGAAACAACCCCTCTAAACCCTAAGCCCTACACCTGAACCCCAGCACCCTAAAACCAACGAACCCAAGCCTGGAGCCCGGAACGCGAACCTCGATTCATGTGTGCTGGGGCGTCTTTTTGGCCTGATCACGATTGAAAGGCGTCCCTGGAGGGTACTATCAAGGGCATTTAGGGGTATAGAATGGGGGGTTACAAGGGGTATTATAGGAGTTTAGTATGGCGGGTTGCTAGGAGGTATTAGGGGGGTTTAGTATGGACCTGACTCAGAGATCTCGTCTTTTCAGGTTCATTGGACTTAGTAACTGCGGTTGCAAGCACCTTAAGTGGGGTTGTCAGTATATAAAGCTAAACTTGTTTGTAGTTACCTTCCAGTAAGGCCCGGGTAGGCAACTAGAAATCCCAGTAGTGTCGATCTTTGTTTAGTCAATCCCTTTCCTTCAGGGCCTTGCTATTTGGCTCCCTGTTTGTGTTTATGGTTTGGTTCAGTTTTCAGGTGTCTTAAATCATTTGATTTTCTTTCTTTTTTTGATTGGCAGAATCAGTATTCGGGTCGTGCTTTGTTTCATAGTACTGCTGATGATATCATTTTCTTCGGGTTCTATCATTGTGGCTGGCATGCCATAGCTATTTGTTGTGTCATTTTTAACTCATTATCATTAGCACAAACAGTTCCAAGCCCTATGCCCTAATGGGGACGTCCTACTTCGAAGCTTAAACCCTGAACCTTCCCAAACCTACACCCTCCACTCTCCTAAACCCTAAGCCCTGCAGCTTCAGGGTACTTCCCCTTACTGTTTAATATTAATATAGAGCACTCATCGCAAGTAGTTCAGGGGACTGTTGAAATCGACAACTAATACGGTTAAATTCATAATGCAGATATATCAGGCCCTTAATAGTGGCCCTACTATCCCTGAACGCTAAACCCAAAAATTTAAAACCCTAAACCCTCCACGCTAAACCCAACAAAAAAACCTTAAACCTGGCGGACTTGATGCTTTGGGGCAGTAATGTAGGAACCTGATCAAGAAACCCTGGGCCTCTAGCCCCAAAACAGTAGGGTTCACAAAAGGAGCCCTAATGAAGGCCCAAGGTTCATTATTCAGGTTCCTACATTATAGTACCCTTATAGATCCCTTATAGTCCCCGGTATAGACAGACCCCTTTAAGGGAACCCTAACATAGGCCCTGAATTTGAGAAGCGCCTTTAGTGCCGCAGATTTTCTGGTTCAGCTTCAGGCCGGTGCACTGCTCCTCGACTTCGTTGAGAGCCTGCTGGAGCCCCTTCAGAGGAGGCCGATGACCGTCCAGGAGCCTCCGTCAATTTTTTTGAGTTGTGGCTCAGGATTTGAGGTTTCGGGCCGGGCTCGTTTATTGGGGGTTTAGGTTTAGGGTATATATGTGGTGTCGGGGGATAGGGATGTGTGTGTGTGTGTGTGAGTGTGTGTGGAGGGTTTCTTTTGTGTGATGCTGACGGGCATCTTCGCTGGAAGTTACACCATTCGGTCATCACTGTCATGCCGATGATGGTAACATACTGTGTTTTCTTTTGTGCTGCCCCCCCGTCGCTCCGCCTTCATTGCCAGTCATCATCGCATTAGCATCACCATCACCGTCAATGGCCACTATCACTACCACCTTCAAACATCATCCTCATCATCACCACCACGGCATCATCATCACCACCATCATCATCACTATCACCTCACCCTCATCCGCATCCTCATCCTGCTCCGCCTCCTCACCATCATCAGCGTCACCATTAGTACAAGTCTCATCATCGGCACAGCAACAGCTGCCAGCATTGTCACCAACACCATTAGGTATGGGAGTTGGCATGTATACTGTGGTCATTACCAGAGCTCTCTGCATTACTATCACCGCCTGGGGGTTATAAGTCGGGTTTTCAGTCATGAAGATTATAGTCTACCCTACTTCTAAGCCCACTTATAACTACCCATAAACCTCCAAGTAGACCCTAAACCCTAAACCGCCCTAAACCCTATAGAACCCTTACAGGAACCTTTACAGGAAACTTTACGGAACCATGACTACAGGAGCTGAGAAAAGGCCCAACACATGGGTTAATCGTTCGAAGCTTTGGGGAGGTCTAGGTTAGGATATATGCCCTCAATCTAGGGTTCCTTTAAAGGGGTCTATTTCCTAAGGGTTCCTTTAAAGGGGTCTGTAAGGGTTATTATAAGTGGGATCTGTAGGGCCTCGAAACCCTATTCTAATTGTTAAGGCCCCTACATTATATGATCTTGGGGCCTTAGCAATTTGATCAGGGTTTGGCTTCGATTATGGTATAGATATTTGGTGGGCCAGAAGGGGCCATTGTTGCTATTTCTCTTTTTAATTCCCCTCCGACTGATACCCTGTCAATCCCCAGCTAGAAGTCCTAACACCTTGTGTTCCACGACTCTTCGGCCCAAGTTTCGCCAAACCGGAATGCCCTAAGCTTTCAGCAGCCTGATAGCTTGCAACTCGAAGACACATCTCACCCTGCAGGACATGTGCGATGAGTTAGGCGCCAAGGCTCCGATCCACGACGCTTTGGATTTTCATTTCGACAATTGCAGTCGCTCCCCCTGGTTTCTGAAATTGGTTGTTAATGTATTGGTGTTCTTGTCCGCTGATTCTCCCCGGTATAGCAATTGGGGGTTTAGAGATTGGTGTTAAGGGTTTAGGGCTTCGGACGACCCTACAAACCCTAAACTCTAAAACCTAATACCTCAACCCGAGCCCTATAAACCCTACAAGCCCTATAAACTCTGTAAACCCTAAGCCCTATAAACCCGATAAGCCCCTTAAACCCTAAAACCTAAAACCCTATAAACCCTATCAGCCCCATAAAAGCCTATAAAAGCCCATAAAAACCTTTAAAAGCTAATAAACGCCTATAACACCCTCTAAACCCAAAGCCGTAAAACCTACACCCTGCTTGGAGGTTCATGGGTAGTTATAAGTAGGGTTATAAGTCCCCTAATATGAGTCATAAGTATAGTTACCCTACTTATAATCCCACCTATATCTACCCATGAACCTCCAAGTAAACGTTTTTTTCTTATCAAAAAAACCTGTAAATGTCCATAAAATCCTATCAAAGCCCATAAACGTTTATAAAAGCTTATAAAAGCTTATAAAAGTCTATAAAAGCCTATAAAAGCTTATAAAAGCCTATTAAAGCCTACAAAAGTCTACAAAAGTCTACAAACGCCTCAAGAAGATGCTCTTCGGACCGCGGCAAGGCGGGCCCGTTGCAGGCTCTTCTTCGAGCTTGCCAGGCCCGACTTTCGGTTTAGGGTTTTAGTGCTTTTGGGGGTTTAGGGCTTTAGGGTTTAGGGTTTTTCGGTTCAGGTTTTTGGGGTTTAGGGTTTAGGGTTTTTCGGTTCAGGTTTTTGGGGTTTAGGGTTTAGGGTTTTAGGGGGTTTAGGGTTTTAGGGTTTAGGGTTTAGGGGTTTTAGGGATTTAGGGGTTTTTGGGGTTTTAGGGCTTTAGAGTTTTATGGTTTTAGGGATTTATGTAGGGTTCAGGGTTTTAGGGTTTTAGGGCTTTAGGGGTTTAGGGGTTTAGGGTTTAGGGGCTCAGGGTTTTAGGGGTTAGGGGTTTAGAGTTTAGGGGTTTAGGGTTGGGGTTCCGGGGCTTGAAATTCTGGGCCTAAAGTTTAAAGGGCTTGCGGTTAGGCTGCAGGGCCGAAAGGGGTTCAGGGCCTACAGTTTGAAGCTTTAAGGTTTAGTTTTTGATCTGGTCATGTCATACTTGGAGGGTCGGGGGACTTAGTAAGTAGGTTGCGAACGGACTGCGATGCCTTGTCAAGTTCTAAGGTGTCACTATAAGAGCTGTGAGCAAGACCGTGTAAAGTGCAAGAGAAGGGGGCACGCTACGCGTCCCTCGACTCTAAGGGGGCACGCTACGCGTCCCTCATCTTTACCTTTCTATGTGACCGCCCACGCAACGTTTGGCTCAAGTCAATGCCCATAGCTAAGTGCTATATGTGTCTTCTATCCTGAGCAATCAGAGCTATCCCGTTGCACAGACGAACCGCCGCCGGCAGTGAGTGCAAAAGGAACGGCCGCCGGTTCTGCCTGCATAGGATTGCACGTGTGGAAGTGTGAGAGAGACAGGGTCCAGTCTGTGGAGAGTGCAAGCCAGCCACACCTACATTCATTACAGCTCTGGTGGGGAGAGCAGCAACCAAGTCGAGATCAATCCCCCACGCAGGTTATCAGCCGTACGCGGCTCTGCCTTTCTACAGCAACGACTACTTGATCTACTACGACCACAATGAACTCAGGATCAAGCCAAGATACGACAATGACTTTCGGTGCCGATGTGGCAGCGCCAGCCGTTGGTGAGTCAACAGCTGATGACACAGTGGTGCAATCCGTTGATAGCTCCACGGAAGATGACAAAGGTCAATCTTCTGCGCTTGCCATTGCAAAGGCAGTTCCCAAGGTGAAAGCAAAGAGTCTACCAAGAGCATCTACGCCTTCGCGTCCGACATCCACAGGTTCGAGGACGGGCAAGGCTCCCGAACGACGAGCCGAAGCGTCTGGTTTTCAGGCACCTCGGACTACGTCCAGGGCCAAGGACAAAGGAGTGAAGACCTTGGAAAAGAAGTCAAGACCATCATCTTCGAGAAGCTCTTCAGCACGATCAAGGACTTCGGTTACTCGTGGGCGTGACAAGTCCATGACTTGGAATCGGATGGTTACCAACCAACCACGCGATGCTGACGATCTGGATATGACTCTGGACACTATCCCAGCACGTGGTGATGCGTCATCGGTGGCCACTCCAGCCATAGCCGATGGTCCGAATGCCTATCAGGAACTGACGATTTCGCAACAGCTCGAAGCATCTAACCTTGCACAGCAGATGTACTATCGCAGTCAGATGCAAGAGTACGAAGGAGTTGTTCAGACCCTGATGGACAAGATCAAGGAGATGCAACAAGAAGATGAAGGATCTGGAATTCGCATTGAAGAATTGGAACGACAACGTGACCATGCATGCTTAGCCATGAGGCACATCAACAATGTCAATCAGGAGATGAAGCGAGACTATGAAACAGCTTTGTTTCGCATGGATGAACAGAACTCTGCTCAACAACGTCAAGCACATGCCGTTGCCGAGGAGTTAGCTCAACAGCTACACGTGTTCCGCACGGAGGCAGCCACTAACTTTGTGCAGTTGGAGGCAAGAGCGCAAGGAGATGGTGAGCTTATGGCACGTGAGTATGAGCGTCTGACTCATGAACTTCATGAACATGCCAGAGAGAACTTGGTCCTCCGGTCGAACACAGCAAGTTCGGAACAAGCCTTACAAGCAATGCAGGAACGATTCCACTTGGTCAAGAACCAGGAGTTGCGGGCCGTGAACGAGATCCAAGGGCTAGCTGGAAACAGCGCAGCCATTGATCAAGAACGACTTCGGCTTCGCGAACGTCTTGGTGAAGAGGAAGAGTACCGCAAAATGGCTGTGAAGAGGATGCAAGATGCAGAGGACGACTTCATCAGAATGAAGATCATGCAAGGCGCGCATTGCCTACCTTGCACGACGGCTGAGTGAACTCAGGAAAACGCTCAAAGCACAAGAAGATCTTCAAGCGAGGACACGCAGCGAATTGGAGGCAGCGCGAAACTCCAATTATGGAGGAGCGACACGGCCTTCCAGCATGCCCATGTCTTCGAGGACTACTGAGTCTGGCTGGGAGCACGTAGGAAAGGAAGTAGTGCCTGCATTTTCCGTAGGAGGTGAGGTACGATCCCCTGAAATACGGTCCCCAAGTCAAGTTAGTCCAGTCGCCAAAGAGAAGTTCGCATTCTCGGAATCGGACAAGGACAAGAACCTTGTGATGGATGGAATTCCATTCACCGGTGGAAACTTCTTCACTGGCCGCAATTCAATGCCAATCGTGGCGGATGCAATGCCCGAGCACTACGTGCCAGGTATTAGCAGCCCAGCACTTGCGCGTTCCACGCCTAGTGCAGCCACTTGGTTCGGCATACCAAGCGGATTTCATGGGAAAAGTGATGCGGCAGCCGTGCGTGATCGACAGCTACGCGAACTCTTGGAGGATCGCGGGATGTTGGGATCGAAGTCCACAGCATCTGCCAGCTCCTCAAGACCTGTTGGTGTCGACGGTATCCCCGCATCTACGAAGGGCAACGACCTCATCGGTCCCCCTATTGCCTATGACGATTCCATTCATGAAGCAAGGAGACGTCAGATCGAGAAAGAGGTCGCGGAACGGTACGAGGAGAAGATTGCCGATCTGCGAAGCGAAGTACTCAAGGCCCAGAAAGCCGAACAACGTCTCAGAGCTGATCGTGATGAGTGGAAGTTATTCGCTGAAACGATTCAGGAGGATAATGGAGACGATGACGGTGACGAGGCTGGCGACGAGAACGAAGATGGAGAGCATGATGAAGGAACCGGCACGGGGTATGATCCTCCAGATCCGCCTGATGATGACGATGATGATAAGAAGAGAAGCGGTGGAGGCAAACCTGACCCGGATCCTGACCCTCATGCGCGTGATCCTGATGGAGACGCAGATCCTGAAGTCACAGAGGTGAGAATTTCCAGGAGGGAAGCCGATAAAGTGACCGTTCCTCCATGGCCTACTCTTACTCACCTCAACAACTGGCGATCCGTATGCACGGCCAATGTTTTAGGAGCATCAGCCGACCCAAATCATGAGGACTGGATGTTATGGCTGGCACCAGCGTTCAACCCATTCCCTGATGTCGAAGCACTGAACGATTCAGGACACAAGAAGTTTAAGAGCGTAGACGTCAAATTGGGGATCGCAATGGTCGCAATGCTACGTGCTGGTGGTGACAAATCTGCTGACCTGTACTTGGAGGTGAACCGGAAGGCCAACGATTACATCAGCAGGCCCGAAGGGAAGATCATCAAAGGACGACAAATCATTGCGATGATGTATGAAAGCTTTCGAACGCATGATCGTCTCGACATGATCATCACTCTCGAGTATTTGGTGAAGCTCCAGTACCAAGGCGACAACAAGCTTCATACGTTCAAGCAGACGTGGTTGGAAGTTCTGGGACGGATGAGGCCAGAGGACATACCATCCAAAACAGCTCTCCGTGATTGCTTGTACAGCAAGATCAAGGACTCGCCCGCAATGAAGATGGAGTTGGGCATGCACTACGAACACTTGCCCTACAATCATGAAGACCGATCGTACGACAATTTGATGAAGATCATTGACCGTACCATCATGCGGAGACGAGAACAATCAAATCTCACTCAGACCCAAATTGGCTTGCGCCAGATGCTTGAGGGAAAGGATTTGCTTGCTGCACCGGCCAAGGTACCTGAGAAACCAACGCCTAACGCAGCTCCATCCGCAAAGGTCAAGGCTTCGCCGACCAAGCCGGATAAGGCTACACCTGTACTACCTAAAAGCAAAGCGAAGAGTCATGCGAAAACCAAGCCAAAACCCAAGAAGAAGACGAGGAGTGAGTCAGCGGACAACAGAGGTGACAAGAGCAAGAAGCAAATCCGCTGCAAGTTCCATTTCACAGATGCAGGGTGTCGAAATGGTGACAAGTGCCCCTTCAGTCACTCGAAGAAAGAGGGGGGGGGGGGGGGAGGGGGGGGGGGGGGGGGGGGGGGGGGGGGGGGGGGGGGGGGGGGGGGGGTGGGGGGGGGGGGGGGGGGGTGGGGGGGGGGGGGGGGGGGGGGGGGTGGGTCTCCAGAGCGACCCGTTACGCCGAGGAACGAGACTCCAAGTCCATTCTGGAGGAGGAGGAACAGGATATGCTACTCGTTCAAGAAAACAGGCTCGGGTTCAAGGGAGAATTGTCCTTTCAAGCATGAGGCAGCAGCTACCCCAGCTCCGGAACCAAAGGAAAAGGCTAAAGCCAAATCCGAAGCGAAGGCAGCTCCAGCAAAGCCGAATGCCAAGGCCAAGGCGCTCCCTGCGGCACCCGCCATCAGATTGTGCCGAAGGTGGAATCCATCAGCTCCGGCGATATGGAAGCGATCTTCAAGACAAGACGAGGAGGAATCAGATTGTCCATCCGTTGACAGCGACGCTGATTCGGATTGTTCAACAGACGACGAATCCTCGGGACCGACTACGTCGACCCGAAAAGAGATAAAGCGTAATGTGACATTCGCCGATGACGTGAAGTTCATTTCTTCGTGTCCTAGAAGATCGAAGAAGGACAAAGAGCGGAAGGTGAAGTACGTCGACATGGAAGCGCTTGTCAACGACGAGGATCGCGCCGTGAATTTGGAATTCGCCAAGCACAAAGCGAGATTGAGGGCACAGATTATGAGAGACATGGTTGACGACGATGATGATCGATGCGGAGATCGAGTTTCATTCGTACGAATCCCAGGAACGTCTCGGGTGGAAGAAGTCTCCTTCTACGACGGTGAGGATTCCATCGTTGAGCGTGAACTCGATGCTGCACACAGCAAGCGGATCATCAATCAAGGTGTATGCAAATGCATGGTTCAACCAGTCATCCTTAAGAAGAAGATCAAGTTTCTCATGGACACTGGGTGTGGCCACGACCTCATATCTCAGAAGAAGATCGAGAAGCATAGTCTAGAGACACTCGTGACTCCAGAGCCCATATCATTTCAGACAGCAAATGGAATCACCGATACCGATCTCGTGTCGAATTTCCAGACTGAGTCGTTCGAGGAACCGATCAACGCTTACGTGTTGGACGACACACCATCGGTGCTTTCCATAGCCAAGAGATGCATGAACTTCAACTACGGGTTTGTGTGGCCACCCGGAAGGGAACCATTCATGATCAACCCGCAGGGCAAGAGGATATCTCTGTTCGTGAACAGTGACATCCCGTACATTCGCGCCGGGAGTTCCAAGTCACTTGTTCATGATGATCCGGAGGCCAAAGCGATCACCGAAATCTTCAAGAGTGTGCTAACCGCAGGTGACGTTGACGTCAGTGTCGCAGCTGCCGCTGAAGCTGCACCAAGCGAAGTTGAAGCAGAAGAAGAAGGTGACGATCATGAACGGCCTCCTGATCCTGAACCCCAGGAACCTCCTATAGAAGAAGTGCCAGAGTCCGAGGCCGGACGACCTCCGGACGACGACGAAGGAAAAGGAGTGGGTGAAATTCCATTGGACGGTGACGATGAGGTGATCATTGATGTGGAAGGCGACGGTGCGCCGAGCCGCAAGGCCAGAGTCGGAACATTGAAAGCCGAAGCTAAGACGTTGGCACATCTGTGTACTCATCGCTACCGCAACCCATATTGCGAATCGTGCATACGCGCGAAGATGAAGCACTTACGGACACAACGAGGTGCGTTTCAACGTGTGATCAAACACTGGGGAGATCTTGTGACGTTCGACTTCCTCGATATGCGCAAGGCCGCCGAAGCAGGCATCGGACTCGATGACGGAGCACGTGAAGTTCTAGTCATCAGAGACATCGCCACCAAAATGATCGCAGCGATTCCCACGGCTTCAAGGAGCACTGATGAAGTCGTCATGGCCATCAGACGCCTTATGGGAAGACGCAAGATTCATATGGCGTATAGTGATGACGCACCAGAGTTCGATTCAGCTATGGCGCAGTTGAAGATCGTGATAGATCATTCCCTTCCAGGGAAACCCAGTAACAATTCACTCGCTGAACGGTCAAATCAAGAAGTGATCAACACAGTCGCAGCATCCATGCTACACGCCGGATTACCTGCCCAATACTGGTCTTTTGCGCTGAATTGCGTGCTGCAGAACCTCAACATCGAAGACGTGGAGGGCGATGGTGATTCAGCATGGAAACGTATGACTGGAAAGGACTTCGAGGGAAAAGCCATACCCTTTGGGGCCAAAGTCTTCTTCAAGCCTACGGATACAAGGCCGAAGACATATGGCAACAAGTTCGATCCAAAGGGATCCCAGGCATTTTCGCCGGATACATCATCACTGCTGGTCAAGGATGGTCCAAGAAGTATCGCGTGTGGGACATGAAGGAATTTGCCAATGCGAACTTGTCGATGGACGCATCTGTTCCCAGGAAGTTGATGAGACCGTACGAGACAGAGGTTATCTACTTCCCAGAGGAGATAACGTTTCCCCTGAAAGCCGAGTACGAGAGGATGAACTCAACCATTGAGGGACTAAGGGACAACGTTGACCTTGCTGGCAAGGAGATAAAAGACGTCGATGACGGGGATGACGGTCTGCCTGGAGGAAATGGTGGCAACGGGGATGATGATGATCAAGATGGTCTTCTTCCTCCACCGGATCCCGGAGAAGATCCTGACTTACAGGACATAGATCCATCTGACATAGAGACGGAGCCGTCTGGCGAAGTCTTCAAGTCAGCAGAACATGAAGCTATTGATGCTATATGAGACAAAAGACTCGAAGAACTAGACGAAGAACTAGGTCTACGTGCAGCACCGCCTCCTTCTGAACCAAAGGTCACGGGAAAAGATCGACGATCGCCCCGCGAAGTCGGTCCAACCG
>CAJNDT010000045.1:295000-328149 GCA_905221615.1 Symbiodinium sp. CCMP2592 | reverse complement strand
AAAAAAAAAAAAAAAAAAAAAAATGAAAAAAAAAAAAAAAAAAAAAAAAAAAAAAAAAAAAAAAAAAAAAAAAAAACAAAAAAAAAAAAAAAAAAAAAAAAAAAAAAAAAAAAAAAAAAAAAAAAAAAAAAAAAAAAAAAAAAAAAAAAACAAAAAACAAAACAAAAAAAAAAAAAAAAAAAAAAAAAAAAAAAAAAAAAAAAAAAAAAAAAAAAAAAAAAAAAAAAAAAAAAAAAACAACAAAAAAAAAAAAAAAAAAAAAAAAAAAAAAAAAAAAAAAAAAAAAAAAAAAAAAAAAAAAAAAAAAAAAAAAAAAAAAAAAAAATAAAAAGAAAAAAAAAAAAAAAAAAAAAAAAAAAAAAAAAAAAAAAAAAAAAAAAGAAAAAAAAAAAAAAAAAAAAAAAAAAAAAAAAAAAGGAAAAAAAAAAAGAGAAAAAAAAGAAAAAAAAAAAAAAAAAAAAAAAAAAAAAAAAAAAAAAAAAAAAAAAAAAAAAAAAAAAAAATCCTAAGATCTTATTCCTAAGGCCGAATATATAAAGATCTGATGGATCCTAGATATGAATTCATTTCTATGAATTTATCCTATTCTCTCTATTCTTCATATTGATCTAGCTCTCATAATTTTTGAGATTTTCTAAATCTTATGAGAAGAGATCTTCTATTTAGAGGTCTAAGATCTAGGATCTTCTTATTCAAAGATCTTCTATTTCTATAATTACTTAGAATCTAAGATCTTGCCTCCTAGAGATTTCTAAGATCTTGCTCTGATAAGAGGATCGAGATCCTAAAATATTGATTCTAAGATCTAAATTTTCAGATCCTGACCCAATCGAATCCCGATGCCATCAATCGAATCCTATCCGAATCGCAATCATATCATAGCTTCGATCCGAAAAATTATCGATTTCCAATCGAATTTAAATCAAATAATAAGTTCTGAATCAGAATCTCTAAGAAATTATCGATTCATTAATATATTTCAAATTCTACGATATATCTTATTTCAAATTTTGAGATTTTATTGAATCATATATATCATATCCTGCGAAATCATCAATCCAATTGATTTAAAATCATAATCAAATCAATTGCATCAAAATCGGATAAGATATCCTAATCGAATCGCAATTATATCGAAATTTTCCATTGCTATAGAAATCAATTATTATTTAGCCCCGAGATGAAGAATCGACCTAAGACATATTCGATATATTTATACCCAAACTTTAAGAAATCGTATTATAATATAAAATAATCTTAGAGATATCGTCAACTCATATATATATATATATCAAATTAAGAGAGAATCATCGATCTATTTATTACAGAATCGTAATAAATCTATTCCCGAATCATAAGCCGATTTCCGAATTTATCCTAAATTCCCAATCGAAATATGACCTTACTTCCGAATCTCCGATTCGAGATAATTTTTTTAAATCATTTCTGAATCGCAGAGATTTTATCGATCAATTTATTCCAAAATCTTATCAACCTAGTTATTTCAAACTCAATAAAAATTTAAATCTCAATCATAATATAACTAAATTATAAATGATATCGTAGCGTAGCCACATCATACCTTATTACATGCTTGAGAAATCATCCATCCATTTCCTTCAAGCTCTGAGAAATCGCAAATATATTTATTTCAATCTGAGAAATCGCAATTTTTCAGAGAAGCCCGACGAAATTTCTTTCTCAAATTACTTCATCATTGAAATTCAAACGTCTAGGAAGAGTTTGGGACCTACCAGAAAAATGCTATGGATGCTAGCAATCGCCGCTGATTTCCTATCATAATCCGGCTCTTCTCAAAGGTCCAAGAGCTTACCACCTACCACGAAGATGAAGTGTGCTTTAGCAACGAAACGAGCAATCGATCTGAGAAATCTCCGATCTATTTATGTCCAGGCTTTGAGAAACTATCCCGCAAGTTACGTCAACTCCTGAAATATAGCCAATTCTAAAATATCGCCATGTTCAATTGGCCGAGCAATGCGGCAGGAGAAGACTGAGCGGTGGAACATTCTTTTTCAATGAATGCCCAGCCCGGCAGTTCGACGAAAGAGGGCGAGGAAAAGGGCAACAGAGACCCCCGCCGCAGAGGTTCAACCGCTGCTCTGTGTCTGTCTGTTTGTGCCTGTCTGCCTGTCTGTCTGTCCGTCTGTTTGTCCGTCTGCTTGTCTGCTCTCTCTTCTCTGCTGTCTCTTGTCTTGTGCCTCGTCTTTGTCTCTTTTCTATTCTGCCCTCCAGTCTCTGCAGCCTCTCCTTCTCCGCAACTCTTGTCTCCTCAACTCAACCCTGAAACTGTCCTCCCGTCTTCTCATGAGCAGCACGTTCAGACGATCTTGTTGAAATGATACATCTTGAGTCAAAGTGTCCGCACTGCTGGATTTTTCAGTCACGGTCGCGCGGATCGGCAGGCTGGCTCCAGCCCTCACTGAGCGTAGACTTCCCGGTCGCGGCATCGAGGCCCAAAGGGCTCAGGGCTGAGACCCAAGGAGGTCATCCGGGCCACACGCAGCCACAGCAACGGAAAGCATCATCACATCCAATCACATCCAAGATCCGTGGACGTCGATTGGAGCGACACAGTCACAGGTTTGTTCAGGGCGCCAGGGGTTAAAAATGCGCTCTGCTCCAGCTGCGAGAGTTCCTGCCAGAGCAACTTCGCGAGCTCACTCATCATCTCTGCTCTGGTTCTGAAGAAGGCCGATTGTCTCCGTCTCCAGAGACGAAATGCACATGCAGGCCCCCCAACAGCATCACCGCATGCGCATGGATCCGCTTCGATCGGTGGGCCTCACAGCGGTTCAGACACTCGCCCCAATTCTCGATGAGCTGGCTGCAGCAAGCGACATCGCCCAGCGGGGGGGCGTTGCACACGTTGGGCTTGTCGTTCAGGTCGAGCTCCCGATCCTGATAGCTCCGGGCCACCTCCGGCCTATCTTCTGGGTCCGTGGCGCAGACAGTGCCGCAGAAGACGGTGCTCGCAGGTGGTCTGTTTGGTGCTCCGTGGGTAGGTCACAGGATGGAACCACATATCACATAGCCTCCCTTCGGCACAGGTCTGCCACATCCAAGTGCGAGAAATTGAATCCGGCTTCAGGTCTTCTTCACCAACTCTCCTGGCCTTAGCTCCGACATTACATGTACCGTTACACCGAGTCGCACCTCCGGTGGCCACATGTATCAGAAAAACATTCAAAAGCATCCGCCATGTCTGTCTGCAACAGGGTGCGCCCGCCGGGTTGGGCTTCTTACCCAGGCAGCGCGCATCCCGGCTGACCGTACCACAGGTTGTCTGGGTCCTGTCCGATGAAGTTGTTGGGGTGGTGAGCCTTGCGTAGAGAACTTCCCCGTATAGAAATGTCGTCCCGGACTGTCACGCACTCCGCGCCGCGGTCCTGTCTGCATGCGACATGAGGGTTTAAAGGACCGCAGCGTCACGGCTCAGGCCTGGCACCAGTCTCTGCAGGTTCTTCCCGGGAACTTCGGGCCGCGCAGGCGAGCCAAGCCTCGCATCGCAACAGCAACAGCAAATGAGACAAGAAAGACAACGACCCGAAAGCACGCTTCGCGTTCGCGCGATGCTTCTGCCGGGTTCAGCCATCTTGAGCCATGAGGCGCAGTTCTCACCACCATCTTGAAGTTCTTTGAGGAGGGCATTCTTGACCGAGTCGCTGAGGCGCTGAGGCACGCACTCCTTGTGCCAAATGCTGCCATAGGGCGCCTGCGTCACGACATTTTCTTGGCGGTCGCATCATGGAAGAAACCACCAAGCGCTGCTTCGAAAGGCCTGAGGAACTCGCAAGGGTGAACGTCGGCGATTCACGATGCACACTCTTTCGTGCCGGCCTGAGCATGCGTCGCTGCAGGTGCGACCTTCCAGCTCTCTGACGAGGTACTGCCCACGACGACTCGAAGCACTCGGCCAGGCCGCTGGCACTGTCAGCCTGCAGCCCTGCAGCTCAGAGGGATGTCCAGAACTCAGAGACATGTGGGCACCCATGCCAGGAAGCCGGCGATCCCGATGTACAAGGAATTGCGCAAGGCTGCGAGGAACCTTCCATGTGCAACGAAGCTGTGCTCCGATTACTAATCACTTCACCCCATTATTAATTGGGAAGGGGGGTGCGGGAGGAGGGTGTTTAATGAGGGAAGGGCCTAAGGGATTACCTACCCCCAGGCGCAAACCGCTAACCTAAAACTGCACGGCCAATCCCTGCGCCCATCGTCAAGCATCACACTCGTCAGCTGACCCTCACACCTCAAGCTACCCGGCTTGTGGCAGGATCAGTCAGACGGCACTTCTTGGAAGGCACTCTCAGCAATCAAACTCACTGCCACTGCTGTAGAAAACAAGTCACGATCCCAAAGTGACCCATGAAACGAGTTTGTTCGTGTTGCCAGTCACTTGTCGCGCGTACATTCTCTAATAAGCACTCAGTGTCTTATTAGCTACGGGGTGCTTATTATATATACAACTTCTATGGTAATAAACACGCATAGCAAAACTTATTCAGCAAAGGCACATGGCAAGTGTACATCTCCAGCCTATCACCAAGGTCCCACGTTGCCATCACCAGCACCTCATGAAGGCATCGCTTTCCAAGTCGACCCGCATGTGCTTCGAACGTCCCTACCCCAAGAGGGTTGGGGCAGTCCAGGGATAGTTTGGGGTTGGTCACTCCATGGATACTCTGGGGTTGGGCACTCAAGGGGTACGTGTACTCTGGGGTGGGATACTCCGAGGTTGCGCGCTCCAGGACTCTCTGGGGTTGGGTTTCCGGAGAGAGGGCGAGGAGTAGACCAAGAGAGGAGAATAGCTGACTTTAAAATGTAAGCCCCCCACACCGAGGGCGCGGAACAAAACAAATTTATTTTACTTCGAACGTCCCCGCCGTACAGATAATGGATATGCGAGGCTTATACAAAGTACTGAATAATAAACTGTAAACTGTATAGTCTCACGGTAGTCTCTGGGGTTGGGCACACCAGGGAGTCTCAGGGTAGTCTTTGGGGTTGGGCACTCCAGGGAGTCTCACGGTAGTCTGTGGGGTTGGCACCCACAGGCAGTCTTGGTCAACGGGCAAGGAGTAATAGCTGACTTTAAAATCTAAACACCCCACATGGAGGGTGGGGAACAATCCTCCCATCTATTGCAACGCTGCTACGCTAAGAGTCCCAGGACGATGCAATGTACCAGGTTTGTGCACCTCATGCCCTATAACCGTAACCTGCGGCCTCCATGCATCGGACAAAAAAATGAGCAGACATCGAGAAGTGCTGCCCAGCTACGGCCAGCCGAAGAGCGTGCCAAAAAGGGAGCAACACGTTGCTTCCTCCCAAGCCTTCCCGGCCGCCCGCAACGCCTTCTTCTGCCGGCGGCGCTGCTTATGCTGCTTGCGCTCCTCCTTCTCACGGCAGATTTGCTGCAGCTCTTCCAAACTCAATTTTTCTAGGAACTCTCTGGTGTAGCGCGGCATGGCTGCAAGGGTGCGGTTTTTGTATTCCTTACTTGGGAACTTCCGATGGATCTGATCGCAAGCATGGAATAATCGTGTATAAGGCACTGCGACCCTTGCATATGCTGACTTTGCTCCAACTTGAGAGAAACATGTCAGATCCCAGGCGTTTCAATAAGAAGGGAAAGCATTGTGGTTAGTCCTATTGTTAATCTTATTGCCATCAATACCACGATGATTTTGTTGTTGTTGCAGCCAGCTTTCAACCTTGCTGTGATGAAGATTCTCACCTCATAATTGATGTAGCTGAGAATTCTCTGACTATTTCGTTTTGCTATCAGACGGTTTGGAAGACATCTCAGTTCGATTCTGCGCCGCCCATTTCTCGCCTGGACTGCGCCATTTCGTACACAAGCCTAACTACAGCCAGCGAGTCAATGACGAAAGCAGCCTTGGCCAAACGCAGGCAAGGCGAGTGTCATCAACACACAAGACGTCGACCCATGATTCAATGACAAACGGTCTTTTCGTGCGACAATAGGGATCCAGTCAAGAATGCTACGCATCAGGGAAGACTCCATAAACCATGCTACTGAAATCCAGAACTCTCACGCTTGAGGCCACAATCCCACCTGCTTCTTTTCTTTATAGTTGTTCACGTGGGAGCCGTGATTTACATCAAATGAGAAACCCACGAGCAGGGAAAACAAAACAGGAGTGCAACAAAGCAGAACGCCCTCAAGGTAGTCTGAGACGCGTGATCCCTCTTTTCACGCCGCCAGCCACTGCGTAAGAAGTTTCAATGCCGGCATAGTGGAGTCTGTGCTGTCCCACTAAACCGCTCCCATCAATGAATTTCGGCAATGGCTACAACTCTACCATGAGATTTCAAAAATGGACCACGCAACAGCCCTCCTCGCTCGAGTTCTCGTCATGCGAGGATGAAGACTCAAGTGAGGATGAAGACTCCTCCTGGGCCTTCTCAATCAGCAAATCCTGCAGCAGCGTTCGATGTGTGTTCTCCCGAATGCTTGGTAGTCTTAATTGGGAGTGCAAAACTCAATCGCTACGACGTATCCCCACAATTGTTTGTGTAGGCCCCTGGAAGGCTTAGGATCAACTTGAGATTTGACTGAGAATGAACCCCTGAAGCTGACCAGATACCTCCTCACCTTTACGGATCCTGCTGATATGATACGTAGAACTTCGCCTAAGCCTTCCAGGCCCTCAATCGTCAGAAGCAAATTTATGTGTTCCCTGCATGGAGGAGAGGTTTGAACTAAGGACCAAAGGCCACAACGCCAGCAATACTTCCAGAACATCAAGGGCAAAAACTAGTCAACACTTTGTTCAAGTAACACAAACAAACACAAAATGACACACTCTGATCACTGCTTTTCTCAAGCCCGTGTGGACTGTCTCAACTGACCAAAGGAACTATCGCGACTAGTTTCGATCACTTAGGATCTCATTCAGGCCTCCTATGGGGCAGTTGGGCCAAACTCTGTGACAAAAGACGTGCACTTGCACATGTTGTTTGAGAGCAACGTCTTAGTCACTCAGATGTGCCACATGTTTGATTTTTTGCAAAAAATCCAGCACCCGCCCGCCACTCAATCCTTTGCTGGATGGCGCCAATTGTGCGAGTAAAGAAGTCTAAACACATTCTTTTGACAAAGCCAAGCTATGTTGATGCTCACTGGTTGACCGAAAGCCCCCTCAAGCCAACCAGAATGCCGATTCAGAAGTCTACGAAGCTGACGTCTGTCGACTGAGCGATGGTACTGCAACTTGAAAAAGAACCTGATCGGTTGATGTTTCTTCGTGAAGACTGTAGTTGATGCAGGTTTCTGCTTCAACTCATGCTTGTGCACTTGCCGACGAATCCAATAACCTGCATAACCTCTTTCTCGCAGTCTGGATGTGAAGACTTTAAGGTGTAGCAGCTTGTCTTGTTGGTATACATTCGTCCTGTCGATTCTGCGCAACTCGCCTTGCACAAAACTTGCGAACATGTTGTCGGGATGACAGCTGTTGGGAGGAATGTACTGGTATATATTCATCGGCTTCCGGTGCATGCTCCACGTAATTCTTCGTGAAGTATCAATGAGCAACTCCAAATCCAGAAACACCGAACGTGCAGATGTTTGCACGTGGTCCCACTGGATGTTGTCGTGGAATGCGTCGAGTTTGTTCTGGAACTGTTGCAAGGTTCTGCCCGAAATGCAATAAACTGCGTCGTCAACCAAGCGTCTGTAGAAAAAGGTTGACTAGAAAGTGCACTTTACCGTCTGAGTGGAAGCCACCATCAGACCCCAACATCGACAAGTACATCTCCGAAACCACTAAGGACATGAACATGTTCGCCAAATCAGACACCAAGCGCTTCACAAACAATTTCACTTGGTACGACCGCTTGGCATTGAAATGGCTTCGCGAACATCCTGATCTATGCATCGTGGATTGTGACAAAAATGTCGGTGACGCCATCGCCGACCAATCCTTTGTGCAAGCAGAGTGTCATCGCTTACTTGCTGAAGGGTTTCAACAAGTCACAAAGGCGGAATACACCGACACCGTCCGCCAAGTAAAAACAGCACTAGACTGTCTATTCACAGATGCAGGTGTTTCAGGTCAAGTCCCGGAGAAGGTTGGCGAGTTCATCAAACATCGTTTCACTTCGTCATACCCAGGTGAGTTTCGTGTTAGACTCAAGCTACATAAACAACCGGTCGTCGGGCGCCCCATCGGCAACTTGACGCAGAGCTTCCTCCAGCCTCTGGCCGTTTTTGTCAATGAGGGTTTGACTCCGATCATGAAGACATGTTCTACCGTTGTGGAATCTTCCGCGCACTTCGTGGATGCTATCAAAAATCTGGAAGTTCCTGAAGGATTTATCCTTTGCACATCAGATGTTCGCAACTTGTACCCGATGATTCCCAATTCAGGTGGCTTTGACACAAGTCCCAGAGCTCTGTTGCCAGTGTTGTCAAGACGCATCAGACAGTTCTACAACACGAATTACAAATTTGGGACTTTGCTGATTTCAAGCATCGAATACCTGATGAAGGGACAGCACATAAGCTACAAAGGCCATGTATACAAGAACTCGTCAGGAATTATTACAGGCCTGGCTTGTGCAGTTACAATGGCAAACATCTACATGTCGGAGTTGGACGGTTTTGCAATGAAAGACTTCTACCCACAAGAGATGCTTTTCTACAGACGCTTGGTTGACGACGCAGTTTATTGCATTTCGGGCAGAACCTTGCAACAGTTCCAGAACAAACCCCGTGCACCCCCTAACAATCCACTGCATATTTGGGCGTCTTGGAAGTCCTGAGACCTCGCAATCTCTACCAGCACAAGCCAACATTGGGCCAGATCGTCGAGCAGTGCTCGGGAGTGGTGGGGAGTAGTGAGAGGACGACTCCCACTCCCGACCACCAGACAACTTCCTGCCCTGCCCTGCTGGTTGGCTTGGAAAGATTTTGGGAGGTCTTGGAAGGTTTTGGGGGGAAGGACCTGCAGAAAGATTGACATCTAGGATTCCGTCTTGGCTTTCCTCGGGGTTCACGTCGACCGGCAGTCACGCTTTCCAGACTCCGGCACATCTTGTGATCAACCCCCGGCTGAAATCAGGCCACCCAGAATCCTAGACTCAAGCGAAGAGGCCAACACATTGTTATCTGGCCCAAGTAGGTACTTGAGCAATGTTGTGCGACACCAAAACAGGCATATCAAAAAACATCTTTCCTGTTCATCAGGCCCACCGTAAGATCCCAAGACCAAGAGATGACAAGGAACACTGGGCTCCACTGGCTACGGCTTCAGCATCTTAATGGGCAATCACACAATGATGTTCCCCCCCGGCTGCCTTGTCCATGAGATTGTCCCGCCTTGCAGGTTTCTGCGAGCATTGCGGCCACCTGCGAAAAAGCTGACAGGTCAGATGTTGTCAGATTGGACGGAAATGAATGTTACCAACTGCTACGACGGTCGCACGGGTACTTTCAATAGCGTGTATGTCGCTTTCCAGCGTGCTGTTTCTGAGAGACGGCCCTCGCAAATCTCATGTCCAAGCCCACCTGATGCTTGCAGAAATCTAGCAGCCCAGCTATGTCTGCATTACTCGTGATACTGCAAGCCCCCGAATACAATAGCAATAAATGTGCCTATGGCTGGAGGCAGCTGACATCGATGCAGTGACCTGCGATGCATTTGCACGCTCACGGCGCCAAAAGGACACACGACCCGTCTGCTAGGCAGGAAGTAGAGTCAAAGACATGGTGCACAAAAGCGGTTCTGACGGGTCGCAAAATTTGCAAGAGGTCGGAAAGGTTCCGTCTACGATTGCGGCAGCGTCATGGTTCGTATGAGGATGGGCACTCTATACCTAACCAAGGACAACCAAACTGAGCAACAGCTGATAGGAGCACGAAGCGAGGCTGCGGGGATACAGCATTGACTAGCGTAGAAAAAGATTGCTCCTTAAGAAACTCCATTAAAAGAAGAAAATCGGCAACACCTGTTAAACGACAGAATCCTACATATATCTCACGTTGAGGTTTTCCAAGTCCTTGTGTGCAAAGCGGCCTTCGGGGTCCAATCTATGCCCGACTCAAGCCAGAACGGTTCCGCGCTCGCCGACTGAAACACTTTCTGTAATCTGAAATCAGGATTTAGCAAGAGGTCAAGCTGCTGACTCATTGCCTAAGCTTGCCTGGGAGAATGTCTGCAAAAGATTCTCTGCATTAGGACCCCGGCCTGTGACAGCACGGTTGTTGAAGCATGAGAGGGCGCCTGGCTGCAGCGCAAACATGGCCCCCTATCAAAAACAAAGCCCGAAGTGTTTCATGGTTGCATGGATCGAGCCACATCCCTAGCTAATTCCCCTCCCTTCGAGATTTACCTGGATTCGCCCAGTGTCATCCCACCTTGGCATGCCTCTCGTAGCGGCCAGCAAATGCGGAGTCATTGCCGGCAAGCCCCTGGTCCGCAATGTGGATCTGCAACTGTTGGGGCACGGGCACGAACCTGGCAGGAGCTCCAACAGTAAAGGTTGAGGCAGCTGATGAAAACTTGGGGCAATCAATATACATGTTCATACTTGCTTGCACGCCCTGCTTGGAGCACAGAGGCGCAGCAAAGGAATACAATGCCACAGTGGGCGTTGCAGGCGTCCACTATAGGCGACGGTCTTCCTTCCACATTGCCCATCTGAGGTCAGCGCGCTGGCATGTTGAGCACAAACGATGGTGTCTTCCTGCCCGAGCGCATCATCCAAGAATCATCCACCACAAGCTGGCGATTTCTGGCAAAAAACGGAGTCTTCTTAGCAGCTTCAGGGCCGATCAATAGCCTCAGCTCTGGGACGACAGTCTGTAGCGCCGCTGCGGCTGTCACAGCTCAGGGTCAAGTTTAGAGTAGAGCATCTCGCGCTCGCCGCTCGTCCGTGTTTCCGTGTATTTCCATTTGTTTTTGCGTTGCATTTGGCTCCCTGGTTGATGCCTTGACTCTCCAAGGCACGCAGTGGCACGCTGGGGGAAAGGGAGCACCGGCATTGATGCTGACGATGCTCGATGGAAATCTGCATTGCTGCTGAAAGTTACGTTGTTGTCATCGTTGGCATATGTTGGTGTTATTGTTACTATTCTCCAACACGAAACAGCATTGATGCTGGCAATTCGCCGCGATAATGCCGCGATAATCTTAATCTGCATGTACTGCTGAAACATGCTGAAACTGCATCTGTATTGCGCACGGCGGTGAAATGCATGAGCATCTGCTCTTTCCATACACCATAGTTGCAGCAACACTTTCTCAGGGTTCAGGACCTGATGCGTTGACATAAGTCGAAGAAACGGTCACTCGATGCAAACCGGCGCAGGTCGCAGGAAATCTTTATCCAAAAGGCAGTTTGAAAGCAAATTTGCGTCCCATTTGCCGGTTTAAATCCATGGACCAGCAGGATTGAGCGAAGTGATGCTGCGCGCGGTGAGCACGTGTGGTAGCCCAGCATCAATCAAATGACAGCAAATGTGAGCAGTGCAATTGTAACAACTGACAAGACGCGCGGCTTGCTGACACCAGCAATGACGTTGTGCTCGTGCAGGATTCCATAGGATTCCTGTGCTGGAGATTCCCCCCGTCACAGCTGGTCAAGTAGATGCGAGGCGGCCGGTGCGCAACTGTTACCTACAGAAAAGGGGAGGGAACGTTTCGGAGTCCCAGTCCGTGTAGGGAATGAAACAATAACAAAACCATTCATGTGTTTGTCCCTAAGAGAGCCCAGTCTTCGGGCCTGACAGCACCACAATTACCAAGTTGTTACAGCCAGCAGTCAAGCTGCGTCAGTGAAACAAAGTTGGCAAGAGGCCCACCAGAGCTGCAGAGGCACATGTACGCATGTACGTGGTAAATCACATTGCAGGATGCTTAGAGTAAGCGGTCACTGAAGGATTGGCATAGCCACCATGCAAAAAGCGAGTCTGCCCGATATACCCCACAGCTCGCTAATCACCGAAACGGCCCCAAAACAAACAGAACGAAAGGCCCAGTTGTTCTACAAGACCTTGAGGCTTCCCATGGAATACAGTACTTGCAGGAGTTTTTCCTTGATATCGAGCAACAACACAGTTCAAACTGCAGGACTGTAAGCTCCGGGCGGGTGAGCATGTCCACATGCGCAAGTACAATTTCGCTTGCACTGGCGCAAGTGGACCACGGGGAGGCGAGCCGCCCCAAAGACATCCTCGGCGGCGCCTCATTGTATACAAATTTGCAAAAGACCTGCGCGCTAGGAGTCCTGAGGCACCAGCAGAACGCGCTCGAGGACGTGTCAGCGGTGGAAGCGAAACCATGCTTCGGCGGTGGGTCCGAGCGAAGTGTGCCACTGTAGTATACATATTCGCGGTTTGCATTCTAACGAGAGCGAACCGTGCGGCGTTGGGGCACAAGCCAAGCCGCTATTGTCTGTGTGTGGGTGTGCGTCCGCTTCAGTTCTGTTGAGACTCTGTTGAAACATGGGTCCAGGAGCACAGGAGCATGTGGTCCAGACTTAACCCCATTCGCAAGAGCATCGTAATGCCATGCAACTTCTCACATCTCCCATGCTGACAGCTTTTCCAGTTTCAATGGCTTTTGGAAACCCTTGATGTGACCGGGAAGCCGTTTTCTTGCCCTCAGATTGGGCCTGAGCGTGATTCTACCATGTGCTACCCATGGTATTGGAGGCACTTTGGCACCACCTTCCACAAGGCCTGGACAAGGGCATGTAGGGTTATCTCAAGCCAGCACTCTATGGCTCGGGCTGTAGTGCTAGGCCATGCAGCTCCGCTCAGGGAACCGCCGCAGCCTGCAGAGATCTGCAGAGGATCTAGCGGCGTGAGCAAAGGGATGCTTCCCTGTTGGAGTAAGGCCAGCACCCACCGCCCCGACAGGATGGCGCCATGCTGCAGCAACACTTTCAAAGCTTGGGCCGCAGCTTCCTCGCGAAGCCCGGGCCCCCATGCCAGAATATGCCGAGAGCAGCTTCGTGGCCTTGCGAGCCGTCTCCGGGCGGAGCTCAAACGGTTCCTTCGTTTTCGACATCAGGCCTCGCCCGGTGTGCCTCCAGAGTGAAGCGCATCTCGTAACATCCTGAGCAAATAAACAGGATGCCACCGCACGAACTCCTTTCAGGTGGAGCTCCGTTCGGACAGGCCATGAAAGTCTTCCAGTGCCTCGGAAGCCTGAAACTTCAACCGAGCGGCGCTGCATGAAGAAATTGCAAATTTGTCGAGCAGAGGGTGCCCCTGGAAAGGTAGACGGTTCGGGAGCGGGTGTGTTGACCTCTCCACATCTACTCTCGTTCTTCCGAGTTTCTGAGACAAACAACGATTTGGATTGTTGCATGTGCAAACCCTCGTTGACGACTATACAAGTATAAGGCCTAGGAACTAGAGCAGAGACATCTCGAGAAATCCGCGGGGCGTCAGTTGGTGCTTGCCCAGCCTTTGAATCAATCGACTTCTCCGCCATTGAGGCACCGCTCAACCTCATTCTGCCATAGCCTGGCTCGCGATCGCAGGATTGCAAGACACTTTCGTTCTGACGGGATGGAGAACTGCAGCCTCATCAACACACGTTTCCTCCACGGCTTCCACAAGCCTGCAGCCACGGCAGTTGAAACTCGCTGCCGCCAGAATAGTGGGACCCATCAGCAATGTGTTGCGAACAAAACCAAGCACGTCCATGCCTCTCCACTGTCAGCTCTCCTTCATCGTCAGCCCAAGCTCCAAGCAAGTAGTTGCCCTGCTGCCCATCTGTCACCTGTGCTGAGCACAACGCGGGCCGCGCGCTTCTTTTACCCAATGGGGAAGCCTTTGCAAGCAGGTGCACGAGCGGATGTAAGGCAGGTGGCCAATATGCTCGAGCCGGGAGCATCTGAAGGACATGGCCTTCATGCAAGCGGAGCTAGACCCCATGTTGCTCTTCGAGGGGGCTGTGCGAGGGCATCGGGGGCGCGCCCTCTTCGAAGCAGCTCCGATGAGGCTCGCCCTAGGGCATGGTGTGTGTGTGTGTGTGTTTTTTTGTTTTTTTTTTTAATGTGCTTTTGTAGGCACCGCCGGAGCGTATCATGAGCATCAGTTGCACCCCTTTTTACGGCTTGGAGAGACTCCGAAACGTCGACGAAAAACTGGAAAAACGAAACCGCGCAACTTAGCGACTTTCATCTCAGCACAGCATCAGAGCCCTTTCTGCAGGCAACAAGATCCCCACTTGTGTCGATGATGCTCCCGTTTGGGGCTACGGAGACTTCTTTCAGGCGTTTTCCCAGGCCGCATGCCAAGGCAAAGCATGCACCGATTGGGACGATGATGCTGCTGAATGCTCCTGATGCTTGCGTACGGCGCGCGCGCGCATGCGGGGGAGGGGGGCGGAGGGCGGTGTTTCTTTCCAACGTTTCGGTTTAGGTATCAGGTATGAGTGGGGTGGGATGGGGTGGGTGTCCTGGTGGGCATTCCGGCCCGTGCCGCCAGGCCCTACAATATTTCTTTCCGAGTGCCACATCTTCCAGAACGCAACAAGGGCAGCTGCAACAGTCTACCACGGTACGAGAAAGATCCCGCTCCTGTGACCATGATCAAGACCGAATCAGTAGTGAACTCCGGTAGGGAGAGTTTTCTGCAGATTGCGTCGTTACTGACGATCGTATGAGCACTGCTGACGAAAAATCTGAGAAGCCTTCTCTGCTCTGCGCAGGGAAGTTGTGAATTGCGGCAGCTGCATGTCCGTATGTTGCCACAGCCTTGCTTTGATAGTCAGTCTCAGTGTCGGATTTGTAGGACTTGCTGAGCGCGAGCTGCCATGTGGGACCTTCATGCAGGCAGTGATCGCATCCTCAGCTTCATTAGCTTCCGATATCATCTGTACTTCTTTTGCCTTCCTGTCTCTCCGCGAAGACATGGAGTCGATGAAGTCGGTGAGCCAGAACCACCGATGTTACAACGAGCGATACTGGCGCAAAGACGCATGGATGCCATCGGCCGATCGATCATGGAAGAGTTTCGCGTGATTATTCCTGCTTTCAGGTCGCGGGCGGAAGTATTTGAGTATGTCGTCCACCCAATGTTCATCCAGAGTCCTTTCGTCTTTCTTTGTTCCAGTGACATATTTGTCCCTGGTTCTTCCACATTTGGTTATCTATGTGAGTGTGCAAAGCGTGAAAAAACTCGAACGCCCGCGTGGTCAAACATAGAAACATGCTCGACTTTCGACGACTGCTGGCCTTTTCTCACCAGCGATACGGAAGACCGGTTCCGTATCAGAGCTGAGTTGCTCTCTGATCTAGTTTGCTGGTCATTAGGAGTCCTCTGCTGTAAGGCTGATTCTTGCAGTGAGCGGAAAAGCAACTTGCCAGACTCTTGTGTTAAGCTGTCGTTTGTTATGAAGAGCCAGCGTCAATCAATTTGCTGCAGCTGATTACCAGAGAGTCGTTCTGAGGCGCCATGGATAACCAGATGATGGCAGATACGAGATGGAGGGTCTCGCAAGCTTCGATTTCTCAGATGCTTGAGTTGTTGTGGCAAATCTGGGACATACTCAATCGAAAACGTCGATTTTCAGAAGGCCCAATTCGCTGCCGTCACAGATGTCGTGGGGTGACAACAAGCGCTGCTTTCACAGTCATTCGGTCCACCAGGAAGAGCGTCATCCCTGGTACGGCCCTCATAAATGCTTTCTTCATGATGAAGAGAGCATCACGCAGTGGAGTGATGCACATGAGAAAATGATTCGCGCTTTCGCTGTGCTGTGAGTGCTGAGTCGGAAACGCATGCCTTCTCTTGTGCTGTGCTGTGAAGCTGTTAATGCATGTGAGCACTCAAGAAAGTAGTCCCTGGTCCTGTCCGCATTCTTTTGCCTCTGTGCGATGTCTTCAGCATGCGACCCGTTAGCGCCGGTGCAACGTTGGATTACGTACACTCAGTGCGAGGTGCTGCAAATCCAGCGTGAGTTACATGAGTGCAAGCAAGAAGTATCGGCCACTCAGAAGATTCAGCAGCAACAGCTGGACAGTGTGCAATCGCAGATACGAGAGAGTGAGCAGCGCATCGCTGAGCTGATACATGCGGTTACTGATCTGTTTCAGAAGCAAGGAGGGACACAAGACTTGCTTATGAAGTTGTTCGCCGATTTTGTGTCGCTACGAGTACAGAGTCAAGCTCCAGAAGCGAGCTCAGATAGGTGCCAGCAACGCAGCCTTATCATGGATAAACACATTTGGCGTGCTACCCCTTCCTCCGTGAAGGTGCGTGTGTGTGTGTGTGTGTGTGGTGTGTGTAATTCCTGTTGCTAAGGTTATTGTAGGTACCAACGTGGACTTGCAATCAGCAGGGGGGCAAGGGCTCCAGTGATAAGCCTTGCCCAACGAAGCCAAATCACTGGACTGTTTGATCAGCGCTGTGTACGCGCATTCAGATTAGCCAGTGAGCCCCCTGTGGCACTGGAGTCACCAACACTCGAGTGAGCGCGATTGCGCAGAGTGCGATTGCGTTAGTTTTGTCAGGTGTGTAGTCACGCACAATGTTATCAAAGCTCAGGTTGGAGACCTGCACATGTGTGTGTGTGTGTGTGCTTATGTGTGCTTGCTTATTGTGCGCATCTCGCTCCCGCCACAGTGCGCGCACCATTGGTTGCTGTAGTGCCAGTATGTTATGTTCAGTGTGGTTCTGACCAGCCGTTTTGAAACATCTTCATCACGATCGTGGTCATCGTGGTCGTCCTAGTAACATCGGGGTGTGCATCGTGCGTTGTCTTGGCGTCTTGCGCTGCTTGGAAGTCTACGTCCGGCAAAATAGCCTTGTCAACATTATGTTTGCCTCGGCTCCACTACTTTTTGATCCTGCGGCGGGGTTCGCTGCTTTGATCTGCTACTCGGCGGACTCCACGAAGCACCAGCACCTTGCGGTTTCGAGCCGCGCGCACGCACGTGCGCGAAAGACAGAGCGTAAGCTTCTCGGCAGGGAGCCTCTTTGAGGTGCGGTGCCACTCCTGGCCAGTCCTGGTCCTGCAGGTGCCTGGCACCAAGCTCTCAAGCTCGGGGAAAGCTCTTGCTGCTTGCTTCTGTGAGCCTCCGGAGGTTTCCTCGCGCAAGGCAGCAAGCTAACTTGTTGATACTTGTTGCTTTGGTCTCGCCACAGCTGAGCTGAAAGGCCGAGGAGATCACCCGGTGAGGATGGCGGTGAACTTGCGCTTCACGAGGCCCAGATCCTTGCCAACCTGCGGAGCAAGTCAGCGCCAACCTGCAAAAGGCTTGCCGGGTGTTTGCTTGCCTCCCGGACAAAGCATCTCCTCGTGTCGACCTATCCCAGTGCAGACATCTGGCAACAGGCAACACGCAAAGCGCAAGAGGCGGGGGAGCAAAGCCTCCAGCAAGAAGCGTGCATTGCGTGGTGCTGCGTACATCATGGGCCCCACAGGCGCCTTGAAACACGTGAGGTATTGAAACATAAATCTGCGAGCTTCAGTAGGTATCCGGCTGGTGCGATGCATGAGTATTTCTCCTCCTCTCGTTTTCCAGCTCGCGCGGACATTCATGGCAAACAAGCAAAGTAAGGCCTCCTTGCCCAGATCGATGCCGATCTCTTCAACCTGCAATCCCATCTCGGAATCTTCGCAGAGCTCTCTGACAGGCGGACGCGTGCAGTCACCACGTTCTGCTCACCTCGTGAGCCTCCGGGATGATGAGGAGGACACGGTGTGCCTTTCCGTGGCATTGCTATGCATTGCAGGTGACCGAGCCCAGGCCAAGCCGAGCCTCCAGTGGAGCGCAGTAAATCTTGTCATCAGGTCCGAGGGCAGCACACGTATACTTCGCCTTCCCCCACATCTCAGTCTCTTGGGGTTTCGGCCCTTTCTAAAAGACAAGTGGCGGAGGCTAGTTAGTTTATTCCAAGAGAAACAAACTTTAGCAAGAAATTTGTTTCCAGAGTTAAAGCTGTTAAACTAACTAACTCGTCGGGCCGGGGTTTGTTTTCCTGAAAGAAACTAACTAATATGCCTCGGGGGAGGGGGGTGGGGGGGGGGAAACTAACTAATTCGCGGGGGAAGGGTTTGTTTTTCCTACAGAAAACAAACTCTGGGGGGAGGGGTTTGTTTTCACGAGGAAAACAAACACCGAAGGGCGGTGCCGGGGTTTTTTCCTACAGAAAAACAAACTCTGAGGGGAGGGGTTTGAGTATACCCCGAAGGCCTATTCTGCTTGTTTAGGTCGCCCTCGCGTTGTTCTCCCCCAGGTGTTGAGTTGCTTTGTTCTGGCTTGCAGAGATGGCACAGCTTTGGCTCACTCCAGCGCAGAACGCCATCAACTCGCTCACCATGGCGTGTGGCCTTGACGCCTCGAAACTAACTGACGAATCCTCTCCATGGTGGCACTGGATGTTGTCACGTTCATGGCCAAGTGATCATACACTCGGCTGGCAAACGTGTTTTCCAGCCTGTAGAGGCCAGCTCGGTCGGAACCCGAAAACTCGCCGACCACGCAATCAATTTTGATGGCGAGCTCCTCTTGAGCGATCCCCAGGCTATCTGAATACCTCGTGTTCGCCAAGAGAGCCCAACCGCGGCCATCAGAACTTATGGGAGCAGCCACTTCACAGTCCATGTGCCACTCGGCACAGCGTCTCAAAGCAACTTCGAAACCTCCCCAGAGAACCTCCAAAACCTCAGGATTTCCGGCTGTTTCTGCTTCCCTCTCAATGCCCAACTTGGCCTCTGGACGCCGGAAAGCACACAGGAACTCCTTATGAAGCAGCACGATGTCGGAGTTGGCCAGTCTGCTGATGGGATGGATATCCGCTGGTAGCTTCATGATAGGTGCAAGGCGGGTCTCGGCCAGGGCATTCTGCTCCATGCTCGGCGGAAGCGCCAGGCACCCGTCATGCTCAATTTGGTACAACTCGAGGCCCGACAAGCGAAGGAATCTAAAGAGGAAGGTGGCGTGCCAATGGGCCTGCAAGATTTCGCACGTCATTACAAGCACCAGCGACCCCTCGTGCATCAGAGGCAACTGGAAAAGTTGACCTCCGTAAACTCCGATGTACACCTTCGCCGCCGAGAGAGACCTTTGCAGGCTGCTACAGAAAAGCCACCGCCCATGCTGCTGCCTACCGTAGATTGAGGTATTTGGGCATTTTAGTGGGAAGGAGTTGACGGATACCTCACTCTGCTGGCCCAGCTCTTGCCCGCGAAATCAATCAGCGTGGCGCCCACGAGCTTGGCCAACTCCTGTAAGCCCAGGAGCAAGGAAGTCAGGCCAGGATTACTCCCTTAAACTAAGCGTTTGGCTCGGTACTTCTTTGGCCAGGCTTTTGGAGTCCTCTGCGCTTGCAAAGACCCGGCGGGAGGCCCCACGCCGTGCATCCAGTAGCACCTCGGGGAGTTCCTCTGACAGGTCCTTCGGTCCGCTGCCACGCGCAAACTCGCATGCCTGCGCTGTCCGGTGGTAGTGGGTCCGGACTTGTCGAAAGACGGTCTCGGGAGAGTAATGTGGCCAGGGCCTTCCTGGCCTGCTCCCAAGCAACTCTTCGAAGCCTCCCGTCCGTGAACGTGGGTTGGCACTCAGAATCACGGCTTCAAAGCAATGAACTTCGTCTACGCCCATGAAAATGGTGGGAGACTCAAAAACTGTTGAAATGAAGTCTTCTTGAAACCGTTTGACACCTGCTGCGCCCAGATTGGAGTGCAAGTTGGCAACGGTGCGCCGGACCTGCAGGTCCGACATGTCCTGGTTGGCGACTCGCACAACCACATCTATCAGTGTATCATCGAGAAGGAAATGCCCAATGTTCGCACAATCGGGGCAGCGCTGGCTTTCAGAATGACCATCGTGGACAAACCTGCTGAGACCCGGCCAATGCTCATCTGCCGTCTTCCAGACTTCTGCAAACTCCTACAGGGATTGTGTGGGCATTGACCCGCGGCAGGTCAGGTTGTACTTTGACCACCCAAACGAAAACGAAAACGATTTTCACTTGCGCCAACTTCCGAAAAGACGACTTGAGCCCTTCAACGATTAAAACTCGTTCTCCAAAAATTCACGCACGGCTTGCAAAACACCCCACGTCGATCGAGGCAGGAGGCTCCAAAGACTTGCTCGTTAGTGATAACATAAAGTTCTGCGAGTGAATGAGTCGAATGTTTGTCTCAAGACTTTTCGGCTCAGTTTACAGGTTTGGTATCAGGGACACTGCCGTGCTGGTTGCCCTCGCTGGTCACTGTTTGGTGGCCGCGACTCTCGTTGGTGGTGGCCATCGTCCCCGCGGAACGTGAGACGAACCCGCAAGCCCCAGACGGTCCGCCACGTGGCGAACCGCCCGATGGGCAGACCCCAACCGGTACTATGTCGGTTTGGTGGAGTGGATGGAATTTCAAAGTTCTCTTCGGCTGGACCAACTTCGCCGTCTTCTCGACCCCTGACCGTCGCGGATCTTTGGGGACTGATGGGGGTTGGGCTCTCTACTTCGTCCAGCAGCTGGTGGACCGCCCTTTCGGTGCTTCTTACCTTCTTGGCGACTGCTCTGGCTTGGTCTCTCCGTGTTTGTGAACGGTGCCTCTGCTGCGGGTACTGCTGCTGCCGTCGGAGTGGACCCCGCTCTTCAACCTACCTGAGACTCCGGTGCCTCAAGCATATGCCCCAGTCACACTCGTTGGGCTTGGCAGTTCTACTTCGGTGGATGCCGAGTACTACCAGAGGAAGGTAAGAGGGAGGAGCTGGATGCAGACCTCATGATCTGGTCCTTCGGTTCGAAAGTGGTGCCGTTCGGGTTCAACCTGATTAGACCCACCGGACCCGCGACGACCGACATGGCCTATGGATCAAACCAGACGAGTGCTTGGCGTCACCGCCCGGAATCTGCACGAGACAGTTGAACGGGCACATTTGATCCACCTCTGCAGATCAGAGGAGTGCCAGCAAGAAGGTGGGTTTCACTGCAAGTCCTATGCAGCCATCGACGCCGATGCGGTCATCGACCTGGGAGCATATGGGCGCTTGAGCAGCTGGAGGGTTTTGGTCCTTTGCTGGCGTGGTGTTCGTGCTCTACGTCGTGCCTCGGCCCAATGCCTCCGTTGCTGCTCCTGCCGAAGATCTACTGGTACGACGACTGTCCTCTGAGACGCCTTCGACTTCTCCCACGAAGAGGTACCAGGAAGAGGAGGTTCCAACTCCGAAGAAAGGCCGAAGCGAACCAGCAAGGGAGCCCTTGCCTTGGGATGAGCGGATCGGTTCCCGGATTCTGGGAATCAACCGCGGCGGGACTGTTCACTGAAACGGACAGTTCGGGCGGATCCGGAATCTCTTCGTGCGTCAGCGACTGGGAGCTACGAATAGAATGGAGGAGGGACTCCTCAGGTTTAGGACCTGAACTCCGAGGTGCGGGGCTTTGCGCCCGACCTGTTTCAAACAAACGCTTCTTGCAAAGAGGTGTGTGCCAGAATCTCTACTTCCTCCCCTGGCAGGAAAGCATATAGAGCTGGCTGTGGTGGTTGCAAAGGTGGGCGCATTCCCTACCACTTAAGTCCGACAACTGAAGGTCACTGTCAAGAAGCCGAGTAGGTTCACTTGCAGCCCGGTCTTCGCAACCCTCTGGGACTAGAGCTCGAGGTTTCCCTTGGAGCTCGGGATGATTTCAGCTTCCGATTCGGAATCAGGATCCAAGACCCGGGTCACTCCGTGGTCTTGAGTTTCAAGAGTTTCTCTACTCCCCCCGACCGAACTTGAAGGAAGAGGGCTTTCAGTGCAAGTAGTCCAACTTGCTCCACAGGCGTGGCAGTGGCTGCGGGACTGGGATGGGAAGAAGGTCACCGGGCGAGCAAGTGTCGCTTTTAAGATTTTCATCCAGATGGTCATCCTAGGGCACGACGAAGGTCGAGTCCTGCCCGCCGCCTTCCAGTCGAAAGAGAGTGAGTTCGGAACCCCACCCCGACCCCCTACTGTCGCGATCGCTGAAGCCCCCCAAAAGACTCCAGAAATCAGAAGCAGAGGTCGCGCCGGATCCTTTATGCTGGACGATGCCATCTGCCCCCGGAGGTCGGACCGCCCCTTCCTCCACCTCTTTTTCCCCCAGGTCTCACCACAAGCTCTGGCTTTGTCGTTCGTCAGGGACCCTCTTTCAAAGGCAGGAGCCTCCTTTAGTGAACAACTCGGCACCGGTCGAATTTTTTCCACAGTATTAAGCGAGCAGGTCTGCATGCCAAGCATGAGCTTGGTCTCATCGAGTGGCCGGTTCTCATCACCAATCGGGTCGCTCTGGCTGTCGCAGGTCTTCGGTGGGGGGTACAGAATCCTTCACCCTTCAGGCATCAGATTGTGCCACCGCGCGATTGGAGCACATCGAGAATTGGAACCCGCCCACCGAGCAAACTGGAAGCCAGAGCCCGTTCCCCTACGACCATCCTCACATGGCTTCGGCATGCTGAGAACGCTGTGAAAGTGTTCGGTAGTGCCTATGGGTTGGAGCATGTCCAAGAGCGAATGAAATTCCTTCAAGCATTGAGGGAGGCACATGAGGAGGACGAGAACGCAGTACCGCTCACCTACGGTGTTCAGCTTTTCGAGGAAATGACTGCGGTGTGGTGTGAGAAGGTACGAGAGAAGCGGCGCATTTTGTGTGCCAAGCTAGGGAACGAGAATCCTCGCCTCGAGGACATCAAGCTCCTTGCGCTCGCGGCGGGCTCGGAGGGGTTGCCTAACTTTCAGTTTCCCAGGGTATGGGATTTATCCGACTCCGTCGGATATTATCAAAGGGTCGTTCTCCCACGGCAGAACAAAGCTATGGCCAGGTTGCTTAACAAGCAATTGCATGATCATGTCACCAAAGAGCGCAAGCCAGATCACCGCAAGACCGCAGGGCCCACCGATGCTGATGCACCCCCAGGCGTTCCGCCCGAGGAACCGGATAAGTCTGGAAAGGGGCCGAAGCTCGCGCTTAAGACTGACCCCCGAAAGCGGGAGAAGGGACGAAGGCTTACCCGCTGGAAACCGCTTACCCCCACTGAGGTCAAGCGATCCATCGCACACGCCCCACAATGCCAGAAAGCGAAGAAGCCTATTTGTTGGGATGCTGCCTGCCACATTGGGTGTCATCGCGCTGCATGCCCGCATGCTCACGAACCGCTCCCCTCTCTTGCGAAGTTAGACTATACGGTCGCAATGCAGGTGCTCCGCCGGGGTGGGTTGACAAATGGCCCCAAGATTAACCCGAATGAGGTTGATGGACGTATTTCACAACTACGGGCCCAGGCCAAGGAGGAACAGGCTTCAAAGATTGAGCCAAGCGACACCGCCCGAAAGAAAGCCAAAGCTAAGGCTAAGGCCAAAGCCAAGGAGAAGGCTGGCTGGGCGGTCCCCGAAAACTACCAAAGGCCAGTTACCGCCATGGAACCCCGAGCTCGCACGTGCGCCGGATTTCGACTGGCACGCCCGCTTCTCCACGGACGCCGAGCCTACCGGCATTCAGTCATCCAGCGAGGAAGCGTCCCAGTGTCGGCATTTGTATCAAACAGGTACTGACCTCGAACGTTCTTCAGCCTCTAAAGGGATGCAGTGATCATCTCCACTCGCATGTGGCATCGCATCTTGTCAACGGCGCCCTCACCAAGACTCAACCGGATATCGTCTCCATACTTGCTCAGGCGGTCGACTACGGCCACACAGCTTGCCGAAGAAGCTCAGACGTACCTGGAGGCCCTCGGAGGAAAGGCCGGGCTTATAGCCCGCCGAGAGCTGAAGCTCACTTCGAACCCCTGGACTGGGAAAAGCCGATGTGAGTCGCACTCAGCTGGTGTTCCACGACCCACTCTGGGATGGTGTCCCGCCCCTTGGAGTATGGTTGATGCTCAGGATAAGTTAGTACTTGGTGAGGATTTGCCCTCGCTGCTCCACATGAGCCCTGACACTGCGGTTGAGACTCGCCAATGCCTCTGTTTGCATGGCTCTCGCTTTTGAGAGGAATGCTCAGGGCTTCCAAGGCCCCGCTGCTGCGCTGCGCAGCCTGGCTTTTCAGCACCTAGGCGACGCAGGCGCCTACATTAGCTCCGCGGAAGCATTCGTCAGGCACAATGACCATGACCGCATTTGCCCTGATCATGAAAAGGATTTCCGAGTGCTCCAGTTGTTCGCGCCGTGTTACATGCGTGGGAAGCTTTTGGTCGTTCTGCATCTGTCTCATCGCGGGACAGTCGAAGTTGATCTGGTGAGAGAGAGGTCAGGGTCCGATCGTTCAGACTGGGGCCGTTGTAATCCACCTAATAACCACATGCGCGCCGTTCTTGGAAGCACCAGCTCCGCTGTGGGCCGATTGCCTAAAGTCGCCAGCGATGGCGCCCGTGTTGTCCGGGAGCTGGAGGCGACTGGCTGGGGGGCTTTCCTCCCGTCTCTGGACGCCGAAGGGGACATTGTCCCCTCCACGCCTCATCCTTGTTACCGACGTCGGCGTCCGCAGACACCGTGCAGATGTTGGTGATCCGGCTCGGCCGGCTCCAGATGGTGTCACCGCCCCTATTGAGGAAGCGATGTCTCGGTTTTATTGATGTTGGACTTCGCTGCGAAGGGAGGGCCGGAGGTTGCCTCTAAAGTGCTGCTTCCGTCCCCTTCTGCTGACCACGTCGTATGGCAAGATTGGGCCAAAGAGCATGTTACATCGTCTGGTTGGCGGCAGCCTGTCTGACCCCAGTAGTTAGAGTGGATGGCTTTAGTTCAGCACCTAGGGTTTATCAGGTTGGCTGTTCGTCCCAGCACTCATTGGGAAGGATTCCACCAGCGTCGCCTGGGTTGCTGCGCGCATGGGGCCGGTCCCTGCCTCTCCCACCACTCTGACCGCCTGTTGGTTGGCATGGCTGTCAGAGGGTGCTGCTGCTCTGCCGTTGACGTGGGCGTCTCTGTTTCAGCCATCGTGTGGGGTTTTGCTGCTGCACTTGATGGTGTTGCCTTCCCACCCTCCCTCAGGGGGGGGGGCGGGGCGATCCGAAAATGAAAAGGGGGAGGGACTAGTTACGAAAAAGCCTTCGAGTACCTCGAGCATTGTCAGGCAGCCTTTTCGGTCAAAAAAGCTAAAAACGCCGCCTCAACTCGGCACGCCTGCACAAGCTGGATGACCACTTGGTAGGGGCCAAACAGGGCTTATGTCTCCGCCTGCACAAGGAGTACCTCCGCGAGAGTGCTGAAGAAGGGGTGCCCAGTCGCAGAGAGCTCCCATTGCAGAGTGAGGAGAGGGCTGTGGCAGGTGTGCGGAGAGCTCCTTAGGGAGGGTCCCAAAACAAAACCCCGATCGCACCATGTCTGCCCAAAGCCGCCCTATCAATGATATGCGCAAGCAGAATATCTTGGGAAGAAGTTGGCTGTCCATGCCAACCGTGTCTTTCCTAAGGAAAAAATAGGTTTTCCTACCAAAACCATCTTTGCCTAGGAAAAAACTTTGAAAAACATCTTTTCAGAGTTTGGCCGCATAGTGTTTCAAAAAAATTGGTTTTTGGCCTTCCCTTATACAAGTTGGTTTTTGATTGGAAGAGCACAATGTTGCCGTTGACGACGTGCTCACGTCGAACCTGACCGAGTTGACTGACACGTTCTCCTGAAATGTGAATTTGATTTCGGTAGTCTTTGAGAGATACAGAATCCGCACCTCATGTCAAACCTGAACGAGTCGACTGACACCTTCTCTTGAAATGTCAGTTTGATTTCGGTAGCTTTTGAGAGATACAGAATCCTGACCGTCCGGAAAAGCTAGTTTGACACGGTCTGTACGATACAAAACGAGGATCGTAGTTCTTGGGGGGGGGAGGGGGGTTACCATATATAATATGGTGATATGTATATATATATATATACACATAAATATACAGAAAGCGTCGCGCTCTCTCTCTCTCTCTCTCTCTCTCTCTCTCTATATATATATATGTATACATATATATATATATATGCATATGCATGTCTATATCTGTATATTATGTACTTATGTATGTGTGTGCTTGTTCTATATACCCAAACATAAACTCTCCGTCTCTCTGCGGCGTTGTCCTCGGCCGTCACATTTCTTGCAAGGAAGCGGTGGGCCGGGTGGAAAAGTCCCGTCTCTGCGAGCTGATGGAAGATAACTTCGATGCGCCGTCCCGTGAGGACGGCGGCTGGAACAAAGGGGCTGTGGAAGTCTGTTGCGGATGTACGATCTCGGAGGCACACACCTCTCAGTTGCATCGCGGATCTTTGAAGCTCCCCGGCACCTGGGAAGATGTGGCGAGCTTCGCTCTTCACTGGGACCGGAGGCATTGTCCGGACTTCAAGGTCAGAGAGGGTGCCAAGGGCATCACTGGAGAGACGTTCCACTGTTTGCACCTCTTCCGGTAGCAGGACGGGTGGGACTTGACCGAGCAGCTGATTCCAAGTGTCGACGAGGGTGGTATAATGCCCGTTCAGAAGAATCTTCTGCTCTCGAAGGGCTTGAAGCTCCCGCTGGACTTGCCGCTCCTTTCTCCGAAGCTCAGCCTCCTTCTTCACCAATGCCGTGGAGGCCTCCATGAGCGCCTCCCTTGCGTTGGAACTCTGCCCGTCCGACAGGAACCAAGTCTGGATCTGCACGGCCATGCCTTGAACCAAGAGAACCGCGGACACCTTGGCGAATCCGACAATCTCGGCCTCAGGCGACGAGATCTGAAGCATCTCGACGCAGCGAGGCTCCTGCGTCACCATGAGGCAGACGAGGTATGCCACAGCCGGAATATGTTCTTCCGAGCAGGTGCCTGGAACGCAAGCGTGGATTTTTGAGTCCATGCTCCACATTGCAGTCCGTTCTGTGAACTTCGACAGGATGTCGCGTTGATAAAACTGCAGCGAAACTCCGAAAAGAGATGATAAAAACTGGCTGCACTTGGGCAAACCTATGCGCGGCCTCGTTGCCGACGCAACCAGAATCTGATCAGTACAGTCATCACCGACGGCGACGCCGATTGCATACAGGAGCAGCAGCAACAAGCACATGGACAGAGCTACTCTGCCGTCCGAATCGTTCGCAAGGTGGTGCGGCGGCTTGAGCACAACTGGACTTGGTGCGCAGTTGTGCTCGTTGTCGTGCGTTCAACTCCGTGCTCTTTGGCCACATGTCGGCTATAGTGCAGGACCATTTGCCAACAATCCGAAGCTGGATGACACAGCTTCACAGAAAACTGCCTGGGCCTACACCTTGAGTTCAACAGGTTTGAGCGTGGAACCCATGAGTGCAGTCGTGTGCTTCAGGCCGGCACAACACTCTCTTCCACGAGCACACCTGCAACCTCCTACCCCAGGTCCAGAAGAACCCAATTCTTCGACAACACCACTCCTGTGCCAAGTTCAGGCGAATCAGAAGGCTTCAGTCCGTGCCCCACAACCCGCAAGCACGAAACCTCTGGCCAAGTGGATCCATCCGTGGATCATCCGGAATCTGCCTTGCTAGGATCGGTCGTGCTGTCTTGTCTACGCAGGGGCTTAGCAAACGGACTCGAGAATGTCGGAGCGATTGCAAATGAAATCTCGTTGCCAAGTGTCCTCCCTGGCCGAGGAAGAACCACCGCGGTGGCCTACAAAGCACCTCCAGCTGTGCATTTGGCATGGTACGGTCAGTGAGAGTTGGGATGCCATTTGCAGCAGACAGCAACTCATGGTCCTTCACTCACCCAGTCACCCATTCGTTCAGTATCTGATGAAGCCATTGGGCGAAAGCAGATGTTGTGAACTGCCCAGAAGAGTTACAGCCAAGACGCTGTGGAAGATGCATCTCTCACCAATATGAAGGCAAACTGCTGTCTGAGGCTTGTATTCCCTCTTTGCGGATTGCTGGCCCGACTGCCAAAACCCTTTCAGGCGCTTTTCGGAAACCTTGCAATGCCTTCTGTAGTTACGAAGTCGCTGAACATCGACACCACGCCACAAGCTGAAGTAAGCTCCCAAGTCTACCGACCGTCATCATCAACCACAACCTGCAAAGTGCTGAGGTGTGAACAATCATAGCCTTCAGCTCGCAAAAGCACTGATTCGGAGCCCGAAACTGGAGCAGTATATACATGACAGAGTGCAGGTTGCAACACGCCCATTTAAACATCATCAAAGCCTTAACGAGTAGTCCCAAGACAACTCCTGCTTGCCCCCTGACAGACATGGATTGACCTCGTTGCATCCATCAGAGCGTGAGCTGTGCTCAAAGCTTGCGAGGAAGCTGCAGCCACCCGAGCACCAAAACACAATGCATACAAAAACTGTATCTGTAGGTTACGTTCTTCCTCGCTCGGCTTCCGCCCTCAAAAAGGTCTTCGGTCGACCCTCCAACGCGGCTTCTCCCAGATGCGGGCAAGTTGCTAAGCTTGATGTGCCTGCCTTGATCATGTCCACCATGTTCCTTGGAGCTTTGTGTTCTTTGACGACACTTGCTGCGCACAGAAACGAAGCGTTGACGACAAGACACAGCTGGGACGGTCAACATCTGCGGCAGCTGTGATTCAAGTTGACTGCTGATCCTGTTGAAGTTCTAATCTCTTACACTACTCTGAGAGCCGGCGGTCCAGAATGGTATCCAAGCGTCAGAGCCGCTGTCTTCAACGGCCCACCATCTGTGCACATCAGCCTCACTTGTGCAAACGGAGAACTACGCTGCGCAACGATGGTGCTTCAAGCCTCAAGTCTTGTCGTGTCGCTGCTCAGTTGAAACCATTTCCGACTGACTGGTAGGCATGACATCTTTCGAAGGACGTGGGCGATGCAGGTCGATCACCAAGCTCGATCCAGACCGACATGAGCCCCGATCCGATCGGATCGGAGCCAGATTCATAGCTTTGGTCAGGCATTCAACAGATTTGCGTCTCTGCTAATAAATGCTTCTGATCCTAGCACGCAGAAAGATGACATGAGGCGGGTACCATTCTTAGCAGCATTGTTTTTCGTCAAGTGCAACTTGCGGTTTGATGAGGCGCATGGATGCAGAAGTACATCGCCAAAAGAGCTGAATGGCACGATCACCGACAAGTGGAGCGGGGTGAACCACTGCCGCTAGCGCATCTCGAAAAGAATGCAGCAGTGGCGGCAGTGGTGGAACACGAACCTTGTAAAGCCGCATGCGTTTGAAGATTGTCCTTGCTCTTTTCCACGAAGAAATCGCAGAACTGAAGTGGCTGAGTTGACAAAATCTCTCTGAAATGGCCAAACAGTCTAAAGGGGAGAAGTTCGGGGCGAGAGTCTTGCCACGCACAAGCTGTGAATGAAATCAACTCGGACTTGACAAGGCCACAATGCATCATGTCCGTTTCCACCATCGCCTCAAGAAGTCTTGCGATCCGACACACGGTGTTTGAGCCCAATCCCGGACCCCGGACCAGAGCCCTCTGAGGCCTTGCTGAAACCCCCGTGGCTTTGACAGAACCTCGGCTGTTGTCCCTGCAAGGATGGAAGGGTGGTTGGGCAAAGAGGTCGATACGGAGTCCTACATCATCCAAATCTTTATTTTGGCACGGAAACCGCATCGCAGCACCGGTACAGGACTCTTCCCAGCAAAGGAATCGGCGAAGCTATCACCCCTTCCAACTCAGGTAGCGCAGAAAATATTCCCACATAGAGTCTAGTTGGGAGGGTCCGTGAGTCGCCTGCTAAGTCCACTAGTGGACCAAATATCCTCATACCTGCACCCCTTGTGCCAGGGGCCCCTGCAGCAGCCACGCAGGTGCAAACGCCGCGCCGTGATGCCGACCGTCAGAAGGAAGCCTGCAGGCTTGCTGCATGCTTAGGTAAACGGTCTACACTGGCTGTTTGAACACATTTTTGTCGCTGCAGCAGTCACTGCAGCTTGGCATCCAGCACCTGCTGAAACCTGGATCTCTATTTTGACACGCATGCTGCGAGAAATACGGACTTCGGAGGGCTCACTCGTCTGGGCTCTCAGTGGCAGGTGGGTGCGCGAAAGTGGGAATGCACAGGACGTCCGAGGCCTCTCCGGGCAAACTCTAAGTCCACGCCACACCTCGCCAGTTGAAACACGCAAGCCGAGAGCCCCTGTAACCCGTGCATCGAAATCACTTTGCCACATCCTGCCCCTGCTCCGAAACAAGCCCTCAGAACTTGAAAGTCGCCTTCCGCCGTCTGCGTGTGACTTTGTCTGCTCATGCTTCCAAACCTGCCCACAACAGGGGTTGTGCGCGCTTGTTGACCGGCTGCGGTCCGGGGGTCTACGGCTTCTACACATGGAGGGGGCCCAACGAGCCTCCAAACCTCGAAATTCCTTGTGGCTGGTCTAGAGGGCCTGGTGCCAGCCTGTAAAGCCAGGAGGTAGGTAGGCAGAACTGTCTCGGAGCACCCTTTCCTTCCGAGTCTGTCTCTGCTTCCTATTCTCCCAGGTAAAGCGCCTCTTCTGCGGGGCATGGAGCAGGTGCTCAGGTACAACAGCATTTGCATCTGGAGTGCTGGCATGGATAGGGTCGGATTTTGAACGTTGGACGGAGACCCACGGCAACATAGCTCGAACAGAGTTGTCCAGTTGTCATCATGTTGGGATATTTACGATTCCTCCTTGGGGCAACAGTGACCCTCGAGATGAAACATGACTCATGGTCCCCCTTACGGTCCAAGCCTTCTACGAGCAAGCACACAACCCGCGGAAATGGCCTCGCACCATGGCGACAGAGGGCGGCAACCACGACCGTTTTTAGGGCCGCTTCAGATGTGCTGCGGGATAACGAGGATCAAGCCACACAATGTTGCGGGAATTCTGAGACCAATCAAGACATGAAGACGGGTTTGCACCTGAGTCGAGGCAACAGACAGAAATACGGCAACAGACTCCCTGAAGTGAAACATCATGTGATTCAGCTTGTGCTAAACACGAAGGATCCAGGTTTAGACCCTCTCTAAGGACACAAGTGTGTGACAGGACGGACCGACATCGCACGAAGACTAGGCTGAGATCGTGCCCTTAGCTGCGACTCGACAAATATAGTCAGGAATGGAAGTTGCAGAGGTACGGCGACGACACACTCCACGACTGCAATCATACGCAAAGTAACAGCGTCGTGCCGTCCGATGCCTGCCGCGAACAAGCTAAGATCGGTCCATGCTTAGAGCTCTGTTGTGCTGGGAGCCTGCAAGTTACAACACGATGCAACGGCGAGGTAGCGGCAGAAGGTTGAGATCAAGCTCTTCACACAGGGAAGTTGGGACGACATGCGAAAAGCCAAGTTGGTGTTGCTGTGAACCCCTGAGTGACAGACGTGGGGCAACGCAATTGGCACTGCATACATTGCCAAAAACCAGATCCCGTTGCTGGCCCCCCGTGTCGTTCTGAGGGTCTTCAAATCAGCCTGGCAACCGCCGCCCAAGACCAGCATAAACTTGCAATATTGTGGGAGCCACTCAAACGAGCAATCACCCGGCATCACCTAGATTGTTAGCGGCTGTTAGCGTTTCTTAGTTTATCTCCTTCGCCAGGCAGAACCTCCTCTGTCAGGGCTTTGCCACGACATGACAAAGGCTCCACACCCGTGCAGCATGCTCCTATGATTGGAGCCGACCTCACTCTGGGCGAGAGTCGCTAGAGTGGCTCATGTGGCGCCCAGCGGTATGCCCGGAGCCTGAGTCAAGCAGAGCGATTGGAGAAACCCAGAGAGACTCAGAGATGCACCCGTAAGAGCGGCACTGTTTCAGGTTGCCCACGCCGAGACCGCCCTTCGTGAGCTTCAGGCCCAGCGGAAGCGACGGATTGCGGGGTCGGGTTGGCCACCGCCAGGTCTTGGCCTCGGAGCGCTTCCGCAGGAACGCTTTCTTCCCGGCGCTCGACTCGGGCCCCCCGACTCCCGGGTTGAAGATCACGTGATACAAATGCTCGAAGGCCGTTGTCAGGCCCTGGCGTCTGCTGGAAGAAACAAGTCCGCGGCGGAAAAAGGTAAGCCGACAGACGGGGCCTTGTGAAACCCAAAGAGCCTGCGCTGTCCTTCTGAGTCAGTGATCTCCTGCTGTGGAGGGAAGCCGCCGAGTGGACGGGATCACAAAGATCAGAGGCCCCCGCGCTCCTTCCAAGAAATAAACTTGGTTCCAAGCAGCAATTGGTAGTTGCTGGCACCTTCAGGTCTTGTGAAGCCCAGGTGCAAGTGGCACGAACCAGAAGCAGTGAGATGCCGGCTGCAGAGAGAGCGCCAAGCGTTTTGCCAAAAGGCCTGCGAGACAATGAAACTTCAGGAGGGCACCGACACACACCGTCTCAAAGGATGGTCGCACTCACGGTTGGTTTTCAAACTAGATCTGCTGGATGTTTGTCCTTGCTGACACATGCTTGTGCCACATGAAACAGATTGAGGCAAACGTGCATGCATGCTCAACACAGCTGGCTGCTACAGATTCTTTCAGTCATGTGAATGTAATCGAAAACGGCTCTTCAAGCTTGCTACATGATCGGTAACCGTTAACCAGCAGCGAGGATAACCATACACAGCGAGCATCGATTACGTTCGGAATCACTTCGCAGGTATGTGGTCAAGGCGTCCGCCAACCATATCCTGATGTGTGAACTGTCCTCGTTCATGGTCAGGCACGCACACACAGAGGCCCTAAACCCCAAACTTCGCAAACCCTTAAGTCCGAAACAGCTAAACCCCGACAGGCCGGACAATGTGGCTGCAGGCGCCATGCCTTCGGCCTGCTCTCAGCGGCTCTGCGGCTCGCGATGTACTGCGCAAAGTCGTAGCCACCGTAGTCGTCCTCGAGGTTCGTGGCTCGTGGACCCAGCAATCGCCGATAGTCCGCGATCGGGAGGCCTCGGGAAGCCGTGGAGGGCGGTCGAAGAGGAGCTCCCAGGCGACTTCGACCCACTGACAGTAGCGACCTGCCGCGCTTGGAGGCAGCTTTCTTCCCACCACGAGCTGCGGAGGCCTGAGGGTGTTCGCATCGTGTATCGCTCGAGGAAGGAATCCCCTGCCAAGGCAAAGCACCCCGCACCCTGCCGCAATCGCTCTAAACTGCTCCACCTCGGAAGACAGAGCGCCGGCCCGCCGAGCCCTGGTGCAGAGCAGAGAGGCACCGCTTGTTTCAGCTCTGCTCTGCTCTCCGTTGTTGTGCCTTGCTACTGGGAGCACGCATCCGGCAATAGCTCTGGATCTCACTGCCGACACGCCCTGACCTGTTGCTTCAGC
>CAJNDT010000045.1:192500-290000 GCA_905221615.1 Symbiodinium sp. CCMP2592 | reverse complement strand
TTTCGCATTGCGCACCTTTCTGCTCCCGTCCAGCCTGTACTTGCGCTCTCGCCTGCAGTTGTGCCCTCGCCCATTGTCATCATCAGAACATCATGAGGATGATAGCATCTGATATCGCCTGAGAACGGTACACAAACAAACGAAACATGGTGCTTCCGAGAACATTCACGCCTCGGAAACCGTACCTGGCACCTGCCACACGCCAAGGTCCAGGAATGCATCAAGCACGACGGTCAGCTGTGACTGCATGAACTAGTGCCCGGCCCAAGCCTTTCAGCAGCGAAGCGTTCCTTGTGTATCGAAAAGGCGTCAGGGCAGGCTGCAAGCTTGCAGCTGAGTGGAGAAACCTCCCTATTCCTGCCCAGTCTCCAGTAAGCTTCTTCTGAATCCTCCTCACTGCACAGGTCGAGCCGTATCAACCAGCCGAAAAGCACCAAAACATGCCGTCGAAGCAACCTGTCGCGAAGCGTAGGGACTCCGAATGCAGGAATACACTGCATGGCATGCGTGTTCATTGCTCCGGGGACCCCGCATCAATGTATGCTTAGCTAAGCGCACATCTTGCCAAGCAGCACTGCTTATGCTTGCCAATCCCAGAAAGCTTTCCCAGTCCGCCTGAGTGGCATTCATGAATCAAAGGTGGGCACGCACCTTGGCGAGTGCTGTCGCTGCAGCTTGCTGCCGCACTTGTAGCATCTCAAGCGTGGACGGTGCTAATATCTGCGGATCATTCGACGCTGCCCGAGTCGTCTAGGTTGCTACACGAGGCACCTCCAAGCAGCCGCATCCGCCGTGCCCGGGGCCGGCCTGCCAAGGCGAATCTGCACGAATCACTGCTCGGTGCTGGTCGCAAAACTTGGAGCAAAAGGACCGTGCGAGGCTCTGTGTCCGAAAACTTGGAACTCATCTTGCGTGTTGAGTCCGGAGTCTTGACTATGGTCGGAAACTCATCCGACAGTTGCGCAAGAGGAGCAAGTCTTGGGTATAGTCTTGCTGCGCGTCGTGTTGATCTGCCAACACCCTCATCAAAGTCGAACCATCGAATGAAACAACCCAGGTGACTGGGCGCATGAAATCAAGAAATGCGAGCAGAGCAGTCGGATGTTGGTTGAAACTCGGATGAGCTGGCCGGTGGCCGGGCCTCCGCCACAGGGCGGCATAGACTCTGCATGGCTGCTCATCAAGAGAGCGCTGAGGCTGGGTCTCGCTGATTTCGGGGCTCGTGTGGGGTTCAAGGAGGTGCGGGGACCAGCTCGCGTTCAGGGCTGGCCGAAACTCTAGAGTTGGAAGGCTTTGCAGAGCACTAGGCCCTCAAGCTGTCGCTGAGCTGGGGCGTGCAAGTTCTGGGTGGGGTGCAGTGGGAATGGGTTAGGGCTGCAGTACTCAAGCTCCAGCAGTTCTTGAGCTGAGGCGAGCGGAAGCCATCAGGCAAACAGGCAGCGACGAAGCTCTAACGGTTCAGTTGCAAGCTGCGGGCTCCCAGCCCAAAAGAGGTGGGGCAATCTGCTTCGTGTTGAGGGGCTTTCCAATAGGAATTTGCTGCCGTGAACACCCCGAGAACTGTAGCGTTTTATAGTATATCATAGTATGCGCTAATATCTTGTAGTACAATAGTATGTCTTTGTCCAATTTCGTATATTGTAACATACAATCATCGTATACCATAGTACATTACGTAGAGCATCTTGTAGTACACTCAAGTATGCCTTCCCCAGCCACCAAACCCAAAGCCTGGAACCTAGTGAGAGTGGGTGAGTGAGTGAGTGAGCGGATGAGTGGGTGGATGAGTGAGTGAGTGAGCGAGTATGCGAGCGAGCGAGTGAGTGGGTGCATCACGTTTGCCAGTGCTTGTATTTGGTTGATGTATACCGCACGGAGCCGTCACCTCCTCCCCTGCGCAACAGATTGCCACGATTCTTCAAGCCCAACACCCGTCCCCGCTCTGCAGTGCTTGAATGCGTACAGACAACACTAACAACAGCTTGACAGACAAACAGAGGGCCTTGGTCGAAAACTGTATACCAGGAGGGCTGCACATAGGAAATGTCGTGCTTTCCACTGAACCTCCTATGGATTGTGACCCCAAAATGGTCTTCAGCGAGCGGTACTTCTTAAGCTGCTCGCTGAGCCACGACGACTAGGATACGGATGCACCTGCCCCTGCATGCACAAATGCCCGTGCCAGATGCGCGATGCCAACCTAACCGTGCTTCCGAACCTTCGGCACCTGCCTTGACAAAAAACAAACCCGCACCCAGCGGCTCAAACAGACATGCACGAGTGCCACACCCAGAACATTATCCACATAGGACATCATGCAGACGCACAAAATGGCTCTGTCATCCCGTTGCTGCTGGGCCCCTGGCGGGCTGGAGACAAGGTTTTGGCAATGCCATGCTTTGCCCAACTGCGCAGTGATGGCCCCATAGACGGCAGTCCACTGATCCTCCGATACGTCGGTATACTGGACAACTTCAGCGACCTGGGCGCATGGAACTTTGTTGTAGGAATCTCCGCTGTACCAATTCCACTTTGCTGCGGCTTGCCTAAACTGCATGCCCTTCTTCACAACGACACACAGTAAACCAGTCATCTCTGTAGAGCAGTTCAAGGTACTCCGATGGTTTGCTGAAAGTCCAAAGCACCAGCCCGTCTGTGGAGTTGTGTCTTCTCCAATACCGCTTTCGACGTGGGAAAATCATACTGTCAGAATACAGCGGACCGTTTCTGCGCGAGTATCCGCGCCTGAGAAGCAGTGCAACCCTCTGACAGTTTGTGTGAGCACGAGAGGGGAGAGAGAAACGTCTACAGTCCACAGATGCAGACAGCTCCGACTGAGGCTAAGGCCAATGGGTGGCGTTGTCCCTGGAGCAGATGTAGAAGTCGAAGCTTGGAAAGCTCCACGTCTCGTCGCCCGCTGCGGCGTGGGAGATCCGGAACGTTCTCGCCTTCTGCACCTGGATATGCAGGGCCACCCCGCGCTTCGACAAGAACTCCGCAGCTCGGTCGACAGCCTCCAGCCGATCCAACAGCATCGATGCTTGCCCAGCGCTCTCCTCGTTGCTCAAGCCGTTTCGACCAAGGAATGAACCTCTGGTCTTGCGAGTTCCAATCGAGACTCAAGCCGCATGGCCACTGCCAGCAACAAAATCTCGACGCCTCCCTCCACTATCGCCATCTCTACATCGTCGTCCCAAGGAATGATCGACAAGTGTCTCATGGACCCCAGCAGACCTCCGCCATTTAGAACGTAGGCGATTCCTAATATCTCACAGACAGCATGTGCAACATCCATCAGGTCCAGAAGCTGTTTGTGCTGATCGTGTCGCAACGCCGTGGAATAGTCGCTCGGCAGCTCGCTTCCTGCCTTCCCCCAGACTGGAAGCGAAGTCTCCGTTCGCAAGGCCAACACGCGCAGCTAGCCACCACAGGAATGTGAATGTGAAGCACTCCGCGTACTCAATGGTTGCAGACTTCGACGCCAGAAGTGCCGCAGGCAACGCTTGCCCAACACACAAATCAACTGGATGAAGGCTTTCTGTGCATGCTGACAACTTCTTCAGAAGCCTAAATAAATGCGATTGTGCCAGGTGCCTGATTATCGAGCTAAACTGGGAGAACGCATTGCATCACAAAGGGTTCAAGGTGTTCGGACACGCGATACATCAACAGCTGCAGGGGCCGCGAACCACAAGTATCGCCAGAAAGACTCATAACCATGCAAAGAGGTAGACAAAATGTACCGCCTTTATGCGCATCTGCTTTAATCACCTGGATGGGCTGTTGGGGCAGGAATTGAAACACGACACTGGCACCAACCCCACACCAGCAGTCCTGCGCCACCGGGTGATCCGGTGTAGCAAGAGCAATCACTGCAATGAAGCGCTTGACGTCTTCCCACGCGGCCATGAAATCCTCGCGTCCGGCATAATCGAGCTTCGAAACTCGCTCGTGATGTTCCTGGAACCTGCTTCCCGGCTCACGGGGAAACGATAACACGAACATCATTTGGCTGTGTCTGGGCCAGTATCGGGACCAGACAAACCAGCCTCACCTGGTCCAAAGACTCGCTGCGTAAGTGCAGGGGTACAGAAACACGGGCGACGGAGGCAGTAAGCATCTTCATCCGGGCGCGACATGCCATTTAGTTTCAGTAATTTGAATAATTTGAAACGGCCGGGGATTTAAATTATTTACGCGCTACTGTGGACTGCTTCGGCTTGACCCGGATTATTTAAATTGTCTAAATATTTTGCATTATTTAAATTATTTCGACAAGCAACAATTAAAAGAATTTAAATAATTTAATTAGCCGGTTAATTACATTATTTAATTTATATTAATTGTTGGTTAACGAAGGAATTTACATAATTTAAATAAATTAAATCGCCGGGTGGCCGCGTGCCGCGACAAGCCATTTAACTTAACTAATTTAAATAAGTTAAACGGCCGGGGATTTACATTATTTAAATTATTCAATCATTCACTTGATCACCGGCAAGTGGGTCTATTTAGAAGCGTTGCTTTTTGATTTTAATTACGGTTTAAGACATGTAACCCTATTGGAAACACAGTACAGCAGCTTCTAAATAGACCCAGTTTTGCTCACACACGGGGGTGGGGGTGGGGGTGGGTGGGTGCGTGTGTGTGTTTGTAAGTGTAAGTGAAAACCTGTTGCTAAGGATTTTGGATTTTGCAGGTAACAACGTGGACTTGCAAGCAGCAGGGGGGCAAGGGCTCCAGTGATAAGCCTTGCCCAACGAGATCACCACTGTGTACGTGCTTTCGGATTAGCCAGTGAGCCCCCTGTGGCACTGGAGTAACCAACACTGGAGTGAGTGCGATTGCGTAGAGTCAGTGCGATTGCTTGGTTTAGTCAGGTCTGTAGTCCCGCGCAATGTTATCAAATCTCAGATTGGAGACCTGCACATGCGCGTGTGTGTGTGTGTGTGCGTGTCCTTATGCAAATCTCGCTCCCGCCACAGTGTCGGCACCGTTGGTCGTCCCAGCGCCAGTATGTTATGTCCAGTCAGTGTGGTTCTGACCAGCCTCTTTGAAACATCTTCATCGTGGACGTGGTCGTCGTGGCCCTCCTGGTAACATCGGGGTGTGCATCGTGCGTTGTCTTGCCGTCTTGCGCTGCTTGGAAGTCTACGGCCGGCAAAATAGCTTTGTCAACATTATGTTGGAAGCGCACAAACAACACCCCTACTGTATCGGGATGCCTCGGCTCCACTACTTTTTGATCCTGCGGCGGGGTTCGCTGCTTTGATCTGCTACTCGGCGGACTCCACGAAGCACCAGCACCTTGCGATTTCGAGCCGCGCGCGCGCGCGTGCGCGAAAGACCGAGCGTAAGCTTCTCGGCAGGGAGCCTCTTTGAGGTGCGGTGCCACTCCTGGCCAGTCCTGGTCCTGCAGGTGCCTGGCACCAAGCTCTCAAGCTCGGGGAAAGCTCTTGCTGCTTGCTTCTGTGAGCCTCCGGAGGTTTCCTCGCGCAAGGCAGCAAGCTAACTTGTTGCTATGGTCTCGCCACAGCTGAGCTGAAAGGCCGAGGAGATCACCCGGTGAGGATGGCGGTGAACTTGCGCTTCACGGGGCCCAGATCCTTGCCAACCTGCGGAGCAAGTCAGCGCCAACCTGCAAAAGGCTTGCCGGGTGTTTGCTTGCCTCCCGGACAAAGCATCTTTTCGTATCGACCTATCCCAGTGTAGACATCTGGCAACAGGCAAAGCGCAAGAGGTGGGGGAGCAAAGCCTCCAGCAAGAAGCGTGCATTGCGTGGTGCTGCGTACATCATGGGCCCCACAGGCGCCTTGAAACACGTGAGGTATTGAAACATAAATCTGCGAGCTTCAGTAGGTATCCGGCTGGTGCGATGCATGAGTATTTCTCCTCCTGCGGTTTTCAGCTCGCGCGAACATTCATGGCAAACAAGCAAAGTAAGGCCTCCTTGCCCAGATCGACGCCGATCTCTTCAACCTGCAATCCCATCTCGGAGTCTTCGCAGAGCTCTCTGACAGGCGGACGCGTGCAGTCACCACGTTCTGCTCACCTCGTGATCCTCGGGGATGATGAGGAGGACACGGTGTGCCTTTCCGTGGCATTGCTATGCATTGCACGTGACCGAGCCCAGGCCAAACCGAGCCTCCAGAGGAGCGCAGTAAATTTTGTCATCAGGTCCGAGGGCAGCGCACGCATACTTCGCCTTCCCCCACATCTCAGTCTCTTGGGGTTGAGGCCCTTTCTAAAATGCCCCTTCGACTACGCAGTCACAGCCTCTCCATTGCCGATTGCAGGACCGATGAGGCGATTGCCCTCGGATGCACTAGACTCTTGTCACTCTCGTCTTGCACGGCTTGCCTTGTCAACTCAGCAAAAGCTGCAAGACCAGCTACTTTGCCAGATGTACTGATCTCCAGCACCTGGTCTGCATACAGTGGCGGTGCCTAGGCTTTGCCAGAGGCACGCGTGCACGGCCAAAACAAGCAAGCTCTCCCAGGCAGCGACATAGAGCAGACGATTGGCGCCCTGGCAAATACCTGTGTTGGAAGCTGCGAACAACAGTTTAACAGTTGCGTGGAGTTCTCGGGCCACTGCAGCAATACTTGCGGGGTCCCACTCCAAGATCTGGTGCAACAAGACCTTGTCATGTTCGTGAATCCAGACGAAGCAGGTAAATACTCGAACTGAGAGTTGGGCTCACGTTCCCTGTGCCGTCAATGCGCAAGATCTGCATTACCAACAAGCGCATGCCACCATGCCACGGGGTGCTTTCTGACGGGACTGTCGGGTGGTGGCATGCCTTGCGCGCGTTGTAGGGAGGTGCGAAGATGCTGCCGTCGCCAGCGACGATCGCGGAACAGTACTTGCCTTGCAGGTCGCCGGAAGCGAAACGCTGCGAGCGAGCTGCGAGCGAGCTGCGAGCTGCTGCTTCGTTTTGGGCCCTGCACCCGGCGTGGGCCCCAAGTCCGGTCCGACCTGACGAGTTGCGCGGGCTGCACAGTGGGGCCCCATGCTCCATGCTTCCGTGGGGGAGGAACTTGTACATGTATACTGCATATTGTAAACACTTCACCCAGGCGCCCATGCTCGCACCCGCACCCTTGCATGCACAAGCGCGCAGCGGTCGGCCGCCGACTGGTGAACAACTTTGACATGCGGGGTTATCCGGTCGCTTGAGTTTTGCCACTTCTGTGCACTGATACCGCCTAGGCTCACCCATCTTCCCAGCTGTAAACCTTTCCTCTGCTAAGCTGGCCGGCCTCAGCGTCCTCGGGTCTGGGGAAGAAGCCCAAGCTTTCCCAAGCTTTCGCTAATTGCTTGTGCCGTGATATCACGTGACCTTGCCCTCTCCTACCCAGACTCATTTTGTGACGGCCTTGCGAGTTGCACCACCACGGACAGGATCAATCTCCATCACCTAGGGACGGCCGATTCCAGGCAACTTGTCTGAAAGCTTCTGAAAGTGCAGCACCAACCCCGAGGAGTTGGCGTGACGCGCATCCCACGGAATGGCGTAGATCTTGAGAGTCTCAGCATGCCGCTGCTGCAATGCTGCAGCAATGCCGGTAGCTGACTGGCTCTCACACTTGCGAGCTGAGCCGGCGACGATTGGGGAAGCAATCGTTACCCACCACTCGCCCTCTGCGGACGTGGCGAGCCACAAGGCACAGCGTGAGCATGTTCTTTCCTCTGGGTGCAACAGGTGCCTGCTCAGATTTTACTAGGCGTGGTCCGACCTCGCCGACAGTGCCTTGCCCAGGCACAGAATCATTTGATGTGTGTGCGAGGCCTGCACTTCGGGCAAGAACGCTACAACGTATCGTCTTTCGGCCAGCTGCCTGTGTAAGGATCAATCTGGAGTACCTAAGGCCACAGGTCTGAAAGGCATGCGGCATGCTTCTTTACCAGCACGTGTCACGTGGCACAACACAAAACTACAAAACTTCTCAGGATTGCACCCTTTGAGCAAGGAAAGGTGCTGCGTAGATTCGGCCGTTCCAGTCGTAAGAACTGGCCTCGGGCACTTGCTTTACTTGCTTGTGGCTCTTCCACGCCGTTTGTTCGTAAGGACGGTGCAGCTGTTGCGTACTTGGTCACCAAATCCGGACTTACCTTCTCACCCACCTGCAAAAAAAGATGCTATACGTGCGGCTGTCATGCACGTTTGACTGTCTTAATTCTTCTGTCTCGTCTCTCCCACGTATGTGTGAACACAGATTTCGACGTCAGCTCTTAAAGCAGCATCTCAGCAGGGCCGCCTCAGTGATTGTGTCTTCGTCAATGTTCACCAGCAGCACGTGTGCAGCATCATAGGGGACCTGGCAATGTGCAAACAAAAACAAATACGCACCGCCCGTGGAGGAGTGACAGAGTCAACATTCCGGAGTCTCTTTGTGCTTGTCGCGTCGCAGAGCAAAAAGCAGCTCCCACGCTCGCTCGTCGCAGAGTGTCTCAGGCAAAGGCGCAGAAGAACTCGCCAGGTGTCACCAGCGACCTGCAGATGCTGATGTACTTGCAGCCCACCTCAGCTGTCCAGGCAGAGAGCGGCCGCCCCAGCTTACATGAGCCCTGCCTTGCCGAAATTGGGCCCAACCCAGCCCCAGCGCACTTGACGGCTTCCTTCTCGCACCTGCGGGTTTTCAAGCGCCCAAAGTCTGCAGCACTTAGTCGCAGAGTCAGTCGCCGCCTGGATTTCGACACACTGCTCTGCATTTCGGGGGATGCAGTACAGCCTGGCAGTGACAGCAACTCCGAACCTTTGAAATCAAGAGGTCGGTATTTGTGCTTCTGTGTCCCAGGCTTGCAGATCGCCCCGGCACCTGGAATCGTCCGACCAGGGTTTGCGTCAGCCCCCTCTAAATAACCATTGCACGTGCCGGCGACACCTTCGGCCAGCTTCTCTTCGCGGGCTGACGAGCACATAATGAAAAGACGTGGCTCAAGAGTCTCGTAAGTAATCCAGCAAGATGGAGCCTGCCAGCTGTTCCTTGACTGCCTGATGTTCCGCATACTTCTTGGGCAGAAGCTGGGCCTCAAACAGGCATGGAAACATGGACGCAAGCTACATCGTATGTCCTTCCACCATCCCTCCACGCCTCTTGCTCCTCCTCCAGCTCCGCCATAATTGACAAAGGCACGAGAAGCTGTTCTTTCCGAGGTGAACCTATGCAATTCGCATGACTGCGTGCCAAGGACACGGGATGCCACATCAGCTTGTACTGCCTGTGGCGACGGCTGGGCTTCATGAACCATCTGGCTTACATCTCTCTAGGCGGTGTGCGAAGAAAACTCAAGGTGTGTTGTGGCTCACCGGATTGAAGCCCCTGCAACTCCTGCTGGACTCCTGCTTCTGCTTGAGGCTGCGTTGTCAACAAGCCAACGGTCGAAAACGCATGGAAACACTGTCCGCACCCGCTAGTGCCACTGGAAGTCATGTGCTTCTTGACCAGCTTCGTTTGATTCTCGCAGTCACGGCCGGGAAACATCGACACATGCACATGTGCAGACCTGTGAAGATGAGGCAGGAACAGGAACCTTTCGATGTGCAAAGCAGTCTGTTCAACGCCGCTTTTCTTACTTAGGAAACCTTGGCTGTGTTGGTCCGGTTGCACAGCCGGTTGCCTGGAGGTACGGACCATTTCAACCTCAGACGTCTTTGCCGAGGCAACCGTGTCGGAGAATCCAATTCTGCAAGAGGGAAAAGCTGCGTACACAGTCGTCGGGACTGCAGCATGCCAAAGAGTCACCAACATGCTGTAGAACACAGGAAGGCTGGGATAGATAGCTGAAGGGGCGGGGGCTTAACTCTTCGGGCAATTCAAAGCATTTTCGCTTTGAGAATGGAAAAGGATCAAGCCTCCGGCTTGCAGCGCTTCACTTGTTTGCACCACGGGCGAAGGAGAGGTATGCTGTCCAAACAAAGGAGACAACCTCAGGAGCGGTCTGAGCGGCGGTCTGAGCTCTGCTTTGTGAAACCATCAGTGCCGTGCGGCGTCAGTGCGACACACCGCTGGGACTCGGGCATGCCGCACCGGGAGTCGCAACCAGAGAGGCACGGAGAAGCAGACGAGATCTGCGGGGCCCCAAACTCGGAAGACGTCGAAGACATCCTGCGACGAGCAAAAGCCATGTTGGAAGGAAGAGCCAAGAACAGCCTGGAACAGTCCTTGTTCCAGTTTCGGGTGTAGCTTCCTCAAGCGAAGTGGGGTGGAAGCCGGGCTGAGCAGGCGTTGAGACTGCGTTGAAACTGCCGAGTCTCCAATGCCGCCCTTCACCCACTCGCTTGCATCCCAAGCGGTGCTGAAGACTCCAGCTTTGAAGACATAGAAGGTCGGCAAGTACACGAAGGTCCTTAGCCGAGGCTCAAGCATACGAGCGGAGAGAGCCGCAGCCGCTCTGTGCTGCCTTCTGCCTGCTGCTCTGCCCTGGGAGCCTCGCAGCATTCCCAGGTCCAAGGCCTCGCAGAGATGTGTAAAAGAGTGCAGAAGAGAACGCGCGGGGCAGCAGCTCGCAGCAGCTAGCGGCCGAGGCGGGAGCGGTCTGCCCGGCGAGCGCCAGGAGCCCCGGGCCGTCGCGGAGCTTCGCCGCCCAGGGCTGCTCCGTGAACTTCTCCTCAGCTACGCAAGCAAGGCTGCACGGCTGCGCACGGCTCAGGCCGCGAGGCGCTGCCGCTCCCCCTTCCCCTTCCCCTCCACGCCGACTTTGAAACGATACCAGCTGAGCTGCGACGCCGGGGAACATCCGCTTGAAAACGTTGACCTTGGGAGACGGCACGGGTTCTCCAAGGTACCGCTCGGAAAGAGCCACTGCTTGGCTGTGGACCTGATACCAATACCTCGGACAAGCGCTGCCAAGCAAAGGTTCAGAGGCTTGCAGCAAGCAACCTCACACAAAAAAAAGGCATGGACTTCTAACACGTGTCTTCCTTCTCTTTGCTCACTTCGGTCGTTCTGAGAAAATTGGCCCAAGTGGCTGAAAGGCTCCCAAATAGACAGCGCCGAACAAGCAGAAGACCTTAGACAGTGAGATGTCTGGTGCCTATTCAGGGCCTTGCATCAATGGGCCCTGCTAAAGTCGCCAAGACTGTATAGGTTTCGGTTTCGACATGTAGAAGCCCTGTGGTATGAGATGTCGAGAATAGGAATCTCACAATCATGCTGGTCATGGATTGAGAGCTCTTGGCAAGCCAAGCCGCCATATTGCGTTTCCAGTCAACTTCATTCAAGGGCTTCTGCTCGATCACACACTGGGCCACCAAATCGGCAGCTGAAGTCTTCATCGTAGCAATAAGCAGGTTGTTCCTGATCAAGAGCTTCGGTAAAGCAGTAGTCGTGTCACAAGGCATCACGGGCGTCACTGCCAAGGTGCGTGAAGGGAAAAGACTTGGCAAACGCTACATAGGACCAGCGTGCTTCTCCTGCCTGCAGGTTACAGATGCTGGGAAATGCGCTGTGAGCTGCCAGCTGCCCGCTGGGACCCGCTCCTCGGCTGCCTCTGTGGCTTTGAAGCGAAAGGTGTCACAGCTTCGTCTGCAGCTGTTCCACTGCAGCCCTTGGAACAAACGGAACAACGGAAGAGCAAACAGCTGGTGCAGCAACATGCACGATGCGAAATGCAAAATTCCGGCGGTCAGGCGGCGGTTCGCGTTGCCCAAGCTGAAGGCTGCCGGCCGCGGAAAAGGCGCCCGTCGCGCGAGCAGGCGCGCTGCCTGCCTTGGCCACCCCAAAAAGCCGTAGAAGATGGCTTGAGGGCTGCTTTGCAGGTCTTGACATCGTGATTGGAATGCAGAACAAACAGCTCTCTGAGGCCGCAGCATGGCTTTTTTTAAAAGCCCCGGCGGCCGGCGGGCGGGCGAAGGCGAAAACTCTTTGAGCCGAGCTTTGGGAGCTGTGGCTGTGGCTGACCCCATCTTCCCATCTTTCTTTCCCACGCCTTTGACAAAAGGGTTTTCCTTTTCTCACCGGATGGTTTTGGAGCGCGTTGCAGAGCTGAAGGGCGGTGTGAAACAGGGAACAGAGAGCGAGGGAGGACCATCTCGACAAGGTCTCGTCCTGATGCCGCTAGAGCACATCTATCTGCACTCCCCGGCTCAGAGACGTGGGCGAAGTGGTCGAAGATCTGATGTGTACACCGTCCAAGCCAGTAGTCCATGTCTCACCACGGGTGCAGGTACTCGCAGTCCATGACGCTTCACTTGGACCACTTCCAGGTCCAAGTCAAGCACATGAAGACTTAGGTTGCGTAAGCATGGAATCGGCGGAAGCATAGCCATCCGCCTAGGCGACGGAACAACGCAGCTAGCCGCAGCACTCTCTGACAAAGCTGTGCATTCTACAGAGGCCCGCACACTCAGCTCGGCAACGAAAGATCGAGAAGTGACCTTCGCGGTGGCTCTGGCATGCCCACCAGCCGTTATAGGGCACATGTACGTTGACGAAGCCGAGCAGCACCAACAGATGGCGGCAACACGAAGCAACCTCAACAAGAGCTCTTCCCCTGCGAGCCTCGAGAGCGAAGCCCCCTTCACCTGGGTTCCGAACATGACGTGTGTATGCGCCACATGCGCCACCGGCCCTGAGGGAACACCTCGCTTGCACCATCTGGCAGAGGAACCACCCGTTCCTGGGCAGCCAATGCACGCTTGCCATTTCGCGGGAGGTTTTGCTGGTTCCATTCTAGAGTCTACGTTTCGAACGAATGCAATGCTTGCTTCCTGAGCTGAAGGAACTTACCTCCACTCATGTGGCGGACATAGAAGCGAAAGACTGGCTGTGCTGTGCATGCTGTGCCCCTTGCTCCCGCGAGTAGCAACTGCCGTCGTCGACAGTGACTGTCAAGCAAGCTGGTAACCGTGTGCTAGCCATGGGCCATGAACGTTGCTCCAATCTCTGTCAACAGAACCCAACGAAGCATCCAAACCTGAGTCCACAATCCCCCCAACCCAGGATAGCCTTAGCTCTCATCAAAAACATTCTGAACTCACAAAGCTCCGAAGCCGCTGCTTGAGGCGGGCACGGCCACAGCGAAGAACTTCCGACGCGCTGTGTCGCCCGGTGGTAGCTCTATGGCTGGCCTCCAGAGGTTTGGAATCCTCTGTTGAGTCCACTGGCTGAATTGGGGATAGATAGGGGGCTTGGGCCTTTTGCGAACTCCTGATTGAAACTAATCGAGCTGGCTTCGTGATCTCTAAGACTCTAAGACGTGCTCCGCAGTGCTGAGTTCAAGGCGGCAGGTACGAGGTGCCCTGGACCGCAAAGAGCACTTTCGAGAATTCAACCTGCCAAGAATGGCATAATGACATAATGTTGGGCTTATGCAGCACGGTGGAGGATGAGCTTCGACTAGGTGTCTCACGCGCGGGCCTCACGAGCCCAAAAGCGAAACCCATTGTGAGTCGAGGATTCACACCTGGTGGTAGGGCCTGGTAGGGGTTTCTTTTTCGGCTAAAACCTGCTTTCGAGACAGAGAAGCAAGCAGCACGCAGTTGTGTTTAGAGACCTTCTTTCTTACCCTCCCCGACAAGCTCGCGATGGGCGACATGGAATCGGAAAAGACGAAACCATGTGCCAAAGCCTAACTACCCGAGAAGTAGACCTGAGTATTCTTCGCTTTTAACAGAGCTGTGAGCTGCAAACAGGAAGGAGAACTGTGTGTGGTTCTTTTGCTTATCTATGTCTCGAGATCCCACATCTATAACCGGTGTAGTTCACGAGGTTGCATGCCCAGGGAAGAGCCTTTGACGAGCAGAAGCAGGACACGGAGGCAAGCCGTGCGGTCCGAACCAAGCAGAAAAGAACGGCCTCCAACAAGTCTGGGGCAGCCGCTTCCAAACTCACCGACCTTGCCGACGAGGTTATCAATCTCTTTGATGCTGCAAAGGCCGAGCGCGGAACACAGCATGCTCTGGACCAACGTAGGCTCCGATCGGTTTTGCTGCCTGGCATGCGGATGCACGTGCAGTTTTCTGCCCCGGGTGCGGATCCGAGAGCCTGTGGCATTGCTTCGGAGCTTCGATCTTGGTGATTTCTGGGCAACATTTCTGCTCGACTGGAACTGAGCAAAGAGACCAGTCTCTCGGTCTCCCCCTTACTGAGGGGGCATCTGCTGGTTGAACGCGCGACCTTCCCGCCTTGGGAACCTCGGATCTGAGAACGACGTCGCGCCGCCGGTCGCGCGCCGGTCGCGCCGGTCGCGCACGCGCCACAGCCCCGCGGGGAGAGGGCCAGCGCCAGGGCCGCCAGCAGAACCGGCAGCAGCGCTGAGCCTCAGAAAACGTCTCACGCTGGGATCGCACCGTCGCCCTGATGGCCCTTGAGGCCCGGCACCTCGCCGACGCAGAGCGGGGAGAGAACTTCGAGGCTTTGGCTTTGGCCGTGGCCTCGGGTGTGGCTCTCTGTGAGGTGAGAGGCGGCCCTCGGCCCTCTCCGCCTCGGCCTCGGCCCTCTCGGCCCTCTCCTCCTTCTCCCCTTGCAAGCGCTTCCGGATGCGCTGCCAGCGCGCGCGGCCTGCGGCCCGAGGCGAGGCGGTGCGAGGCTGCTCTGAGCCTCTGGCCCATGAAAAGAGCCCACGTGCGGCACCCGGCCCGGGGACAGAGGCTGAGGCCGAGGAGCAAGTCGGCGGAAGGAGACTAGAAACTCAAGAACTAGTAGCGAACGGCTCAAAAAAGAGACGATCAAGTTTGAGCAAAAAGCAAATCACTTTCATGAAGCATAACACTAGAGGAAATTGGAGCATGCCAGTCGAGAAACTTCGAGAAACAAGAGAAAGGGTGCAACAGACAAAGAAGACAATTCTGCAAAAAGGAAGGGGGTCTCAAACACAAGGACGGACTGTTTTGTCAAGGAGGCGACTTTGCGAAACAGGAGCAGAACATTTGGAGCAACAGGAGGCAGCTGCGTGTAAGAACGGACTGGAGAAGTTGCCAATGAGCAGATTTTCAGGAAGCGAGCAAACCCGTCCAAGGGGACTAGACCATTCGAGTTGGCAAAGACTCGAGCCACACCACACTGAGCAACTTGACAGTCGAACTGGACTGGCTAAATTTGAGAATATGCTCAAGCTGCCCGAATCTTAGGAAAGAGGAACAAACCGGCCAAAACGGGACTAGAATTTCTCAGATGCAGGAGTTCACAGGAGCAGGCTTGACAAAAAGGGCAATTTGAGGCAGAGGAGCAAACACCAATCGAAAGGAACTAGAAATTGGGGAAACAGGAGTGGGCCGCTCGGAAAAGACCGGAACACTTGAGAGGAGAAACTGAGAAGCAGGAGCAAGCAGCTCGATCGAAAGAGAGAGAGAGAGAGAGAGGCCTTAAAACGAGTTGCAAACTAGTTGAATTGAAGCGGACTAGAAGATTTGAGAAGCAGGAGCAGACAGCGCAAAAGAGACCAGAGACTTTGACAAATAGTATCGGAATATCAGATGAAAACAACGAGGAAGCTAACCGAAAGGATTGAGAAACAGAAGCAGCGACGACAAACAGTGCAGAGTAAAGGGGCCAACCAGTCGAAAGAGATTGGATACACGGAAAATCAAGAGAGAGCCCTCGAAAGAGACCAACCCCTTTCGAACGATCTGCCGCCTCTTTTCTACGGTTCAGCCGTTGTGCTCCTCTTTCTGAAACTCTCCTCTTTGTCAACCTCGCTTGTCTCTGTTGAGCGGCTAGCTCCTCTTTCTGAAACTTCTAGTCCCCTAGTTGACTCGTTCTTAACGTCGCTTTTTCCAATTCTCTAGTCTCTTTCGAAGGGTGTGGGGCAGATCTTTCTCAAACTTGGGCCCTTTTCCGACGCCGTGCAGCGCTGTGCTCTGCTCGCCGCCGACCGCCGGCTGCTCACCGGCGCACGTGGGCGCTGCCGCGCCGAAGAGAGTCAGAGCCTTTCTTGCGCTCTCGCGCGCACACAGCTGGCATCTGCCTCTGGGTTACGTCTCCAAGGAGGAAACCCATCTCCGGTCTCCTGGCCGGTTTGGGGCCTTCGGGAGAAGGCTGGTGGCCGGCGGCTGGCTGAAGCTATGCTGAAAAGAACCTCGAGACTTCAGGGACGAAAGCTAGGGCCAGGGCACCAGAGGTGGCAGCCAGCTGAGATTTTTCAGGCAGCGACAGCTATGTTCACTCCTCTGATCATGAGGCTTAACTTATAGTTTGTCACCTACAGAAACCACACACGACCGGAACGTGCTGTGCCCAACTCTTTCACATCTTGCCCTCTTTTTACCGAAATGTCCGACATCTTGTAAGGGGGGGAGGCCGGGGGACCTCCCCGCCCTCGCAGGAGCTTGAGCTTGAGCTTAGATCCCTGGCAAACCTGACCACAAACTTTCAAAAATTGACCCAAGAACAGAGTAAGCAAAAACTCCCGCAAGCTGCGGAAAGAGGCCCCTGTGCCCCTTGTGGGGAGGCCTTCCGCGAGGCTGGCTTGCTTTGGCTCAGGCCCACGATCGACGACCTGTTTCGCGGAAATGGCGAAGCGTCTTCAACAGCTTTACTTCCTCACAAGCCCTCGGCGGCAGCGCGGGCCTTGGGAGCTGCAGGAACCCAAGCTTTCCTCCCAGCGACCCAAAACATCGCCGAGAGCTCTCTGTGAAGCAGTGCACTGCACTTTGGCCACAGCTGAACGGAGCCTCGCGGAGCTTGGAAGCCTCGGCCGAGGCGAAGCCAAAAGTGAGGCAAACCGCGGCCGCAGCCGGTCCCTAGCGTTCCCCGAAGGCCCGGGCGCTCCGGGCGCCGACTGCGCTCCCTTCGCCTTGGCCTTCGCGTTTACCTGGCACCGGCCACCGGCCGCTCACACCATGGCTCTGGGAGCTTTGGAGATTTCCGCTCTCCCCCTCTTCCCCTGCCTCCTTCTTCGAGACTTGCGGCGTGTGCGTCTCTCCTCGCTTCAGGCATCGTCAGGCTGCTCGGCCCTCCCGCCCCTCAAGTCGTCTCGGGGCTGCGACCAAAAGCTGCACCAGACCTCCGCAGCCGGTCTCCGGTCTGGGATCTCTAATGGCCCTAATCATTTTCTTTTGGTGATGCTTTCTTTCTCTGACGGCTGCATCTATGTACAAAGTGCTTTAAAGCTCAGAAACCCGCAAGGCACGTTCAAACGAACTGAACTTCCTTCTGGTGCTCTGCACCATTCCGGTAATGATATGGAGCGGGTGCACCATTGGCCACGTCTCCGGCACAGCGGAAGCCGAGCGTCCCAGCACGCTCGTAGCTGTCACCTGAACCATGGACCCCGCACATTCTCTGCTTCTCTGCGGACTTGCTGCCTGGGGAGCACTGCAGCTTGCTGCAGCTTAGATGCTCATGAGGAAATACTTCGAATGCTTGTTCAGCCTCAGAAAGCGGGCGGCACAGGTCGGCACACTGCAGCTCGGCTCACGTGCAAGACGAAGCCGGGCACTCCACTCGCGAGCAGGAGGGAAATACCTGAGTACTCTGAGCACTTGACAAAGAAGCACTTGACCCCTCGGAAAGCACGGCTGTTGCATGTTTTTCATGCAACTTTGAGATGTGCCACGTTGCCAGTTCACGGACTGATGCAGGGAGGGAAAGGCTTCCGAGACTTGCGGGTTGTAACGGCTGGACCCCCGCAGCAGGACGGCCCTGGTGTGCTCATCCCGGAAGGAGTCCGTGTATTGCCACACGTTTCCAATCAAGTCGTGCACGCCGAAGACGGAGGTGCCCTTCTGGTGTTTCCGAATGATTTCGGGATCGTGACCTGCAGCGTTCGTGCTCCTCAAGTGACAAAAGTCGTTTCCCGGCCCCCGGCCCGGAGCCTGGAGGGGGGACGGCAGCAGGATCCCAGTGATCACCCCAAGGATATTTTCTTCCATCTGGCCCCTGAGCAGCGACTTGCCACTCATAACCTCGAGGGCCGGGGACGGGTCCCAGACGGGTGCAATGGCAACGCTTCTTGGCTTCGGGAGCCAAGGAGCTGTGAGGCAACCTCTTCCCGTAAAAGAGGCAGTACCTCCAGGCTGTGCTTGGCTTTTTGTGGTCGGGTGAAACACTCACTCTGCGGAGGGTCTCAGTCTCTCCCCTGTGCCCCGTGCCATCCCGTGCCTCTCTGCTTCTTCGAAGCCAATGTTCACAACCGGTTTCTGCTCATCGCCTGCGCTCTGACACGACATGTCCGTGACTCTGACTGCATCAGCTCCTCGCACAGTCGCTTGCGATTGCCAGTCTCTCGGTGCCTGGTTTCGGCCCGCCAGTCTGCCAGTGCTTCAAGAAATTGAAGTTGTCAGCAGGACTATATCCTCAATGGCATTCACTTCAGCTGAGACTTTCTCGCCTCTCACGTGTGCAAAGAAACCTCGCGCCGGCACGGCTCATGTCAAGGGTCCACTGGCATTTAAGTACCGGAGATAGTCAGCGTTCGTGACCTGTCACGGAAGCGCATATCCAAAATTGAATAGTTGGCTAAGGCACGCTGCATCAGCTGAGCTGCCAGATCGCGATCAATCAGAAAAGGGCCAAGATCAAGCGACTTTCCGTGATTACGCTCTGGTCGGTCTTCCCAGGGGAACTGCACATCGACTCCTGGATCTCCATCATATCATGCACTTCTGTCAAAGCCCTGCATGAGCACTATGACTGAGCTCTTGTCCAAAGTACTCCAGCTGCACAACGCCGCACTGGCAGCTTGGACCCCCGTGCTCCACACATTTGGACTTGCAGCCTCAGGGCTCACAGGGGGCTCTTTTTGCTTCTCCCACAGACCTCTCCAGACCTCTCTTCTGGTCGTCTGAGTGGCAGATATCGTTGGGATCATCTGCTGGATCGCATCCGCCCTCAAACTCCGTGCCGCTGCTCGAAAAGTTGAACTTCATGCGGGGGAGCCTCGGCAAAACAAAGGACGGAAAGCTGCGGGAGTAGCATGGACGGAACGGCAGTCGCAAGGCGAATCTGGTACAATCGACAAGCAAAGATCTTCATTTTCCCAGCGCTTTGGACCTGGGCAGGGCCTCGAAACCGGAGTCGCTGAATCCCACGATGCACTCAGACATCCCACCCCATTGTGTCTTTGAAGCATCTGCTCAAGAGATCTCCGTGTTCCAGCGGCTGGCAGTCTGTGGCCTTTTGGAGATCATAGGCTGACGGATGTGATGGCAGTCGTCCTCCCTCTGCGTCGCAGCTGGCATTTTCGTGTACACGATCCTCAGCTCTCATTGGCTGTTGTAAACGGCTACTCCGACATGGTGAAGTGCAAACAAGTCTCTGCCAAAGCTTGGTTCTGCGTGCTTCGAAAGAGGCGGCGCAACAGTCGAGGTAGTACTCCTTACTCGGCTCTTGGTGGCTCAGCCGTGGCTCCGATTGAAAAGTGCAGACAAGCATCCCACATCCGGCGAAAGCGAAGCTCGAACTCTTCGAGCCCCCTCCAATTGTCCAGGCGATGCTTCCACTCTCGCAGAGTCTTGGCATAGCTGACTCCGAAGCTTTGCCAATCTTCCATGTGCCATCGATCATTAAACTCCTGTGTGAAGTGTGACCTCGGTGAAAAGAGGAAAAGGGAGAGTGATATGCTCTGAGTGCTCTCTGCTCTCCCGCTCTCTTTGCGGCCAAAACAAGGGGCATGGTGGGAAGCTCGGCTCCGGGGAAGATGTACTTGTTCATCCAGCCAGCATGGTTCCACTCCCCTCGCCTCGCGAAGCCGATGCTGTGGATCACCATTATGCCATTGTCCTTCAGCAGCTCATGGCACTTGTCGAAGTACGTCTGGTAGCAGTTGCGACCGATGTGCTCAAAAATTCCGACGGAGTATATCCTGTCGAATTGACCTGTCATACTCCGGTAATCCTGCAGACGAATATCGACAGCCGGATTCTTGAAGTTCTCCTTTGCGTATGCATACTGATCTTCTGAAAGCGTCACCCCGGTGACGTGCACACCATACTCTGTGCTGATAAGGTCGGCCAAAGCTCCGAAGCCACAGCCGAGCTCCAAGACCTTCATGCCTGGCTTCAGATCCAGCTTTTCTGCTACCAGCCTCATCTTCGCCAGCTGCGCTTCTTCCAAACTCATGCCGGGCTTGTGGTAGTACGCGCCCGAGTACCTTCAGATTCAGCGCAACGACGCAACGACCTAGCGCGTGCACTGTCAAGAGCTGAGCTGCCATCCAAGCGGCTGCATCGTGGGCCCAAGCATCTGCTCATACAGCTTCAGCGAGATATCATAGTGCTTGGCAATGTTCTCCTTGGCACCTGTGGGCGAGTTGCCAGGGAAGAGCAGCCAAGAGAGTGTGCCAACCACTGCACTGGCCAACAAGGGGAGACCAGCCAGCCCCAAATCTTTCTTCACAGGTTCGAGCTTGATCATCTCCCTGATAAAGGCTTCGACATCGTTGGATTCCCAAAGCCCATCCATGTAGCTCTCTCCCAGACCCAAGTCACCCTGCACCAGGACACGTCGGTAGACATCCGGATCCTTAACGTACCAATACACTCCGTTGCCATCCACGGGCATGTTTGGCGCGCCATCTGGAGCATCTTTCACTATGATGTTCGTGTACTTCTGAATTAGATCCTTCAAGGCTGCTCCATCATTTGCTTGTCTCGCGGCCTCGACCCCCAGGAACCCTAGCGCAGAGGCAAAGACCGGGAAGAGCAGCTGTGGGCCTGCCGCACAAATCACACCTAGGGCCTAGGCCTAGTGCCTTTCAGACTTCTGCTTGCATGTCTCAAGAAGACCTTGTATTCAGTCGGTCTTTGGCATAGCGGTAATAGCACAATAGCATATAGCTAATATAGCTGCTGTAGCCACCCGGCCTGTCACAAGGGAAGGCCGCGCGGTGCGGGTGGTGCGGGGAGCTGCTGTGGGTCGAGCAAGCGAGCTTCTCGTGAGTGCTGAGAGTGCTGAGACTGGGGCCACGGCCCCGGGCCGCGAGTGCCCCAAAGGTGGCCCAAAGGCGCGACTCGCTGCACGGCTGCCAAGAACGGCAGCGAGGCAAAGCCAGCAGCTCCGCCGCCGCCAAAGATTCTTGTTCGCCATGGGCGCAGGCGAAGGAACGGAAGAGGAACGGCAGCACGGGAGGGGAGGGGAACGGAGGGGAGGGAGTGCTTGGCCTAGGTTGTTTCACTGGCGTAGCTCACTTGACTTTCAGCATGCGCTCGCATCTCCCGGGAACAACTAACCTCCTCGAGCTGAGCACAAATAGCAGAGTTGTGGAGTGTGACTGACTACTAGACCCGCACAGCGCTTTTCAGAAATGTAACACTCAGCCAAGCAGCAAGACCATCTCTGGCGGTGGGCTCGAGGAATCAAAGATCTTGGAAGACGGCCTGAGCTCGTGAAGCGGAATGAGTTGCTCCGTGTTTTCACCTCCCAGGCGTTGCATGTAAAGATCGAGCTGCCTGGGGTCCATCTTCTGTGGCAGAACGTGCCAAAGGTCAGAAAACTCTGCCTTGGCGAGAAACGCTGCGCCGCTACCTATTCTCGCATGAATCATTGTGGCAAAATCCGCTGTCGGGTTCACCAGCAGGGGAGAGCGTCAAGTGCAGAAGCCCCTCTTAACCCATGCTCAATCGCTGAAAGAAGGCCATTTAGGCTTATTTCAACCGAAACGAGAGACGCCCTGAGCCCTGGCCCCAGGGGCCCTTCTTGCGGCCAAGCTGCGAGGCGACGCTGCGAGAGCTGTCGCATCCTCTCCAGGAGCGCTTCCCTGGAGCGGCAGAGCTACACAGATGCGGGGCTCGTGACTCGTGGCTCGTGCAGTATACTGCAGCCAACTCACTCTTGAGCACCCTTGGTCGTTGCGAGAAGCGCCGATATCCCGGAAGCTTCGATGGTCAGCTTAACGACACCTTAGACTGCGGCCATCTCGGGAACTGAAACCTCGCACCTCCCGACCCTTTCCACGCGGTTGCCTTTTGAACAGGTCGAGCTGCCGTCCGTCTGAGGGCTCACCTGCACCGTCAGTTCGCACTGCACTGCTTCAAGGAATCTCCGGCCAAGCCTTGGTTCCATGGTAGAGGTCGAGAATCTCAAAGCCTTCGGCCAGGTAGGGCTCGGGGAGTCGCACCTCACGGGATGGCGCTCCGCAGCGGCGCTCCGCAGCGCTCCGCTTCGAGCTGTGAGCCCTGGCCCAGCAGAAGGGCCTCGATCTCAGCGTCCGTGGCTTTGTTGATCACGAGCCACAAAGCCTCCTTCGCCTTCACGAAGCGCGAGGCAAAGATGCCCCTGGAAGCATCTGTCGCCTCGGCGACATGGTTTAGCATGTGTCATCCTTTCTTTAAGGGCACACGTTGCGGATGGCCTCAGGTGCGTGAGGGACCCAGTCATCAAAGTCATGGATCAAGTTCCTTGCGCAGAAGGGAACTCTTTTGCCAACATCCGCCCCGCTCTGGACAGGGCGAGGTGCCGTTGGCCCGCCCATCTAAGAAGTGTGGCACTTCGACGGAGGAGCTCAGCGTCTCTGTCCGTCAGCTGGTTGTAGAGTCCCCAGATGTTTTCCTTGGCATCGCGATGCATATTATGGACCCCCCACCCCAGTGATTTCGAGATGCGGTGAACCTCGAGATTTAAACTAAGCCATGGTGACTGCGATCGATGGCGGGCCGGCAAATACCTGCTCTAGTGATCGTGACAAAACGAGAACTAACGTCCGGTTCTGCAGGCGAGAAAGGTGGATGCTCGCAGCCATCAAGTCCACCCCTCACGTTCGACAACTCGCAGACCATGCAAGCACCCAAATGACAGTATTTCAGCCAACACACCCATGACTCGTAGCCATCTCCGTTGAAGAAGGCTAGCTGTATGGCGGTCGTGCGGCTCTTGGACCAACGATCACAGACATGAGTCAAATGTCTTCCGCGGGGATCGAGCCACTTCATCTTGTCGACACCTGAGCTTCACATGCACAGCCATCATGTCCGGCGACACCAGGGGTCGCAAGGAAAGCAGCTGAGCCCACCAAGCAGCCAGGCTCGTAGTCGTACTTCATGGTCATGCGGTCCGCTCGCTTCTGGCCAAAGTATCCCCATCCCAGCGGTGTCCATCCTGGCGAGCAGGGGAGAGGGAACAGAAGAGGAGTGGCAGGCCGTGCGCCCCGTGCGCCCCCGGGCCCGGCGGCCTGCGCTGGAAAAGTCGGAATCACAGGGGACGCCGCCCCCTTCAGGCTCTGCCGCGAAGGTAAAGTTACGAAGAGTCCCGGCTTCCCAAAACTCTTTCGGGATGCTCGTCATGGTGTCCCCGTTGAAGCCATCGCCTCGAGGCAAGGCAAGCAAAAAAGCTCTTCTCGCATCGTGTGCGCACGTGACGTGGAGCTCTGGTGCGGACGGCTCAGAACCCCTACCTGTACTTATAAGACTTCGCCGCGGAGAGGACCCGCCTCCGGTGGCCTTCAACAGAGTGGCCAGGACATCCCAGTGGTGGCCCTCGTCCCGTGTCGCCTGATCCCAGGGGTTGTAGGCCCAGAGAACCTTCACGTTCCGCTTGTGGAAGGACGCCGTCAGATTTGTCAAAGCCTGAAGTCCGCCGGGGACCGCTCGAAAGTAATCGAACTGGTTCCGATCATCGATCCCGATGTTCGTGTAAGTCGGCCAAATGAGCACCGAGTCGATGCCACCGTAACGATGCTCCAAATCATCCAAGTACCGTTCCGTCGTCCAGGACCCATCGAAGAGAAACCGATCGTACAAGTGGATCTGTGGTTGGACATAAGAGGTTCGAGTCCACGTTAAGGTTGGATCTTTGTAGGCTTCCGCCTGATATCTCTTTGAATGTTCTTCGCGCCAGGATTTCAGCTCCGCCAGCCACTCGCTGTGGTTCTGGTGTGGCTTTGGCGCGGCTAATGTCTCTTCATCCCAACAGCCTTTACCCAGACATCTCCCGAAGAATAGCAGCACAAGCCATTTCAAGCTCATCCTATCTCAGACTATGTCCTGGGCTAAGGTCGCCAGAAAGGTCCTAGCAGCTCATCATCTAAACAGATCTGACCAGCTCAGCCTCTGGGGCAAAGTCTTGGGCGCACTGCGTGAAATGCTTTGACTTCTGACTCAAGCCACAGAGCTGTAAAGGCAGCTAGGAGCAAGACAGCCAGTGTTGATTGCAAGCATGTTTGGGAAAAGATTGAGAGGCTTTGTGCGTGCCGACCTGGAAGAAGGACTGAAACTGTGTCTGACCTTGCCGACGGAATGCCGTGTCGTGTTGCCCAGCTCGGCTCTACGTAACGCGGGGACTTCTCAGTCTCATGGGGGGGGCAAGGTCAGCCTTGAATGTGCTGGAGCTGAGCTGGGCTATGTGGCTTCGTGAGGCTGCCCACTTCGAGGAAACTGCGGGAATCTTCAAGAACTCCGAATTGGATGCCCGACGTCTTTCCAGCGTTGTCAGCACTGACTCTGCAGTGTACAAAACGGTTGCCACATCGAAGACAGGGACAGGCTTGGAACCGCTACTCGGCTGCACTGAGTGTTCGGCTTGGCTTTGACCAGCAACCCTGGTACCTGCACGCTTGAGCATTGCTATTGCCACAGACGGCCGTGTTGCGAGCCTGGCGATGCGCGCAGCGACGCCAGCCCTGGACCCAAGTAAGTCAAGCTGTTCCATCGCTTCCCATTCCGAGGCCAGTGCGAGCGTCGATTTGCTCCAGCTCCTTCTGCAGAAGCGCCTCCAACAGCAAGACACAGCAAGGAAACAACAACTCTGCGCTTTCAGGTACTCCTGTCAGAAAGATCTCCGTGTTGGCGGCACAGCATGAGAAAGGGTGCAAGGCTGATGCTGCGGTACCACATGTAATAATAGAAATCGAAACCAAACAAATCTACAATGTGTCTAAGGCTAGATGCACCCTCTGAAAAGGGACTCCTTCCTGGGCTGGCCTCGGCATCGTCTCGTACTTGGCCGACCGAGGCTTGTGCCATGGAGCTCTAAGGGTGAGCAAATTGATTCTGGCTCTTTCTTTAGGGGCTGCTTCCGGGACGACCTGTGATTCGTGGCGGAGCCTTTCGCGCTGGGCTCTCTGTTCAGTCACGTAGACGGCTGCGCATGTCTGGTATCTGCTGCAAAGTTCGCGGCCGATGAAAGGATCATTCTACCAGAATTTTCTTTGCACTATGCCCGCATCTCTCCCCTGAGCTGCTGCACTTCAGCGCGAAGTGAATCCAAATCCTGGCCACGTTCAGTGGATTTCTAAGGCCGAGCACCGTCACAACGCGCTCACGGGGCCTTCCGCAGCTCTGTGTGCAAGCGGAAATTTTGTTCCATGACGGCACACTGTGCCTGCAGGGAACATAACAAACATAGGAACCGAGACATATACTAACACGCACAGGCAAGGCCTACGCCCAATGGCGCATTTCGCCCACGTATACGCACCCACCCCCACCCCCACCCGCACACCCGCACACCCGCACACCCGCACACCCGCACACCCGCACACCCGCACACCCGCACACCCGCACACCCGCACACCCGCACACCCACACACCCACACAACCACACACCCACACACCCCCACACCCACACCCACACCCACACCAACACACCCACACCCACACCCACACACCCACACACCCACACACACACACAGACAGACACACACACACACACAGACACACACACACACACACAGACACAGAGACACTCGCACATTCGCGCAGACATGTGGACTTCGCTGACACACTGATTGATGAGCTGCTGGATCCCTTGTACGATGCGCTGCACGACATAAACAGGTTGAGACAGAACGAGCACTGCACTTGCATGCTACACGGGGCCCATCATATTCTGCAGGTGCACAAGACACATTATGTCCTGCTTGCCACTTGCATCCACAGGTTCGTTGAGTGTAGTAGGGCGCACATGCCCTGCTCCCCTGCTCAGTCTCAGCAGTAAAGAAATGGTACAAGAGAAAAACAAGCACTGTTTGGCATGTTGTCGTGTGGGTGTGACCCTAGGAACCTACAGTCAAACAGAGAAAGAGACAGGTGAGAGAGAGAGAGAGAGAGAGAGTTGTGAAGATATGCGTACACCACATGTACACGCATGCATGCATACATACAAGCACTTACATGCACTCATGCATGCGTACACGTATGTACGTACGTACGCATGTACGTATGAATACTTGTCGTGTGAATGTCAACATGTGGACACTCTCTTCCGACGTCGTGCTCCTCAGTATAGTGTGCCCCTTACCCATCCACCGGAGCAAGAGCGCCAAAGTAAGTTGAGTGTTTGCACAACGAACTCTCAGTTTAGACTCAGAATGCACAAACATGCAAAGATGCACCCCCTCCCTGGAACGGTACCATGCAACGTCAAATGATTGTTTCGGCAGTGCTCCAAGCTTCAAAGTCCATGTCGGTGATTCGACACACCCTCCCAGACTCTCCGGATTCTCCTGCTCCCTTCGTCTCCTTCCGTCTCCTTCGGCGCAAATCCTGAATATTGTGAAACGGATTTGAGGATCATGTACTTCGCCTCGAGTGCGTACTCGATACATCCACTACGTACGATGTGCACCCTACACGTGACATGACTCACTTCGTGAGTGTGGTTTGGGTAGTGCGGTGAAGCTCATAACAGCCTACCGAGTGGACTGCAAAGTATCGCAAACAGATTTGGCCGTTCAGGATAAGCGGGATAGAAGGAGTATGCTGGATAGTCAAAGAATGCCGTCCTTCATCGCCCTGGTCTTTGCATGAGGCGAAACACGAGTCGAGCCGCAGTCCGGAGTAGCACCTGAAGTGAAAACTGCTGAGGACTGTTGGCGCCACTGCAGTTGAAAAACTGTAGTCGGGCCAAATCCGTTTTCGGCGAGTGGTATTGGATGTATTGGCTCGGTGGAATGATGCGCGACAGGCGAAGTTGTCGACGTCTTGTCAAGTCTAAGCAGTCTGACAGGAGATCGGCCAAGCAATGCTTGACACTTGACACCACTCCCATCCTGTCAAGTTCTGCTTCAGTGTGTCCAGCATGAGAACTCCATGAATTTCACCTTGACTTCTGCTGGCGGTGGAAGTGTCCGTCACCAGCCTACGTTCGCAGCTGCACGAACAAGCTGAGCATCGTGAGCACATCTTATCCAACGCCCACAATCTTGAACTGAGGGGTTTGCATCTGCGAAAAGCAACGCTGTAAGTTCGAAGAACCAAGTATGCTCGACTCGAACTTCAGTTTTTTCATCCAACTCAATGTCCATCATCCTCAAACTCGGTTGTGCCGCAGGAGATTATAAAGGCCTCTGTGCAAAGATATATCAGATAGAGCCTTCCGGTAGTTTCCAGCACATCCTCCACCTGTGTGCGAATCAGAAGAGAGTCGCACACTGGTCAACGCACAAGTTTGAATAAGCATGAGCCGGATTCCCAACACACGGCGAAGTATGATGCGAGCTGTCTGTGGCTGCATGGAGCTGGTAGCCTGTGTAAATGTGCACGTAGTGCCGGGAAAAAAGACTCTTGCTTCTCGCAGCACTCATGGGCTGTCCATAGAACGCTGAAAGCACGCCCCTTCACTCATGGATTCTCGCCGTGCTGAACCCTCGAGGTTCCCCGCAGTCTGATAACAAGGAGCAAATATGAACTGGCAGATTGGCAATAAACAATTGTCTTCCGGCTCTTGTCCCGAATCATCGAACCTTACCTTGATCTGGTCATCTGCGATTATAGTGGTTGGTGACGTCGCTCTTGCAGCTGGTGCAACTAACGTTCTCAGATTGGCGCGGAGACACGAGGAGCCGAGGAAATGGACTTGCACTACAGTAGTTGGATGGGTTCGGCATCGCTGTCCTCAAGTCGAAGACGGGCCAGGAAAGCGGGGAAGGGTCTCTGTCTCTCCCTTGGATTCCGAACCACAGGCCCTGGGCCAACCGCACCGATCACGCAGCCCAAAAAAAAAACCCAAAAAGGGGGGGGGGGCAAAGCAGTTGCGCGAGGCCGCGCCCGGGGCCGTGCCTCCTGGACTTGCCGGCTGAAGTCCTTCTTCAGCTCCGCCAACAAAGGCCTCAGGGCCTGCAGAGCAGAGAGCAGCGGCGCAACCACCTCTCTTCAAAGAGGCGAATCCAAAGGCGGGAAGACGGGCGGGCGGCGGCGGGGGCCTCCGCCAGTGCAGCTGGTGATGGCGAGGGTGCTGAGAGTGCCTCTGGCAAAGACCGCTCCCTATTGCAACATTTCCCGCGGAATTCTTGCTGCACCGCACTGCAACGGTGGCACCTGTGGAATGCTGCGCGTCGGAGTTGTCTTTGCCTCCTGATACAAGAACGCTGCAAAGCAACTGCCAGAAGCCCTTGAACCCGCCCCGGCAAACCCGGTAAACTTGCAGCTCCGAGACAAGTAGCAAACACTTCGCAGTTGACCCAGTAGCCATTCTAATAGGCTGTGCCAAATACCATTTCTAGCCTCCGCGCCCTTCCACCACGGGCTTGGAGCCTCGGCAGAGGATTCTGGGGAAGAGATGTTGGCGTGCGCACTTCTGTGTGCACTGCCGCGGCGGCATCTTCTCCGGGACTGGCGATGCTATATCGGGACACCTCTGGCACAAGACAGCGGAGTGACGCCAAAAAGAGCGGTATCGTGGCCCGCTGGTGGCCATCTTGGGCCCCTGGCCTGCTGGGAGCTTCTTCGGCTCTCGATGGGTGTCTCCTCGAGAAAAAAGCGCTGCCCAAGTCCAAAGTTACTCAAGTTTTCGGAAAGTGCAGACGTGCGCGCGCTCGTGCGCTGCGGCCCATGCCCGCACCTCTTTCGAGACGCTGCCGCTGGAGTTCCTGGCAAAAGGCATTCAGGCATTGGGGGTGTGCTCAGGCTGCCCACTCTGAGGCCCAGGCCTGGAGCCGATGCCGGTGTTGGGCAACGGAGGAACGACCCCCTTGGCTTCCTTGTGCAGAGGTCAGGAAGTCTTCGGCATCCGAAAGAATGGAAGTCTTCGTAACGGATCAGCCCCTCAGCAGTAGGATGCTATGCACCGTTGGCCTCTAGCTTTTTCAATCCGCCCCGAGCATCGACAAAGACATCTCACCAGCAACGAGCGTAGCACGTGAGCCTGCTCTACTTGTAGGCCCACAAACGATCTCGCACACTCTTGTTTCCAGAACCTCTACATGTTTTCCGACGCACGCAGGGCACGGAAGGTGTCTCATCGTCGTACGCCGTACGATATACCGATGCCAACGCAATGCGCACTCGACATGACCCGACATCCCCACATACGCCCACGCAGCAGGCGCTGAGCAGGCCGGGCCGCGGAATCGTATGGCCATGCCCCTTGGGCTCAGCGAAGGCGGCCGACAGGGAGGGCGAAGCCACGGCGTTTTCAGACCCGGCCCCGAAGGACCTGGAAGCCTTAGAGACCCCAGCGCCAAGACTCGCGGCCCAAGAACCCCGGCCAGCCCGGCCCTCATGCGAGCATGGGTTTTGTTGGACGGCAGTGTTGACGTCGCTGTCGTCGAGAGGCGAGAAGGAAAGTTATAGCAGAACTCAACACAAGAGAGAGACAGAGAGAGAGCCTTGGTTTCGGTTTGTTGCTGGTCTGATTTGGGGGATACCCCAGAAGTAGAAGGCGTGAAACCGTACGTGCAGAAGGAGACCATGCAACGCGGGCTTAGGCCCGTCAGGGCCTTGCCGTGTCTGATGGCGACAGTTTGTTTGAGCCCTTCATGTCGCGGCGCTTTCTCAACAAGGCGGGCCCTGCACTAATTTCTTCATTCTTCACCGTTGGAACCTTGTCCAGTCCCATGACGGTGGGGGCGAGTTTGGGGATCAAGTTGGCTGTGAGTGCCCCACCCAACCCTAGCTTGATGAAGCAAGACTGCCGAAGCATCTCAGGTACTGAACTCCAGGATTCGACCGATTTGGATTCGACAGAGGAGCCGTGGAGGAGCCATGATTGGCTTGTGCAGCTTGGTCCGATGGTTTCCAACATGTCAGGTGGAGCCACGTTCTGCTGGAGAGAAGTTTGGTCCCAAGTTCAGCTATGCCACTATGCTATGCAGGATGTGGGATGGCTACACCTGTGCCTGGTGAAACGCAGTCCGCTACAGCTCAGTGGCAGTCCACTCTCCCTCCCTCCCTCGCACTCACCCACTCACCAAACACATACATACAAACATAAGCATATAGCTGTAAATACATGGGTATATGTATGCGTATATAACTGTACAGTCTACCTGTATGCATGCATGTATGTAGGATGTATGTAAGGTTTCTGAGGCTCGAGCAACTTGAACAGTTACGCCCGGCGCGGCACTCGATGTCCTGGCAGCATCAAAGCTTTGACGAAGACGGGAGCAAGGCGGAAGTTCGCGGCTTCGCCTCCGGCTGGCCGAGACCTCTGCGGCCGAGACCCTGCAAAGCAGGCGAGCACGTTCGTACGACGTGTACACCCTCTGAGACCAGACCTTTCCACGTCTGGCTTGGCCTGGGCCTGAGCCAAGTTCGGCCGAGCTCGAGCGAAAAGCACTCATGAGAAGGATGTCAAGCTGAAGCAAGTTGCCGACCGTAGCCCGCTTGGAAAGTCTCGCAGCAGGCAGGCGGGAGAATGCATGGCATGGCTGGGCACAGAGGCACGGTCCCACCTGTCCATGAGTGAATCGATGGAGGCGAAGCTTTGGGCAACGTTGTCCTGCAGCTCTCATCCAAGCTTCCTAGAGCCACTGAAGAGGCAGTGCAGTGTCCTCGTGAAGCTCCTCTGCCTCAGCTTCGCTTGGGCAGGGAACCGCGCGACGCAAACGCGACCAGACCACCCTGGCCCTTCCAAGCTTGGGGAAGAGACAGCAGCAGAAGCCCACACCTGGGCCTGGGCCGTTTGAGGATTTCCTGACCAAGGCCGGGAGCTGTCACTGCCAAGAAAACCTCTCTGATCTCGCCTGAGATGGCCGTTGAAGTGATGACCTCGAACGGAAGGACCAAACGAGGCTTCTTGTCGAAGTCGAGAATGCTACTACTACTGGCTACTACGTCGCTGCTGTCCCTGCCTTTGGGCGCAGGGTCGCCCCCAAGCCCTCCGAGTACAAGTCGGGAGCAAAGGCCAAGGCCACCAAGGCTCCTGCAGAGATGCGGCGGAGTTCGCGGCTTTCAGGTGCACCCATGGATCTTTTCGACCTTCCTGCCCGTTGCATAAGCTTTTCGTTGTCACGTCTCGAAATGTTCAGATGGCGTGTGCAAGTCGTGTATCTGAAGCATCCCTTTAGGGTTCCCATCGCTACGTCTCGGAGAATGCCATACTCCGGCATCCCGTTCTTAGTTCCTTGTCGCTTGAATTCGTTGTGCTCTCTGACGGGCTCCTTTGTCCGGGCTCTCGTAACGCTGGACAGGGTCGGCAGGTTGCTTCTTGGACACCTGAGATCCCTGCTTCTTCCCTGCTGCCGATGTCGCTTTGAGGCGACAGCGCGTTCTGTCTGAGCTGTCAGCAAGCATACCTCTGCTAAGCGGCACGTTAGCCCTCTCATGATTGTCGAAGATACATCGGGGAAGCCAAGCTGCGCAGGTCGAAGACCAGGATGGTGCCTTCGCAGGTGCCCGTGGCCAACAAATAGCCGCCTGGCAGATGTCCACTGCCAGGGAAGCACCGCTTGTGCAAGGCTAAGGCAGCCTGAATGGTAAGACAAAGAACTGATGCCAGCTTCGACGGAGACCTGGAGCAAGTCTGACCAAGCCTCAGGCACGTCCTGATCTTACCATGCTGACGAGCATCTTCTTGAATTTGCCGCGAATTCCTCACAACATGCGGACGTGCAGGATTGCTTGCCAATCCCTCAAGTCTGCCAGCAGAGTGCGAGTCAAGCCGCTTCACGTCCCAGAAGACTAATTCGGCATCTTGCCCACCGGAGATGAGAAGGTCGCTGTTCTGCGTCGAAAAAGACAAACCCCGCCTCAGCTCGGACGCGAGAAGAAGTCACAAGGCAGCAAGCAGGCAGCACAGAAGGGAAAGCAAAGGCCCCTCTGCCGGGCCCTCGGCGCAGGTCCTCGGTGCGCGCCGGCGAAGCGGCACACGTGTCGCAGCGCTGTCGCATCCCAGATCTGCAAACTTCCGCTGCTGTCGCTCGCTGCCAGCAGCTCCTTGCTAGCGCAAGCTCGGGGACCACTTCATCCAGTCAGTGGCAAACTAGGGAGGCAGAGGCAACGGAGGGGCCCGGCCCGGTGCCCGGCCCTTTCCGGCGGCCTGTCGCAGCGAGGAGTAGCAGAGGCTCTCGATCGGGGACTCCGTGTCCAGGAGGCCTCAGCTCTCGGCACCGCCGCTCAGCTTTGCGCCGTCACGCTCTCTTAAGTGCGGCCCCGCGGTGCCTGGCAAGGGGGTCGGGCCCTGCGTGCCGTGGAAGGGCTGCAAGACCACGTGGCCACTGGAGCTCCCCGAAGCCAGCTGCCCTCCGTGTGCCGAGATGGCGACGGCCGTCGCAGCGACCCCGTGGCTGTAGCAGCTTCGCACCACCGATGCCGTCCTCCAGAGAAGCGGAAGAAGAGAAGAGAAGAGAAGATGCAACAACTTTGCTTCTGTTCTCCTTCCGTCTAACTTCTTGGCAGAAGCTCTGGGGATTTCTGATTTCTTCGGAGCTGTTCTCACCCGTCCTTTCTGGGCTTGCATCGATGAGCCTTACGGCACCATCCGTGCAGGACACGGCCACCCAAGCCTTCCGCTTTTCCTCCGCGTAGAAGCTCAGGCCGGTGGCTTTTGCCCCTGCCGGGAGGGAGACGTACTCCACCAGCGACTCGTCTCCTCTCCGGACCAGAAAAAACTCGCGGCTATGCTTCTGTGGTTCTGGCATGGTTTTTCTTGCATGCTTTTTTGCTCTTCCCCAAGCTTTCCTAGGGTCTCGCACAAGCAGAGCCGGTCAGCTTGAGGCTCCGAGGTGCTTCCCACGGCCACCACGACGCGCTTCCCGACGGTGTCCCAAGCCAAGCTTTTCGCTTTGCCCTCCAAAGGGAGCTCTGAGTGAAGGATGGGGTAGGTCGGCTCGTCACCGACTTGTGGGCTGCTCGATCCATCGGAGCCATCGCACTCCAGGACCACCAAGGAACCTCAAAGCACAATGCCAGCTCCAGCTCATCTAGCTGACTTAGCCGAGTTAGCTCCGAGAGCACTCTTTAAGCATTCTTCACCAGGCCACGGGAAGCAGATGCCAACATGCGCTCACCAGGCCAGCAGATCAGGACCTAGCCTTGCGGCATGCTGTATACTATGGGACGGGCACACCTCCATCTCCCCAGGCAGAAGCCGCTGACCTACTGACGGAGTCACTGCGTAGCACATCAGCTGGTGACTAGGGTGACGGACGAGGCAATTTTTGCTTGATCTTCAAGTTTTAACGTGGAGCTTGAGAGCAGGACGGAAGGCATTTGCATCAAGCTTTCAAAACCAGTATGGCTCAGTATGGATGAGGTGGTATGCACAGTGCATTGCAAAACCCGACCTGAGTTAGAGCCTTTGTGCTCCAACCATCTCCAGCCTCTTCTGAATCCACGTCGGTCCCATCAACCGTACATGTCCGTTGCACTCTGCAACTGACGAAGCAATGGAGCCAAACCTCCTTGAAGGCAGCATCGCACTCTGTGGTGCTGACGGCTTTCACCGGAGGCGACGGCTGATACATTTGCAGCAATTGCCACTTTGTGCACTTGCGGGGCTCTGCATGCTGAACGGTGGCCTTCCAATATTGCAGCATACCCTGCGCTCTGCTCTGTAGTATGCAGGCACAGACAGTTCAGCATTAGCGGACCTGCCCTCAGAAAGCTTTCTTATGCCTGAGCAGCAGCACTCTGGTTAGCAGCAGTTGGGCAAGTTGGGAAGGCCTAGTCGAGGCCCTGGCAGAATGGAGTAGCCATCTTCTTCGAACTCTTCTTTAGTAACCCACATCCTTCCGAGAGACCGTATCATCTGTACTGTTCTAGAGTGGCACTGAGTTCCGGGCTTCTTGAATGTTGCTAGGGATGCCAGGATTGAACCACCTGAAGTCGAGAATCACCCAATTGCTATGCTATGCAACTACGAGTTCGGAAATATCAAAGCAGGCCTATCCACGTCGAGAGCTTTCGCTCAGGTGGTGCAATAATTCTTATTTTGATGTCCTGGGACATGTAGCTGCGTCCCAACAGTGGATGCAGAGAGGGTGTGCGCAAGGCCACGAATGTAAGACCTGCCATTGAGTCCTTCGGCGCAAGTTTCTTGACCTCGCTTAAGAGCCTCAGAACCCAAGGTTGCTCTCACTTCACAGGTTCATACCCAATAAGCACAGCACCTGTCGCCGAACTTCTCGAACATCGTGGACCCCCCCGATAAGACGATCTGCACACCGGGGCCGCCGACCGAGAACGCAAGAGAAAACCGAACCATGTGTACATGTTTGCATAAGGAGCCGCCTCCTGATTTCCATTGAAGCTTGGGCCGCTCTGGGGTTTTGAGCTGGATTTTGTCTTTTTACCATAGGTTGAGACTTCTGTGAGAGGGAGAGAAGGACCCGGGTACGTCGAGGCCCTGGCGCGGCTTCCGCCCTGAGAGGCGCTCTTCTCTGCAGATTTGTCTTCTTCTCCAGAAGCTTCGTGAACAATTCTGCGTTCAACGGGCCTGGCCCTTCCGGAAGCTGAAAGCAAAGTGATCTCTGCCATCGCATCAAGTACACCACCCTTTTCCGTCGAAAGTGCATGGGGCATTTGGGCAAAGGCCAAAGCACGCTGAAGGAACAATGGATTCGGGGGAGCGCGATTCAGCAGGCACGAGACCGTCAAGGTAATGGATTTACACTGAATTCGGTGTCCGGGGTTGACAGTCCGGGGGTGAGAGGGACCGTGCCGAGAACGCGATTGTCGTCGACAATGTGCACCGCACCGCGGCACGGGCATTCTTGAGCTCAGCAACCTAATCGCCACGTGAGATGCCCCAGAGTGTTGCATGCACCGTCAGGCCCTGCTGTCGGATGCTGACAGTGCCGACGTGCGAAAGGGCTCAGAAGCCATGCGCTGTTGCTGTCAGCAGGCCCTCAGCAATGGCCTGAGTATTTTGTGTAACCCTGACAAGAAAGGAGGCCGGAGGCGGGCACCACGCCTGGGAGAAGAGCGTCATCCGCAAGTCGAGGTCGGCTCTGTTGATGGAGGTGGCGAGCAATTCGTGGATGCCTCCCCGATCGGCAAAGCTTAGCATCCACGCATCAGCTCTTCGACTCCTGGAGCCTGGATATTCCAGGCCAATCAGGTCGGGATGAAACAAGATCTCTGGCGCTCGAAACCTGCACGGTCCCAGCCCTGACTCCGCTGAGCCCCAGCACGAGAGAGAGAGAGAGAGAGAGAGCGAGCGAGCGGGCGCTTGAAGTTGAAGTACCTCTCTGCACCGAGGTTGATCACGGAGCCATCCGGCCTGAGAGGCTCTGAGCGCAAGGTGCAAAGCATTCCGCTCTCGCCCTCGGCCCTCGCTCCCACTGCCGGCCGCTTTGTTGCGGGGGCTCAGGCAGCTTGTATTGGTGCTGCATTGAAGCCTTGTCGTGCTCTCCCTCAGCGGACAGTTGTTGGCACACTGTTCAGCCGAACTCTGTGAAAGAGGCCGAAGCCTGCTCCTCTTTCTGCGGATTCAGTGCTACGTAGCACTCCTGTCTGCGACTCTGCGTTCCAGAGACGGCTCTGGCTTCTCTTCGCACTGTGCCTTCTCCTTGATCTGGCGGACCACTTCCCTTTCCGCTGATGTGTGGAAAACCTAAGCTCAGCATGAAGATTCGTGCAGCTACGCTATGCGAGCGAGCAGTCAGAGGAGAGGTCAGAGGAGCGAGGGCTTACAGCACGCATGCAAGCGCTTTGGCTCAGGAGCGGGCATGCCCAGTGCGGCGCAACTGGAGCAGCAAGTGATCAGTGACCTCGCCAAGCTAAAAGCTGAGTGTGACAGTGATCCATCCTGGGAGAAAGCGTAAGCGTCCTGTGCTTCGCACGTCACGGCCTGCGACATCGGACCTCATCACCTCGAGATCAACTCCGTGTCTTGGTGAGGCGGCTCAGTGGAGCCCGGTCTGGTTTCTGGGGGCCCTGCCGCATGTGGCAGGGCAAATCCTTCATAGACAGGGACGGCATGCGTCACGCCGTCGCCGGAGTCCAGGACCACCTCGCAAAGCGCGCGACGACTTTGTGCATGGCCGAAATGGCCTCATCCCTCATCCCCTAAAACCAATCTAAGTTGCCGACCCCGGTCGTTCTCCCGCTCGCGTACAGAGACAGAATGGCCTCTCTCTCCCCCTCTGCGAGCTGTGAGCTTGCAATCCTTTTCTTTGCTTCAGGGCCCTTTAGGCTGCTGAGATTTTCAGCAGACGAGGCATTGCATCTTCTGTTAGATCTTCGGTGCGTGATAGTACCGGTCGCTCATTTGTTGACTGCCTACACGAGGATGTCCACAGCTGAGCGTCCGTATACAGCACGTGGCACATGCATGGCCGTGATGCTCGAGGTATGCATGTGGCACGAGCTTGGGCTTGGGAAGGCAAGGCCACGTGGCCACGTGCCTGTGCAGAGACGAAGAGCGCTGGACAACCGAAGGTCTCGAAAAAGATCTCCGCTGCCTTGGTCAAGGCGTGGTGACTCCATCTACGCTCTAAGCCTCCAAGCTCAAGCTACCACCGGTGACTATTCTGACTCTTCCGCTCGGGCATGTCATGGCAGCACCCGAAGGAAATCTGAGTAACCAATGTAAGAGCTTCAACCATTATATCTTGGTGACCGACTTTCTCACGGTTCTTCCGCGGATTGAGCGGGGCCTGTTCCGTGTTTCCGGTATGGTGTGCTTTTCGGTATGAGCTGCAGGTGGAACGCCAACTGCAGAGATGCACGAACAGGGTCGAACGAACTGCTCCAATTATTGCTCCTGGCGATAGGCTGATTTCTACAGGTTCAGATGCGACATCGTGTTTAGTGTCGACATGTCAACTGTCCGACATGTAAAATGTTATCGTGCGCTATGTTGTAGTTCGGCACAGGCTTTCCTGCAATTGAAGGCGGCAGGCGCATGTGCCGTGCCAAGTCACAAGCGTTCATGCCTGTGCAAGCATGCACAAACCACTGGTAGTTCCAGCATTTTCCATTTTGCACAACATAATGCAGGAGGAAGTTTAAGGTTTCTGAAACCAGACGGACTGTCAAAAGCGTTCATGCCTTGTGCGAGCATGGCCCGAACTCTTTTATTCACAGCGTGTTGTTGCCTCTTTGCCTTCTTGCACGACAGAATGCACTGTGACATGCTGATGGTGATGATGGTGATGATGGTGATGAAGATGATGATTAATACGAACATGATAACGGCAACTAGCACGTGTGCTCCACATCTGGTGTGTAATCTTTTGTTGAGATGCACGAGCAGCTGCCTGCAAGTTGGTGCTTGTCTGTTAGTGACACGTCAAGCCAACCTCGGTGAGGAGAACTGGATGTTCTTCAGCATTCACCTGGTGCCACGAGTTTGCAACCAGAGCCAGCGGGCTGTCACTGAGTTCCAAGCTTTCATCTCGGAGTAAACATGGCGCCAAATGAGCTCCATGTCATCCCAGTGCTGCACCTGAGTAAGGGAGTAGTAGACTTGTAGCTCTCCCTCAATGGAATGGCTGTCGAACCCTAGGATCTAGGACTTCATCTTTGAACGGCTCAGCATGCTGTGCTAGATCTGATCACCAAAACAGTCTCGGCCATAACAGATCACAACGGTCTGCCAGGAGCAGTCACTCGGACCCTGAAATGAAGGATCACCTGGCGCAGCCAAGTCTTTCAACCTGCCAAGAGATCCGTAGACCCGAGCAGCGCTCCAAAAAGAGCTACAGGGGGCGACGGTGTCACGGGATCTTCGGGGCCCTGTGCAGCACTCTGGCAAAGGTGTAACAGCGGAAAGGCATCTCCCGATTACACGACCTCTCGAGCTTGGCCATAAAGACGTGGAAGCAGGAACTCGCTTATATACACGCTATCCAAGAACACAAGCACAGCTGAGATCAGCACGATGCCATGCTCCATGGGATACTTGAGAGACAGAATGCCACGAAATTTTTCCGCACGCTCGCCTGCAGGTGTGGACTGGCTATGCCGGTGGGCATGAAGTTTCTTAATGATCTGTGCGCTTTGCCCTCCCTGTCTCGGGTCGATGCCAACAAATATGTCTCCGTTATCACCCTCCGCAGCACCAGCCATCACTCGCTGATGCTTCGGCCTGGCGGCAGCAACGAGCAAGCATTGCACGGACTTACGCTTGCTGGCACGTTGCCACATGTTGCCACCTGCCGACAAAGGAGGGATGTAGCAGCTTGACCTTGTCTTGGCAAGGGACGTTCGGCTGTCGGCACTGTCATGCAGCTTGAGGAAATCAGTAGCCAAGGTCGTTTGCCGACAAGTTGCGGAGTCATCCCCGGCAAACCCCGCCTGTGCGTAGTTCATGGTGACAACCAAATTTCCAGACGTTCCCATGCACCTTGATGACCCCAGAGCCATTGTCCTGGCACCGTCTGGGGACACACACGGGAAGAGCCAACCAGGAACAGGCAAGGGCCACGATCACCACGGGCTGGTTGGCAATGACCTTGGCGCACTTTGCTTGCAGGCTCGCAGCACTGCCGCATTGTGCCGCAGTCTGAGAGTCTGAGAGGCGAGCTTCCTCATACTCGTGACGGTCCATGGAAACCGGTGCGGAACTTAGTCGAACGCTTGACTCCCGTCGTGAGCTTTCGGGTTGATCGGGTTTCTGGTGATGTGTACCGCAGTCTGCTTGCCGCGGTTGTGTGCCAACGGTTGTGCCTGAATTCTTGACTTGAGCCTGATAGCTTCGAAGGCACCTAGCTAAGCCTAGCGATCCCAGACTGAAGGACTTCACAACACATCATATTACGTCACTGCAAGCTGTTTTTGTGACTGTCGCCCAAGAAGCGTTGTCGAGCTAATTGCGAGTTGCAACTACTTGCGACTCGCCGTTGGATCTATGCATGACCTCTGGCTTGTTCCCCAAGACTCTTCTGTACAGTTGAGCCATCGCGGGGTGGGCAGGAGTCGGAAGACTTGTGTCCCCCTGTGGCCTACTGTTCTCCCAGATGCCGAAAGAGATGGAAACTTCTGCCATCTTCAAAAGGCAAGACGTGCCTGTGACACTGACCTGCCAGCTGCCAGCCTGCCCATTTCCGTCTACGCAAGGTCCAGCAGGTCCACCACCGGATCGCTGTTCCCCAGATCCGCCGGTTTCACCTCGGGCTGTCTCTGCTACCTGTAGCGGTAGCGCTCCCAGTCCCACGCAACAGAAGCAGCTGGGGCCACGTCAGCATCGCCTGTTCCGCAACTACGGCAGTCTGGCGCAGGAGATGCGGAGAAGAGCAGAAGAGCAGCCGAACCAACCGAACTAACCGCTTTTCGTCCAGCCAAGTGCAGCGAAACTTTCATGTAGCAACCTGCTCAACCAAGGCTTCTCCGGCCTTCGAGCACCACGAGATCCCCGCAGGACTCTGTAGAAACCTCAGGGGCGAGCCAAAGCTGAAGCTTCTTCCCTTCCCTTCTCCCCCGCCTGCCCTGTGCTTTGGCCCGTGTAATCTCTCTCTCTCTCTCTTCTCTCTTCCTCTCTCCGAGTCACCGTGGATGCCGCATGCTGCAGGCCATGTGGCGAGAACCTGAGCAGGAAACGCCTTGCAAGCCCCTGAAGTCGACCGTTCTTTGTAAGGTCCGGTCTCACCATCACTGGTTTCGTCGTCGGTATCGGCGGTGTGCCCGATCAACTGCAGTCGCGTCAACAGCACGGTGGCACCCCAGCACGCCACATGCACACCACTCTCCGGGACCGCGACGGCGACGCCATTGATCGCTTGCCCTTGCCTCCCCGCTCCGCTTCTGGGGGGGATGCGCTTTTGCTTTTGGGCAAAGCCTTCAGATCCTTCGGCTCTCTCGGCCTTCGCGGCTTCGGCTCCGCGAAGACGTCGGCGTTGGAGAAGCCTCGCAGCTCCTCCGCGGGCGTGAGCTCTGCACCTCTGGCGACCGCATGCGACAGGCGTTCCACGGGTGGTCATCGCTGTTTTAGGCATTGATTGCACTCCGCACTTCCAGTCCCAGCTCCCAGCTCGAGGCCAATTTCTCAAGCAGGGCTTCCCGCAAGTGGGAGGCCTGGTCAAGGCTGCGAACGCTGCGCGCGGGGGGCGCGGGCTCAGATGCGATCAAACGGCATCCGCTGCACGACTGTCACGGTAGTTCGAAGCATTAGCCAATACATCAGCATGTTTCCCTCCTGAAAAGGTGCAAAGGAGAGCTCCCCCCCCTGCCCTACAAGTGGAAGCTGACACTGGGGCTTTTTCTTCAAGTACAGATCGAGTCGCGTTCCCTCGAAGAGACGTTCGTCGTCCTCTACGGCCGCAAGACGTTTCTGCGGCGGAGTGTGCTCGAATGCGCCTTTTTGCGTGGGGCTTGCCTCGCTTGGGCTTTCTCTTTGTCTCCTTCGTCCAAGCTCTTTTAGACCCGAGCGTTTCTGAGGGTTTCTGTGCGGCTTCCCTCTTGGAACTCGGAACTCGAGGGCTTCTCCTTGTCCTTGTCCTGGCTTGGGTGGATTGGGGGGGCTCTGAACATGCGTTCAAGTGCTATCTGATCTCGCTCTTCTTCGCTGATCAGCCTGTGTAGCGACGGGGTGGGCCAGCGAGAACAGCCCGATGGGATCAAAGCCTCTCGAAGCCTCATGGTAAGAAGTCGCATAGCTGGATTGACTGTCGGATTTCCGGTTGGAGCTGTGGTTACTCCGGTGGCTGCACTATCCCGCTCCTCGAGCGACGAGTAAAAGGCAACACGCTTCATGACACCGTAGCCGTCGTAGCAGTCGTAGCACGGCTAGGACGGTGAACCGAACAGCCGCATCAGCTGCGCGGCGGACGGCGGCCTTCTGGCGAATGAGCTTCTGTACGCGTGGGTCCTCGCCGTACCTCCGGGACTCTGACGAAGCAGCAAAACGGAGCGAACGGCGCAAAACGGCTCCGCTTCGGCTCAGAACGGCAGCGCACTCGAAGCGCTCCAGGAGGCTCAGACCTCGGCAGCGGCATTGCAGCGAAGCGGGGATCCCTCAGTCGTTTTTTGGGCCCCGCATTGGGCTGGGCCCCGGGCGTTGCAGTGGGTCGAAGTGGAAGCCGTGAGCCATCTCCTCCTGACATCGCTAGCTTGAGTGTGGGCTCTGCAGCTCTCACGCCAAGCACTGGCTGGGAGCCGTGCAAAAAGCCGCTGGCATCCACGCTGCAGTAATTCCGAAAGCAACCACATTCCTGATCTTCCGGTCTCTTCCGATCTCTTCCGATCTTCCGCGTCGCTCCGTGCACTCGCAAGCTCCAATGGGTCTCCCTAAACCCTTCTTCCGCTCTTTGGGCATGGCGTCTCCCCTCCATGAGCACCCTTGCACTCTCGCCACTGTGTCTCCCAGACCTTTGTAATCGCCGCCGCACTGAGGAGTCCCGTGGTGCCGCTGCCGTCCCGCCAGGACAATTGAACATGTGGCTGAATCGCGCCCTCTTCACTGCTGCACTGCCCTTGGCCCGGACTACCGCAACCCCATCCCTACCCCTCCTTGCTTCCTTCCTTCCGTGGAGTCTGCGGCACGTCTGTCTCTCTGTCTCTCTCTTCTACTTTGTTCTTTATGAGCTTGTTCGTTCTCTCTCGCTCTCTTGTGGCCTGAGAGGATTGGGCGCCAGCGCGTGTCTGCCAAGCAGGCCTGCACATGACCCTGTCTTGGAATGCTCAGATTTGTGATCTCTCCGAGTGCCTGCAAGTAGAGAACGATTCGCTTTCGCTCCTCTGCGTATTCTGATGCCTTCACGTGGCGATTGGAAGGGGAGCCGGGCCAGGTCAGGTTGCACTGGTTGCACGCTTTTTATCGCTGTGTGCCTGCATTACCCTGGCGAGGACCTCCTTCGGTGGGGACTCCATGTAGCCTCAGCTTCCAAGACCAGGCGCGGCTGTGAGGACAAGCGCTCCGGGGCGCAGGCTTTCCGACATCTGCCGGAGGTCAGCCTTGCCCGCATTGCCGCGTCTCGCGAAGGCCGCGTGCGGCCGTGCGGTGCAAGGCTTCCAAGGCCTCCAAGCTGCCCTCTCCACGCAACCGACGGAACGCCTGCAGGCGCTGTTACTGCCAGGGCCAATTAAGGCAATCGCGCTTCTTTCCTATGCAAAGGCGAATCACAAACCAAGAAAGGGTCTCGGATGGCCGATGGCCTGCATCATCATGGCTGGTGCAGGTCAATCTAACACTTGCAGGCTACCCGCGGCTACCCTTCTGCGACAGGTGTCAGTAACCTTCGGCATGTCCTTTGTGAAGCTCACGAGTGGCATGGTGTCATTCGTCTTGTGCGTGAAATGCCCTAACTTAAGCCTTCCCTCTGCAGAATTGACATGCTTCAAACGACCCCTGCCACTGCCACCCTGTGCATAGCACAGTCTCTTGCACAGGCTTGTCCCTTTTTCAAAGGCTTGCCCCCTTTCGTCCCAGGCCAAAGTGGGAAGATGGACTCATGGGACTTCGAAAGACCTGGCCTCGGAATTGCCTGCTGGACCATGATTTAGTCTAAGTCCGATCCGTGTTGCGTACATTGCTGCGGCTCTAGATGGCCTCCGCACAGGCTTGTAGCAGCTTGTGCAAGCATGCACACCCGAAGTAAAGTAGCTGCGCTGTTACTGTACACATGCAGCTCGGCTACAAATCCCCTGCCAAGAAACTTGAAATTCGGGTGGATGTCTTGACAGCAACCTCTCACTTCAAGAGCTCGAGTGCAAACAGCAACACTGAAGTGAACGCTTAGTAGCACACGGGTTCTTTGATCTAGCTTTCCAAGCAGCTGATGAAGCAGAGAGGACACCTCGGGGGGGGCTAAACTACGCTTGAAAATTCTCTGCTTCAGGTGCTGCCCTTGTGGCGTGCTCCTGACAGGCAACATCTTGGCGGGGCAGTGCAGCATCATCACCATGTCACTGCCAGCACAGGATCGCTGGCGCACAAACACGGAACGGTAAGCCAGTCCTGCTGCAAGCTTGCGAGCTGCTCTTGCAAAGCCTTGTTGCATGCCTGCAAGAAGGCTTTGGCTTCAAGCTGCAAGTTTTTATGATACGAGACCATTTGCGGTTCAAACCTCACCAAAACCAAAGAAATCGTAGCTTCTTCGGTGTGCCAGAGGAGAACCGCCCCTGGAACATCTGCTGCGTGTGACGCCGTCTCCGTGCAATGGTTTCAGACAGCAAGCCAGCCAGACTGTCAGATTGGATGCTTTAAGGTTGATCAGATTGCAGCAAAACCAACTCTGCATTCCGAAGTCGCAGTTCCTAGACTGCAAAGTTGCCAAGGAGTTTTGGCTTGACCTCTTATCAAGTCAATCGTTTTGATATGAAGTCACAAACGAGCAAGAACTAAATGCCCCCTGCTGAGAAGGGATATTGCATGATTCTGCTGTTGTGCCGGGAGCGTCTGCACACCCATGTTCGTTCGCTCTGCTCCAAACGTCTCTGATGTTCATCCAACAACAGTGTCCGACAACATCATCGACTTTGCAAACGAATTCCTAAGTCGTTCCTGTTCTTGGAAGTGACTGGGCAATCCGCCGAGCACTCGGAACAACAACCGTTATCGTTACCAGCACCCTCGCATTTGCCATTTATTGCATCTGCAGGTGCCCGTGGCGGCATTTTGTGCATTAGGCACCATCTGGGGTACGCTAAGCTCTCCCACGCAAAGATTAATCGCATGATGATTGGGCACCAAGCACAAGCCAGCCATAACACGGCGCCTGTTTGGAGAGAAGAGCTGCCGGGCTGATCAACAACGGAATTCACGGTGTTTGTATTGGGAGGGTCAGCTGAAGGCACATATGTTTACTATGCACATGCGGGAAATCACACAAACAGCCACATTCGATCTATCAAAATGTGGCCTTCCAGTAGAAAAGTTCGGAAGCATGGAACACCGAGGATGTCCTCAACAGCCCGTGTAAGCGAGAGGGGATCATCGCGGAGTAATGAGTCGCGTAGAAGAGTTTGTTGTTCAATGACTGAGCCACTGTGGCGGGGCCATTATCAGCATGTCGGCTGGCTGCTGGCCGCGTGGGCGGATGACACGGTTCTCCGCCACCGTGCTTCTCTGTGGCAGCCGAGGTAAGCTTGTTGCGTAGTCTGGGTACCGACCCTGCGGTCGTCCGTTGCCATTGACTGTAACACCTGGGAAAGCCCACCCACTAAGTGAGTGGGCTCGCTTTGCCGGGACTTGGAATCAATGACGACGGCGCTGAAAGAGAATGTAAGGGTTCCAGTTAAGGGGGTGAGGGATCAAAAAAAATCAAACAAGGATCAAAAAACAATTAAATTGCAGGATCAAAAAACACATGAAAATGAGGATCAAAAAAACTTAAATCATTCAAAACACAGCAATTCCTGCGGCAGAAGCATCAACAAAAACAATTAAATAACAAGCATCAAAAAGAAGAAAGTATTTTAAATACAGCAATTCCTGAGTTTTTCCGATGGAAAACACGATTTTCCTGCGGATTCTCCTTCATTTCCTTCGGATTTGCTTGGTTTTTCCTCGGGAAAACACGAGTTTCCTACGGATTCCGTGTTATTTCCTTAAGTTTCCTAGGTTTTTCCTAGGAAAAACACTCTTTTCCTATCACCTATGGCAAAGGAAAGCATGTGTTACCTTGGTTATTCCTGGGGAAAATCAAATTTTCCTTACATTGTAATAAAAGTAGTAGAAGTAGTAGTAGTGGTAGTAGTAGCAGTAGCAGTAGCAGTAGCAGTAGCAGTAGCAGTAGCAGTAGCAGTAGCAGTAGCAGTAGCAGTAGCAGGAGTAGTAGTAGTAGTAGTAGTAGTAGTAGTAGTAGTAGTAGTAGTAGTAGTAACAGTAGTAGTGGTCCCTCATGTCTAGAACACGCCTTCTCATTTGGCGTTTCCTGTTCATAATATATCTTAAACACGCTCCTTCATTTGGCGATTCCGCTTCCTCATATATCTTAAACACGCCCCCTCGTTTGGCGATTCCGGCTCATCCTATATCTTAAACACGCCCCCTCATTTGGCGATTCTGGTTCAGCATGTATCTACAACGGCGGAGCCCCCCCATTTGCAAACACACATATGCTTCAAAGCAACCCTGCGCGGCTTAAAACAGCGCGGGTGTTGGGGGGGCGCAGCCCCCCCATTTGCAGACACAACGCCCGCATGATGGGCTTCGAAAACACTCCTTGAATCAAGCTTGCACGGCTCGAAAAGCGCGGCGGTGAGTCTTTCGCTCTTCCGTGCTTGTTCGTGTCTCTTCTTCCGTTAGCACTCTAACAAAGCGTAACATAGTCAACCATAAGAACGAAATAAGATGGTTCGACATCACACAAATAGCGTGACATTTTCTGACATAACATAACATTGCTTCTTATAGCATATAGCAACATATTAAAAAGACAACAATACAATATAAAAGAATATACCTAGAACAGAACAACATCTTAGTTTATAGTGTAGTACATTGTAACATAGTACAATAGAGTGTGTATATATGCAGCATAATATTCTGTATATTAGATATAATTAGGTTACATTATGTTATACTACGTTATGGTATATTACTATACATATTACGGTATATTCGACTCGACTATGTAGTATCCTATTGGTTGCATCTTTCTTTCTGGCGATTATTTCATGTTCTTTCTCTTTCGTCCTTTCAAATTTTGCTTGTTTCTTCTGGATTTCTTTGCGTACTTCGCTCGTGCATTCCTCTTTTTTCTTTCTGTGCTCCTTTCTTTATTCATCTCATACTCCCCTCCTTCCTTCCTTACTTTCTTTCTTGTTGATGTCTTTCGTTCTTTCTTTCCTTCGTTCTTTCGTTCGTTATTGCTTTCGTTCTTTCTTTCTTTTTTTTTCTTTCGTTCGTTCGTTCTCTCTTTCGTTCTTTCTTTCTTTCAGTCTTCCTTTCTTTCTTTCGTTCTTTCTTTCTTTCGTTCTTTCTTTCTCTCTCTCTCTCTCTCTCACTCTCTGCCGGGCGTAGGGGCGGATCAGCGCCCCCGGGCTCTCTCTCTTGCTTGCTTGCTTGCGGGGCGGCTCTGCTTCCTTCCTGCCTTCCTGCCCTTTCTGTTGCTTGTGTTCTTCCTTCCTTCCTGCCGGTGCTTTAATTTTTGTTGATCCTTTTTCAATTTTTTAAACCCCTAACCGTCCTAACCCGTTCCAGTTTGTGCCAGAATTGCATGATCTCATCTCATCTGGTTATTGTTTCGAAACCTCGCCTTGCGGTTCTGACGCAAGTGCATTGGGTTGCTCAAACCCAATATCAGCCGTCGCATAGCCGTCGCAGCAGGACGCTCTCTTGCTGCTCTTTCATCCAATTGCAAATCAGCCTATCCCATGGAAAATTCTGCCAACATGCTCTCTCTCTCTCTCTCTCTCGCTCTATCTTTTTTCTCCTTCCTTCCTTCCGTTGGGGCGGAGTTCGATGTTTCTTTCTCTCGTCTTCGGTCTCTCTCTCTTGCTCGCAGACGGCCAGGGGAAGCGCACGCACCCCCCGTGCGCAGGCGCGCACCGATCGTCCAGGTCTGCCCGTTGCTCGCTCTCCGATGAGGCACGGCCTGCTCCCACTCTCTCTCTCTCTCTCTTCTTCAGCCCTTCTCTCTCTCTCTTTGCTTTGCTCGGGGTTTGAGACGGGAGCAGTCCCCCCTCTCTCTCTCTCTCTCTCTCTCTCTCTCTCTCCCTCCCTCTCAGACACACACTGACACTTTGCTTGGGCATCTTCCTTTGCACAAGAAGCCTTGAAGGAGCATAGCTTCCCTTGAAATCCCGGCCTCGAGCTCTGCGATTCTGCTCTGTGAGCTCGCCACCGCATCCTCCTTCGCTGACATGGAGCCGGGACCCTGTGGTGCTGTCCCGCCCTGCATGGTGCTGGCAGCTTCAGCAGCTTCCTCCGCTGTGGGCTCCCCCGGTTCCCGATCAGCGGGAGCGGGCGCCGCGGGAGGCTCGGACGGGGAGCCCACGCCCGCGGCCAGGGCCCCTGCAAAACTCGCGCTCTTTTCCCTCCTTTCCTCTCTCCTCTCTCTTCACTGGGGGTGGCTGAGCGGCTGACCGCTCACGTTGACGGACAGCCTCGAAAGCGTCTCTTGAGAGGTGAGCGCCGAACTTCCGGAAAGAAGGGCCGGCGCGAAGAGGAAGCAGAAGCCGCAGCCGGCGGTCCTGCAAAGGGAAGGATCGCTGGGGTGCAGGTGCCTGTCGAGGTCGCCAGACTTGGGGAAGACTTCTGCCAGCTTGCAGAAAGCCAATCTCAATACTCCCACATGCCAAAGCTCAGACTTTGCGTCGAGCTCTGCAGATCGAAGCTGATGGCCCCCCCCAAACGCAGCCACCTGAAGCCTCCAGGGCTTGGCCAGACTGCCCAGCCTGGCTGCAAAAGTGCACACCCGCCACAACGGAGGCCCCGCTTCTGCGACTCAGCCTCTATCGAGGCCACATCGATTTCTGGCAGCTGGGAGTCAAAGTCCGGAACCTGAGCGGAGTCTGATAGCAGTGCTAGCACCCTGAACATGCAAAAGCGCAACATGACAAAGACACACCCGCCTCAACAGTCGCCAGCGGTGCCAGGGTTCCTCAGTTAGGGGAACTTAAGCGGACTTAGGGCATGGAGTTACACGCGGGATACGAGGCCCCGCCTAGCCCCTGAACGAAATCCGTGGGCAGGTAGCAGCTGTATCCTGGGTGTGCTCAAGGCTTTTGCTTTTCAATTGTTCACAGATGCTCGGTCGGCATCGAATGCAGGCCCCAAGGAAGTCAGGCCCACACGTTGCAAGAAGGCACGCCGCCTGCCAAAGCCAGCTTATGGGGGGCACTTCTTTTGTGAATGTCGGGGTGTGCGCGTGTGCCTGTGTGTGTACGTGCCCGTTCCCGTGCTTGCATGCGTTTTTGCTGGCAGTGCAGGACTGTTTCTAAACTTCTCGCCAAAGCCTCTAATTTTGCAGGGCTGGACGGTTAAATTCTGATGCTGAGGGCATCGTCTTGTCCCCAGTACTTTCATCGCAGATTCATACTCGTACTGCTCTGTACCAGCTGTATTCTGTGGACCTCCATGTCGGCGAAGCCCCAACACGAGGTCAATACCAGGCACTGGAACAATTTGTCATTTTCATCCTAAGATCGTCTATTTTGCTGATGACGATGATCCTGCGTGTGAGGCCTCTGGGTCTTTGCCAGGACATGTACCTCTACAAACATTCACGACGCTCCTGCTTTGGGGTATCCGTACCGGAGACATGTGTTGGGAAGATGCACAGACGGTGCAGCTCTGTCGGGGCAGATGCCTGTCCTCCAGCTTTCGTTAGCAGAGTTTTGATGCTGTCACGTGGACAGTGAAAGCGAAAGTATGTATCCATGTAGGTAGGTAGGTAGGTAGGTAGGTGCTCGCATGTTTGTTTGCTCGCTCGCTCGCTCTACATTTGTTTGTGTGTTTGCTTGCTTATCGCTGGTTTAAGTGGCCAATTATTGTGCTCGTCTGCTTGCTTGCATTCTTGGATGTTTGGACGCTGGCGTTGGTGCATGGGTGAATGTCTGTGTGTGTGTGTGTGTCTGTGTGTCTGTGTCTGTGTGTGTGTGTCTGTGTGTCTGTGTGTCTGTGTGTCTGTGTGTCTGTGTGTCTGTGTGTGTCTGTGTGTGTCTGTGTGTGTGTGTCTGTGTGTGTGTGTCTGTGTGTGTGTCTGTGTGTGTGTCTGTGTGTGTGTCTCTGTGTGTGTGTGTGTCTGTGTGTGTGTCTGTGTGTGTGTCTGTGTGGGTGTCTGTGTGGGTGTCTGTGTGTGTGTCTGTGTGTGTCTGTGTGTGTGTGTGTGTGTCTGTGTGTGTCTGTGTGTGTCTGTGTGTGTGTCTGTGTGTGTGTGTGTGTGTGTCTGTGTGTGTGTGTGTGTGGTGTGTGTGTGTGTGTGTTCTGTGTGTGTGTGTGTGTCTGTGTGTGTGTGTGTGGTGTTGTGTGGTGTGTGTGTGTGTGTGTGTGTGTGTGTGTGTGTGTGTGGTCTGTGTGTGTGTGTGTGTTCTGTGTGTGTGTCCTGTGTGTGTGTGTGTTGTGTGTGTGTGGTGGATGCATGTGTGTGGTCTGTGTGTGTAGTGTGTGTGTCTGTGTGCTGTGTAGTATTGTGTGTGGGGGGTCGGGTGTCTGTGGGTCTGTGGTATGGGTGTGTCTGGTGTCTGTGTGTGTGTGTGTGTGTGTGTCTGTGTGTGTGTCTGTGTGTGGTCTGTGTGTCTTGTGGTGTGTGTGTCTGTGTGTGTCTGTGTGTGTGTTCTGTGTGTGTGTGTGGTGTCTGTGGTCCTCTGTGTGTCTGTGTGTGAGTGTGTGGTGTCTTGTGTGTGTGTGTGTGCCTGTGTGTCTGTGTGTGTGGTGTTGTGAGTGTGTCTGTGTGTGTGTGTGTGTGTCTGTGTGTGTGTGTGTGTGTCTGTGTGTGGGTCTGTGTGGTGTGTGTGTGTGTGTGTGTGGTTCTGTGTTGTGTGTTGTGTTGTCTGTGTTGTGTGTGTGTGTCTTGTGTGTGTGTGTTGTTGTGTGTGTGTGGTGTGTTGTGTGTGTTGTGTGTGTGTGTGTGTGTGTGTCTGTGTGTGTGTGTCTGTGTGTGTGTGTGTGTCTGTGTGTGTCTGTGTGTGTGTGTGTGTGTGTCTGTGTGTGTGTGTGTGTGTGTGTGTGTGTGTGTGTGTGTGTGTGTGTGTGTGTGTGTGTGGTGTGTGTGTGTGTGTCTGTGTGTGTGTCTGTGTGTGTGTGTGTTGTGTGTGTGTGTGTGTGTGTGTGTCTGTGTGTGTGTGTCTGTGTGTGTGTGTGTGTGTGTGTGTGTGTGTGTGTGTGTGTGTGTGTCTGTGTGTGTGTGTGTTTGTGTCTGTGTCTCTGTGTCTCTGTCTCTGTGTCTCTGTGTCTGTGTCTCTATGTCTCTGTGTCTGTGTCTCTGTGTCTGTGTGTCTGTGTCTCTGTGTGTCTGTGTCTCTGTGTCTCTGTGTCTCTGTGTCTCTGTGTCTCTGTGTCTCTGTGTCTCTGTGTGTCTGTGTCTCTGTGTGTATGTGTGTCTGTGTCTCTGTGTGTCTGTGTCTCTGTGTGTCTGTGTCTCTGTGTGTCTGTGTCTCTGTGTCTTTGTGTGTCTGTGTGTCTGTGTCTCTGTGTGTCTGTGTGTCTGTGTCTCTGTGTCTCTGTGTCTGTGTCTCTGTGTGTCTGAGTGTCTGTGTGTCTGTGTGTCTGAGTGTCTGTGTGTCTCTGTGTGTCTGTGTGTGTCTGTGTGTCTCTGTGTGTCTGTGTGTGCGTGTTTGGGTTTGCTTTTGTTTGTGTTTGGCTGTCTGGTTGTTTCTGTCTCTGTGCCTATCAACGAGTCGGTGTCGGCACGTGTGCAGAAAGCGTTTTCAGCTCTGCAAACGCATCCAGCCCGGCAGCCCGGCAGCCCGGCAGACCTGCTGTTCTCCACTTCCACCATCCTGCACAACACACGCAAACACACGCCGAGCTTGAGATAGCTTTGTGTAGGCGCTGCGCCGGTCCTTGAAAGTGTGGTGAGGGCTTTTTCGCACTGGGCAAGGTAGCCTCGGTAGCTCTGCATGGACCTTGAGATCAATGTGCCAGCCGTGCTGGGCCCGCTGGGCGCCCTGCGAGCTCGAAACTGCCGTCTCAGCGCCACTTCCCGGAGCGTGCTGTTGTACGCCTGAGAGGAATGTGGATAGTTCTGAAATCTTGCACTGTTTCACCAGGCGTGGAAGCCAAGACCCATGCCCGTGGCATTTTTTGCAATCGATTCAGCTGCTGAGAGTTGTTGGACTGTGCCTGAGGCAGCTAGGATCAGCTTTGAGGAGCGGTCGCTCTGAACTCGCATGCCGCAGCGAATTGCCAGCCGAACTTCTAAGTTGAGCAAGCGGGACTACATTCGGGTGGGTAGGCTTCGGAAGGCGAAAAATTTGGATGGGATGCCGAATGCTGATAAGGGCTAAGGGATTGCTAAGCAGCAGAACTTGCGCAGATGTGTACACCGGTGCATCCGCAATCGGGGGTTGGCTTCGACGCTAGCATGTGGCACGCCCTCAGTCCAGGCCGCGTGCATTGACTTCCTCCTCCAACAGCGCGGCCTGCCTCTCGACGTACCGTACCTTCCCACGGGTACAGGAACCCAGAACTTCTGATGAGACGACTTGACCTTGTTCTGAATAGACTCAAGGGAATCGGAAAGGCTGAAAAGGATGCGGAAAGCATGTGAGACATGTGTCAATGTGTGTCCGGTCCGGAGTCCTGGCCCCCTGGCCTTGGATTGTACGTAAGCCACTTCTCGAAGTCTCTGTACGAAGGTTTGATGTTGACGATCCTGCCACACTGCCGCAAACCGCTCCGTGACAGTCAGGCGAAAGCTGAGCTCTTAGGAGCGCGCCCAGCAGCTTTGCAGCTGGTCTAATGATGAGCGCACATTGGCGCACGCAGTTTTAACACCTCAGCCATGCGGGCTCTTGCTTTTGATCTGAACTTCAGTGCATCTGAGCCGACCGCTATCAAGAACAAGTGCTGAACGCTTTTCGTCCTGGATTTGCTGACTTGCAAAAGTTCCGTCGACCGAGACTTGCTTAAACCGGTCAGACCGTTGGAATTGGCTCAGACCCAAGACACATTGATTAACGCATCATTAACACACGCTGACGTTACTATCAGCTGGCATTCCTCTAACACTGTCGAAGGCGCTGCGCCCGCAGATGGAACCTGGCAAGGCCGACGCTGAAAGCTCTCCATGGTTCGGAAGCGGCGTTTTTGCGCTTTGTATCCGGGGTTCGTGCCAGTGCTCGTAGCTCCGGCAGAAACTCGCGCTGCGCACGCCCCTGCGGAAACGAAATCCAGAGCTCCGGAGCAATCCTGGAAAGCCCGGCGGCGCCTGTTCCTCCAGTATCGCTTTGGCTTCAACACCAACCTGGCATACTCACGAGGTCTTTTGCTGGTTAGGATCAGCAGCAGGTTCTAAGCTCTAAACCCAAAGCCTTGGGGCCAACAGTACCGGCCTTCTCTTCGTGTTGCTCACTCTGCCACTCTTTCAACAGGAGGTCAGACGGGGACAGGTGCTGCAAAAAGAGGGTCAGTCGGTCAGTTAGTTTCTAGGGCGCAGGCACTGTCTTCCAGAATCAGCTGCTCCACCTTGAGAAAAGCCAAAGCCATGGCCATTCCTTCTCGTCGTTTTTTCACACGTTTCCGCCAGTCGTCTGAGCAGCCCTGAGCCGCGGGGCGCGCTCCGCCACTTGATCGCAAAGAGCCTGCAATTGGCTGTCCTGCAGAAGTTCAGCGGCTGAGCACGACAGATGGCATCCGGAGTTGCGGTCTGTTGTGGTCAATGGGTGGGCATCTCAGAGCACCAAAAGACTTTAGACTTTAGAGCGAAAGGCCCCCGCCTGACGCTGGAGTTTTTCCAGTCTCTGGATCAGCTGGGCCCTCTCCGCCTGTATCGGAAGACTTCCTTTGGGGGTTTTGTTGCGGGTTCTCCACCGTACCGGTACCATCACCTCGAGCGCTTCAGTGAAGCGTCGGATCCTGGCGAGTTCAATCCCAGAAAGCCGAGCCACAAAAAGAAGAAGGCGTCACACTCAGCACGGGCGCACCGCTCGCGTGGCATCACGTCTGCTAAGGTAGTGCCTGGCGGGCGCAGGCGACTGACGTACGTGGTCCCGTCGGACAGTCTAAACGCCGAAATCACAGACGGCTGCACGGCCCTGCGTTTGCAAGGCCGCATGGAGGCCAACCTTGTGCAACGCAGAGGTTTGGCGGTTTGGCAGCCGCACTGGCTTCGGAGACTAAGGCAGGCTCAGATTCCAAAGCCTTCATGGACACCTCCACCTGGCATCAAAAAGCGAAGTGTCATCTTGAAAGGCGTTTGGGCACCGCCGCTCTGCCATCACCACGCCTTGTCCAAGCTGTCGCTCAGCTTTGTCTGAACCTGGCACAAAGGCTCTCCGAGCTGCCCAAGCGGCTGCGGGCTGCGGGCTGCCCACCCGACTGGATTTCTGCGCGAGCAGGGACATTGAACGACTGCACCTGTGACAACTTCTTGATCTCCTTTCTCCCTCCCTCGAAGACAGTTTAAGCGGGGATGCCAAGAGTCGCGCGCGGAGCGGTGGCTCGTCAGGTTGTCCAGCACAGCCTCATGAGGCCCCGTGGTCTGTTCAAACGAACCCGCATGCCCTCAACGATGGAGTTGAGCCCAAGAGGAAGTCTCCATCCACTCCGGACTCCAACCCTGACGGAAGCTGGCACGAGAAACCCCCGTAAAGCATGAGAGAGCACTCTCCCACCAACGGTACAGAAAAGAAAATCGGGGAGAAAGTCGCTTTCGCAGCCCAAGCTCCCGGCCCGAGCTGCAAGGCGCTGCACGGCCACCCGCTCTTCACAACGCAGGGCCAATGCCGCGACCTGAAACAGACCTCCCTCCCCGGCCTTTTCTTCCGGAAGTCTCTTAATTCTAGATTCGGGAGAAGTGAGGATTTCGGGCTTAACCTGTCCAGCAGCACTGCAGTAGTCGGACTTTGTGCGGCATGTTAGATTGGGTGGCTGGCTACCGTGGCTTCCTAGTCTGAGGCTGCGGCCGGTCTGGACTCCGCGATTCGGGCTCGCGCCTTGGGCGAGCGGCACAGTGGCACAGTGCGACTTGCCTTTGGCTTAAGCGCCGGCGTAACCTGCCTCGGCAATGTTGCCGCGGAAGGCCTCAAACGCTGGATCAATGACCTGACAGAAAAAGGTGGCTCAGAGAGGGATGGCTGCAGAACGGCGGGACATAGCTCCCGACGTCTACACATCGCTGGCCAACCACTTCGTCTAGCTCCTTGTATTCATGCTTCAACAGCTACACGACTCTGGAGAGTCTCGTCATTGCGATGCAGGGCCGCAAGTGGCAGGGGAGGTCCTCGAGAGTTGCCACGAACTTTGTCGAGAGAATGAAAGCGAGAAGCGAGTGTCTTGGAAGAAACCCCGAAAGACAACGACTGGTCCCACGCGAAATCCCAAGTGCGAAAGCGGGTGGAAAAAACAAGGCCCCGCGGGCTAGTGACGTGCGGATTACACGAGAAGCCCGACATAGTTCTAGCTGGAATCCCGGGCACGGCAAATCAAACCCGAAGCGACTTCTTCGGACGGACCCGCTAGCTTAGTAAGCCCAAACAATGCTCGACTGAAAGCTGGCACATTCGCGGCCGCAGGTCGTCCTCGCCGCCACCAAGGGCCGCCAAGGTCGGATCCGCGGGATCCAAGCGTGCCGCCACGACGTCCACCTGACACAGGCAGAGCCCGCGGGGCGGTGCGGCTCCCGACCCGACGGGCTTGCGGCGCAAGTCTCCGGCCTCTGACTCCAAGCATTTCTGCAGGAAGAAGAACACGTCGCCACTCACATCCTGCCGTTTTAGGGCGCCCCCATAACCCCTTGGAGCAAGGCTAGTCCGCTGGCCTCGCTGCGCGAGTGCTCACCTGAAGGAAAAAAACTCACACGCAAAGGCATGGCGGGCCTGGCCCCATGGCAGCGGCATGGAAAGTGGCGAGCTAGCCGCTAGTCCGCTCGGCTTCGTGCTTAAGGTCCCTCCGCCGCAGGTGAGAACAATGAGGTCCTCAGAAACACGAACGACACTCCAGCGCTCAAAGGCAGATCTCACAGACCAGGCCTGGCCTCGGAGAGGAGATTCCAGCGATCGCGGGCATACTGCCTGCGACACAGCCAGGGCTGGCGCGGCACACAGAATCGCAACGAAGGGTGGGTCCCTGCTCGCTCCTGACCAAGTCCAGCGGCTTGCGGTACTCGGTATCTTCAACGTCAACTGCTTCTCCCGCCAACCTAGGAAGGCTGCAATCTCTTTGCTTTGCTTTGCTAGGGGCTAGGAGCGGGAGCAGTCCTCCCGCCCCGCACTCTCTCTCTCTCTCTCTCTCTCTCTCTTTCTTTCGCCAGGGCTAGGGTGTAGGGGTTTTACCTCTCTCTCTCTCTCTCTCTTCTTCCGCCGGGCATGAGGGGTTGGTTAGACCCCCCGGCCACTAGGGCCCCCCCATATTTTGTGGGGACTTTGGAGGAGTGTGAAAGTGTTTTTGTTTTCCTTCCCCCCGGTGGATCATACTGACAGTTCAATGAAACCTTAGTTCAGACAGCTAAGCCGGACCACTCATGGTCCCCCGGGTTTGCGAAAACAGGTGTCTTTGCAGTCCTAGTTGGGCTGATCTGTGCTTTCCTTCATAGCAAGTACAGTAACACAGAATACGGAATGTACGACGAGCATAAAGATGCCACGAACCACACTTCTCCTCGCACGATCGCCCTTCTTCTTGTTACAAGCTTTTGGTAATGTAACTAAAACAGCTAGGGCCCGCACTCAAAAACACCAAAGCCAACCTCCCAAGTTGCTAAGTTGCCAAGCTTGTAGCATCAGGAGCTACTGTCACTTCGTTGGGCTTCTAGGTCGTCGTGATCAACACAGTAGGCCAAAACAAAAGGATAGCATAGCCAAGCATATATTATATGCAGAGCGACGACCTATTGGCATTTCTCGTAGCTATACTGTGCTCCTCCCGGGTATTTCAAGCAACGAAAACGAACAACGAAGCAAAGTCAGGTGTATTACTGAGAATCATTCCCCGGGGCCAGCATAGTTCTGTACTACCGCTTCAGTACTATGGCATCAAGACTGTTCTTTTGGAAAAGGGTTCGAGGAAAGTCTAGACGAAGACATATGCGACAACGTTACAGTCAGGTGCCTCTGTGCTGTCAAGTCTACAGGAGTGCTCCACACTCCCAAAGCATGGGCTTGGCTACGTTATTGCAGGGGCCAGAGGGGAGAAACAGTGACGGCAAGGCTATGGAAGACACAAGTAAAGTAACTATCCCCCGAGTCCCCTGCATTCCGGAAGGCTCTCACATTGCACTCTCAGAGGTTCTCGAGGGCATGGTGCGCGAAGAGGCGCCGTCGCCGGTGACTCCCATCGGAAGAGGGGCTTCGCGGTCGTCTGGTCCCCCGTCCGCGTGGGCTGGGACTGCTGCTCTCTGGTGTCCAGTCTTGGTAGATAGCAGTGCTCCCCAGGCCCTGGTAGATAGCAGAACTCCCCAGGCCATGGTGGCGGTCCATGTTCCACCACTGTTCCCCATTGCTGGCATTGGGGAGACCGTGCCTTTCTTCAGGTATCCCCCGTGACACAGCGCGGAGCAGCAACATCGCTGCTTCTTGCACTTGGGGCAGTCTTGCTGTGGGCCAGGTCTCCACTTCCCCACTCCATTCGCGCAGCTGGAGCACGGCCAGTTGCCAGTTTTCCAGGTTGGGCGGTCTTTCCACCAGCACTGACTCCTGTCCCCCGGTTGCCATCATGACGACGTCCGACGGGTGAGTCAGGTGTCCCCCGCTGAGGACATGTTCCAGAGCTTCGGCCACCGCGATCATCTGCGCCCAATCTGCAGTTGTTGTCCGGCCATCCAGAACGCTGTTCAAAGTGCGCCGCAGTGGGTCTCTCTCTCTCTCTCTCTCTCTCTCTCTCTCTCTCTCTCTCGGCACTTAATTAAACTTCAGGATAGCTGCAGTTTAAGGCCGAGGCCCGTGACAAACTCGCATCTTTGCTGACCTGTCTCATCAAAAAGGGTTCTGAATCTTCCACCTGCGAGGTTGTGAGGGGGGGGGGGCAAAACGCGGGCCTCGCCTCAACTTGGAAACCCAATCTGCCTTCCATGCAACATGCTACAGGTTTCTGTCAAGTTTACACAACTTGCTTCTTCGATCTTAACTTTCGTCGTGTCTCTGACGATACGTGCTGCAGGGAGCCTGCGCTTGAGTGTCATATCTCTGGGAAGCTTTGCTAAGTATCTCTTCTGCGGAGCTCAGAGAAAGGCTTCAAGAGCCGGGAGGGACAAAGCGCGAGGCGCACAGACTTCCACGAGACTTCCCAGGCTTCGAAGAACTTTTAATAGCTACGAACACCACCATTCTCTCAAACCTGAAGCTAAGGCAACCTTTCACAGTGTGCCAAGCAAGGAAGGTCGAGGCGCAGCTACTTCGAGGCCAAGTCCATGCACGTCCTGGACCTTTTGCAAATTGAGGGCGCGGCATGCACCACCTGTGCTTTTTCTGACGATCGTACTGCTATGCGGCGAGGTGCCTCTTACTTGCCAGTGCAGTGCCGGCTTTATTGCGGAGCTGGGTTGGCGTGCGGCTGTAAACACAGCTACTTCAAGCAGCCTGGAATACAGCGGAAGAAGCAGTGCCGTCGTGCACATGTTGTCCTGGAGGCAGGGTGCTTGGGGTTGCTCCAGGTCAACACCACTAGCGGTGTGAGACTGAGACGTTCGAGTTAAAAAGAGGGCAGGTGCACCGCTGTGCAGCGCAAAACACGATGCAGGTGCAGTTATATCTTCCTGGACATGTAAGACTATGCTGCCCACGGCCGCATCCTGACACTTGCAGAACTGTGACACGTGTAGATCATTGACGGCACTGGCTTCTGAAAAACTGGAAGCTCAAGCTTTCTTGGCGTCCCATTTCCCTTCGATCTTCATCAGCTCAATCATCCATTTAACCCTTAGTTCCACATGGCAAAGAGATCGCGGCGTCCGAGGCATAAACCCTTCCGGCTTCGACCGCATGGCTGGCTGCGCTGTCTTTGCCGGGTGGCACTTCGATGCCGGCAGCGGAGGCCGGCGGCGCGTCGCGCTCGCAGAGCGTCTTCCTCTGCTCTGGCGAGGCATCGCCTGGAGCGCGCCCCAGCAGGCTCCAGGCAGTCTGAGAGCGTCCCCCCGCACGGCCCCGCCGGGCCGGGCCTAGCACCAGGCCCTCAGACTGCACGATGCCCTCCTTCGAGGGCATGGCCCGCATGCCAAGCTTCACGGTCTGCTGAAGCATCTCGGACAGCGGGTTCGTTAACACGTGGCGAGAGCTCGAGGCTCGAGCTGTGCACCAGGGCTCGGGCCCAGCCGTGGTATTGCATCAAGGTCTGCTGATACGCCTCCACCCCCATGCGCCAAGCAAGAGAATGCAAGAGAGCGGCGTGCGCTCGCCCGCCTCCACGGCCGGGTTGCCACCAGACTCCGGGGTGAAGATGAGCTTGATCATGGTCAAGAAGAACTCCACGCCCCTGCAGGTGCTGAAGTGGGAGAAAACCGAAAACTGCCGCTGCTAGCTGCTAGGCCCTTTGGGCAGCTTGCAGTTTTTGGTCCTCAGCAGCCAGGTGATCTTCTCGATGCCCACGTGAGAAGCCGGCAGCTGCCTGAATCTGAAGCTTTTACAAAAAACCGACCAAAACGCAAGGCGGCGCAGAGAGCGGCCGCCGCTCGGCGTTGAGGAGCTGGCAAGTAGGCGGTCAGCGTCTTTCGCTCCTCTGGAGCTTCCAGGTAAACCGCCTCCGCTCAAAGCAAGAAGCGCGCGCTCCGCGGCTCCCCGGCTCTTCTTTGGGCTCCCGGCTTTGGATTTGCCGAGATTGTGCTCGATGTCGCCCACGACCACGCTTGCCGCTCGACCGAGCTTGGAGAGCATATCTCCTGAGCGACGAGCAACAAGGGCGAACTCACCCTTGCTCCCAGGCGTGCAAAGGTCTTGCAGGAAGCCCCACCTCCCCGGAAGAATCCAATTCTGCCCGACAAGAACCCTTCAATGGACTACTTGTCCAACCGACTGCGGAAACCTGGTGTACCTTTGGAGGGGGGGGGGGGCGGGGGGCCTGGTGAATTACGAATCCTGTTCTTGGAGCCTGATGTCTCTTTACAAGACGAGGCGCTGTAGAGCTCGCAAGCCTGGGAAGCAGATAAGTGTGCGGGCTTAGGCTTCGAGCATTCCTTGGACCTTTCTACAAAGGCTGAAGACGGAAATGGCTAGTGCTGACAAGCAGCTTCGAAGAACTTGTCTAAGATGACATCTCGCATCTTGCCGCCTTCTCTGATCTCGCAGTCCCGAAATTCTTGGCTGGCAATGACTCGGGAGTTTCGTGCTTGAGGGAATCTTAGTGGTAAAGCCCAACCCCGCCGCCCCAGCCCACCAAAAAAAACACACAGACCCTTCGATAATAGTTTGAGATGCTTTTTAACGAAACTCTTGCCAAGGCTTTACCGGATCTTCTCTTGCCAAGGCTCTCTCGAGCAGCTGTCCGAACCTGGAAGAATTGAAAAACAAAACGCAAAAGCCTGGCTTTTTGGTAAGGAACATGCAATGACCATGTTTGGGGGTCTTTGCAGGCTTTCGCCGTGTTACATGGCTTCATGAGGTTTATCAGGGATTATGGACAACGTGTTCCGGTGCGTAGCTTCAGTCACCTCGGCATCAAGAAGAGCCCCGCCCCTTTCTTCAATTGAGAGGCCGTGTGTCATGACGAACGACACGTGCTGGAGTCGGCTCTGTTGCTGCTGGAACTGGAGATTCTGTGGGTGCTTTGAGCACTGCAGTCGGCACCTGGCGTCCGAATGCTGGATAGAAGTGCCAACTCACTTCAGGATAGCGGGGGAACCTTACATGTTGCCGGCCTCGGCGACTACGTAGCCCATTTCTTTGGCTGGGTCCTCTTCCTCTGCCAGGACCTGGTGTGTGCTGACTTGATCCTCAGCAGCGATGCGAAGCGAAAAGAAACGACCAGATCCCCATCCTTCACTCAAAGCCGAGGGCTTGTTCAACCTGCAGCCTGGCATCGTCAGACCGCGGAGGCCACGGCGGTGGCATGTGCTGGGTTAGCTAAACCGCACAGCAGTTAGAGAGGCGTTGCAGGGCCTTGCAAAAGTTGCGGTGCAGAGAAACGTCTTCACAGATTTGCGAAGCACTGCAAACTTGTGCATCTGCTGCATGAGGGTGCCAGCAGCTGTTAGAGAGCACAATGATTGAGCTTTCGCGAAGGAAGCTTTTCTTGGCGTGCATGAGTAGTCACATGCCTGCGAAGTATGCCTTCTCAAGATCGATTCGCACGGGAGGACAAGGCTATGGCAACAAAGGCTTTGTTGATGCCATAGCAAAGCCACATTGTTGTCTGAATCGAAGGAGGAGCTATTCAAAAGAGCAGGACCGCGTGCCGTCCAACACAAGCAACCCGAATGTTCGACATTCCAGTTCCCAGGCGTGCCCGTTTTGTCCCGGTTTCTGTTTCTGGCATCAAGCCCTCTCAGCTTCTCTGGAAAGCCTCGCAAAGAGCAGGACATGAAGGGAGGCTTGGACGAACCGTTCTCAAACCCGGCCTCCATGAAATTGAAGATTGACGGTGTCCAGCCTCCGAAATGACACTTCTGAGCCCTCCATCTGAAGCGGGCGGGCGTGGGGTTGGGGCCCAACCGGTGCGGTTCGCCATCTGGGGCGCCGCGCAACATCTCTGACCAGCCTCGGGCTTCTAATTCTATCATCGAAACCACCAGCAATGACCGCTGAGCCCTGGACTCTCGCCTCCTCCCCGAAGTACCCGGGCCGGTACTGGACAGTGCCTGGATCCTCCTCCTCCTCGGTGAATCCGAGAATGAATGAAACACAACACGGCAAAGCAAACACCCTGGAGTCTGCTAAGGCTTTGCTGGGTCGAGGTGCTCAAGGTAGGAAATTTGGCTATGTTCAGCCAGCCGCCTAACGCATGCATGCATGCATGCTTTCATGCATGTGCGTGTGCGTGTGTGTCTCTGGATATGTCCTTTGTCTTTTGTGGTAGAAGCTTCCGCATCTCGAACGACACGTAAAGCAGATACCGTGGTCCGGCTGTGCTGCTTGCAGCTACGTGGTCCCACCGCGGCGTCACAACGACGCTTCATCATCTCACCGATTGCAACAAAAGGTTGCGTGACACACAAGCCACTCACGAAGGCAGCGCAAAGCCAAGCTGGGCTAAGGTGTGGTTCGAGCGCGTGGTGTTATCCTGCTGTGTATGCCACCAATCTGTCCGCAACAACTCCTGGGTACTGTAGGTTCCGGCGGGTAAAAAGTATAGAGTGTAAGCCGATGAAATCGGCTCCTCGGTCTTCGACAAGACCGATAAAGATGATCTGGTCCCAGAGGCGGGTAGCATCATGCACACATAACCCTGTATACGCCTACATGTATCAGTATCAAAGAACACAGACACAGACACATACATACGGACATGATACATACATACATACGTACATGCAGACAGACAGACAGACAGACAGACCGACGGACGGACGGACGTCCGTTACACAAACAAAAAGAGAGGAAGAGAGAGTGAGATAGATGTGTACATGGACGGATAGCCGCATGAATAGACATGTGCTGCTTCTGACACATACATGATCAGGAGCCCAAGCCCTGCGTTGCGTTGACGGAGTCTTCTCTTCCAAGGGCTGGGCCTCCTCGGTCTCCCTGGCGGCATCGTACTGGCCTCGGAGCTTCCAATCGCGAAGCCAAACGCTGTGGTCCGAGAATTCTTGCACAGGCTTCATATTATCGCAAGCTTCCAGCACTTCGAGAGGAAGGAACGAGGCAGGAAAGAGGAGAGCTGCAAAGACTCAGGCCAGGTGATCCAGCCACTGAGGCCTCGCACTCTCTCGCAGCCAGAAGGGCCGCCAGCCGTCGCCGAAGGAGATCACACATACACAAAACACCTGTGATCCACGGTGCCGAGCAGACTGTCTCAGCAGTGCTTTGGCACAGCATCAGCACTTCTGACATGCTATCGTGTGTTGACGCACTGCCAGCTGTGGGCGCACCATGCGGCTGCTCAGTCGCGCGATGCCGGTCTTCAAGACTAACTCCCAAGAGTATCTGGGTCAGTACTGCAGGGTGGGGCAGAAGCTGAAGGACTGGCTGGGCTCTGTCTCTGCCATTCATAGAAGCTCTCAGAGCCAAGCACCAAGCTCGCGTAGTGTCGAGGATGCTCCAAAAGTCTCAGTGACAGCTCCCAACAGCTTTTTCCTTTCCTTCGCGATCAGCCTCGCGGCCTCGCTGGTGCTCGCAACACGTCGGAGAAGGAACGGCATTGCATCTCGGAGAGCTTTTTGCTCATCTCCTTGGAGTCGTCCGGAAGTCCTTCGAAGTCCTTCCCGCGAGCTTTCTCGCTGTCTCGATCTGTCTTCGCCTATCCCAGCAGGCGGGAAATCGCGGACTCGATGTCCCAGTTGGATGCCTCCAGGGCACTCCGCGCCATCGCATCTGGGAAGCCCATGGACGTTACCTGATCCACGAGCTGCTGCTGCATCGCTGGCGTTACAGCTGGAGCAGCTGGAGCTTGCTGGAAGCTCGCAGGTCCAGAGCCAGACGCTTGCTGGACGAAATTTGCTATGTCCGGAAGCTCTGCAGCACCGATGCCGCCATGCTGCTTTGCAAAGTCCAAAGCAACCTGCTGAGGATTATCACCGCGGTTCCAAGATATGGTCAAGCGGCGTCCGTCTGCCACTTCAACAGGGAAGTTGAAGTCTTTTGCATAGCCCGGACTCGGACCGTTGCCCTGGCTGCCCTGCATGGCCTGCATCACAAACGCCACGACGTCACCTCGAACAACGGTGAGATTTCGTGCTGTCCGTGCTGCTGGCTCACAAATGCTCAGGGGGGCCTGTGTGACGCGGATCCAGCTGGTTCTCCCTGCCAACACCCCAAGCAAAGCCGCTCAAGACGCGAGCACGAAGCAAGATCTTCGCACCGCAATGGCACCTGATGAATCGCTCTGCGACGACTTTCGGTTCTTCGCCCCGATTCCAGGATAGAGAGAACTTCTGTGAGCCGAAGTCCACCGGGAAGGTGAAGTCAAAACTACCACTGCAGCCGCCACCTTGGCCTTCGCGCAAGCAAGGTTGCTGAAAAGATTCGCAAATGCGGCCCTTGTGCCTGGCATCGGCATCGCTGGTGCTCGCGTTGCAGCGAGAGCCGCCGCACGTGCGCCGAAGTCCTCCCTGACCACCTGAGGGCGCACCGAACGCAGACGTTCCTCCCGTTTTCTGTTTTCCGCGGCGCCTGTGGCGCTGCGCGTGCCGGGCTCCGAGTCCAGATGCTGCAGCTGCCGTCGCCGCAGGCCACGGCCAAGTCACCGTTGGAGAGGAAGCCGAGGCCGTAGACCTCAAAGAAGGATACTCACCGAATCTTCGGCTGAAATATACTGACGGCCTAAGCTCCTCGCCTCGGCGCAAACTTGGAAGCTGCCCTTCTGGGATAGGGATGTGCCTCGTGATGCAATCTGACAAAGGGTGACTCTGCATACGTAGATTCCTAGGTGCGCCTTCGTGTGCAAGGATGAAGACTTGGCCGTCGGAGGTCCCAGCAGCGAGCTCGCCGGTCTCTCGTCGCGACAAAGCAAGCACATAGGACCTGAGACAACAGTAGAGACGAACAGAATTCGGGACCACAGTGTGACCCAGGCTCTTTGGCCAAGGCGCTCGGCCACCTGTCGCTCAGCCACAGCCTGGCCTGCAAGATAGAGAGGTCCCTCTTCTGACGGTTTTTCAGTTGGGGATCTCCCTGCCATGTGGTCTGCCGCTCGTTGCGTAAGTCATGAGGTCACTGCCTGCCGCTGTGTCCCAGAGGCGCACCACACCATCATTTCCAGCAGCTGCCACCAGTGCACCACTGCAGGCACAAAGCGCGCGCACCACCTGCTTAAAACTGTCAGCATGGTCAGCCCCTGACAGCTGGCACAGGTTTGACAAACTGGGACCTGTTTCGCCGGTATGCTGCGAAGCTTCTGGCCATCTCGCCAAATGCCGATGGTCTGATCGCCACCTTGGCTTGACATGATACGTCGGCATCTCAGCTGAAGCTTCTGGGCTCCGCACTTCCGCTTGCAACGTCTCCGGTGTCCAGGCCAGCAACAGCGTTAATTGCGATGTCATGGCCCGTCATGATGACTGGCAACTGGTTTCCCTTCCACACTCGCACCGTCTTATCCCAGCCACCTGATATCAGATGGCCATCTGAAGTACGACCAAGCGCAGACACCACATGGACATTCGTACCCTGGATGTTCTCGCCGTGACCTCAGGACAAACACGGGAGCAGGTTTCAGTGCTTCCAGACTTTGCATGAGTCGGCCTTTCAGGGTGTCCACGGCTTCCCCGTTTCTCCAGAGGATGATGGAGCCGTCGCGGCCCGCCGAGACCAGGTCCACGGAGTCGTCGCCACGGCAGAGAGCAAGCACGCCGTCAACTCCAGCTCGGCGCTGGTGCCCCGACAGAACCCTCACTCCAGCATTGGGCGGATCACAAAGGTGAACTAGGTTATCCTCAGCCGGGCCGGGCGACACAATGCTCTGTCTGACAGCGCAATGCTTCTTTGCCACTGCGTCTGAGCTGCCATTCCAGCGAAGGCCACTGAGCCGCCTTTCAGCGCCACCACGCACCGAACCTCGCCTCGACAGAAAGAGCACACTCTTCCTCTTAGCAACCTCCGCCCGCGGGGCTGCACGTCTCGGGGGGCGCAAGCCGCGCCTTCTGCCCGAAACTCCGCGGAGAGCTGAAAGTCGCCGCAGAGCGCGGCCAAGGCCTCGAGGACCTCCTCCGCGGAGGCCTCGTAGCGACGAGTCGCAGGCGGCGAAGGTCGGGGCTACCGCTCCGCCCTTGCACACCTTCACCTGCTCCGCTGGCCTCTCTGCAGGGACCTGATGTAAAGACCACGCATCAAGGGAGAGACTGCGCTTCCGGCCGGAAAGGGCGGCCTCCAGATGCTCTGCAGTCTTCTTGAAGCCAGCAGCGAGGAGGAGGTCTTCAGCACCGGGACAGCTCAAGGCCTTACCTTGGCGACTCACGCTTGCCTCATGATTCATCTGGTTGGCCTGTCTTGGTACCTGGCTGATCTTTGGGTTCGCGAGTTTCACCTTCCGAAACTTCTCCTCAACTGCCGACCCCAGCTGGCGGGGGGGGGGCGCGAGGGGCAAGGGCATTCCGACACTTGTCCTCCAACCTCTTAGCCCTCTGTGCGCAAGTACCACAGCAGTGTAGAAAATGTAGACACCCTTGTACCTTTGGCCTGGACCTCCCCAATGTTCCTACCAGTTGCCACGCTTTTCCTGTGTCGGTTGTAGCGGCGTCTTGTAGTTACGTGAAGCACAGCTGACACGCAACATTTGCGAGGGGTCCTCAGCCGGATTCTTCACCTCGGGAGCCACATCACATTGGCGAACGGTCTAGAGTCTAGACGCATGAAGCGAGGCAGCGAAGCTGCAGACGAAGGGCTAGATTGTTGAGCAGGGTTGACAGCACACCGATGGAGCCCGCTTCTGCAAGCGTTGCAGTGTTCGCCTGCAGGGTCGCGACTGCAGCGGCAGCCGGACTAACCTGCTGGTTGGCCTGCACAGGAGCAGCAAAATCTGGAGTACCTCAAAGCTCGTCTCCTTTTGGGCGGTGGCCTGGTTGGGCTCCATGGACAAGGCCAGTGCAGCTGCCAAGTCCTCCTCCATCTCGCGAGCTGGAGCCGTTTCAACGGCGCACTGCGAGCACTGGGCCCAAAAGATCAAGCTTCGGGCGCTTCGGGTGCTTCGGTCTTCGTTTTGCACTCAGCCAGTGGTTGGATCTACAAAAAGCACAGGGTATCTCGAGTCTAGTAAGATCAGTGGTGCTGCGGTCCCTAGTGTATGTCATGTCATTGGCTCAAGATTTCAATGCCTTGGAGCCGCGAAACACCACACGCCTGCAGCGCTCCCACGAGGCTTTCTTTCCATTTGTGGGAGGTTTATCGCACGCGCTCTACCAAGGCAGCTGCGCCAGCTTCAATAACAAGACCTGTGCGCTGTGCCATGCGAGTGGTGGTCAGGACGGTCAACTCTGCTTGCGGCCACGCGATGACCTCTTTCGCCATCGTGCAGAATGGTGCTTCATGATGCTGTACTAATTACAGTGTTTTGTGATATGTGGTTTGGTAACTCCATTGGGGGTGTCTTTGGCGGGTCGTGAGGGGCGTCCTCAGACTTATTCCGGCAGGGGACGGACGTTATTCTTCCAAGACGTAGGGTACGTTTCGAATAATTTGCTGTATTTTGGGTGCGCGGCATCTGCTTTTGGGTGTTTGTTTGCTGTTTGTGTGTGTGTGTCTTTAGGTCCAGAATTGCTGAGTTGCTACCCCAGCGCCCACACAGGGAGGGTTTCGACCCTGACCCTAAACCCCAAGCCCAGAAGCCCTAAAGCCGTAAGCCCAGAAACTCTGAACCCGAAAAAAACCTAACTCAGAAACCGTAAACCCCCAACCCAGAAACCCTGAACTCAGAAACCTAAACCCAGAAACCCGAACCCAGAAACCCTAAACCGAGAAACGTCCGGAATCCCTAAACCTGCCCTAAACCGCTAAACCCTGAACCGAGAAACCCTAAATCCAGATACCCTAGATTCAAAAACCCGAAACCCGTGAACCAACGACCCTGAACCTAGAAGTTCGGACGCAGGTTGCCACTCGCCGAAACCGTGTTGCCAGCTACACGATTTGGAATACTATTCTGCACGTCCCTCCCCCCCCTCGATGTCCTCTTTCTTGAGCACATGTGTCAACAATCATAGTTCCGCAAAAAGTATTCCGCCACCTTACCCTCCCTAGAGACGCCCCTCATGTTGCACTGGAATGGCCTCTCGCAAGTGAATGCTGGCCCTGCACAGTATGACCACTCTCCAGCCTTACACGTTCAAGTTTATTGGTCCGAAGCTGGCTCCGGGGTCAAAGTTATTTGAATCCTTCCACACAGTCAACTTTCCCAAGTTCATGCGGATATGCAACCAACGATTTGAATACATGGCCTCTCGCGGTCATTTTGGTATATCTTCTCCAAACCCCCCTGCCCTTGATCAGCAATCTAGCAGGCGCGACAATGAGAACGCTATTACACACCTTGCCCTCCTGGTCCCTGTTTCCTAAGCCCCACGCTGCTAAACTCCTCTGTGAACGTGGACCAGTTAAGTTTTGTGATCTGTCACTAGACGGTGTAAAATGCTTATGCATGATTACGCTTTAATATGCAGGCTTTCAGTCAGCGTCCTGTGTCACTGCAGCCTGGATCTCACTTCCACCCTTTCTGGTGAAGGCAAATCTGGTCAAGCGAGAACACTGCTACGAAGGACGGAGTCGCTGACCGCCCGCTGCCTTTTCCGACCGGCTGCGAAATCGTATCACCACAGATCATCTCGAAAGGGGAGGCTTTGGTCCATGTGATCTACACGACCCGAGAGCTTCAGTCTGTCCTCAGGGCCTCCGCCTCAACTTTCGCACCCAGGAGCTCTTCGGCGGTCGAGGAATTCCAGGGTCTGGTCTCCAGGCTCCGACGTGGCTCTGAGCTGTCTCCGTCTGGTTTCTTTCAGGGAGTCCAGGCTGCATAGGCCGCCTACCAGCAGGCCCAGGCTGAGGCAGCAGATTCCAGCAATCTCTAGCGGAGAGTCCCGCCGCTTCAGGCCCAGCGCCTGGCAGAACGGCGAGTTGCTGAAGGCCAGCACCAAAGCTACGGCGGTGAGCGGCTGCAAAGTGCCCAACAACACAGCGACCAGAGGCGACCTGAGGCCGGCGTTCGTGCCAACGGTGGCCCACTGAAAGCCGGTGGTGATGAAGATGCTTCCTAGCAGGAGGGAAGCAGATGTCGAGTCTGCCCAAAACTGCAAGCAGCAAAGATGCCTCGCCTCGTCTGTGAGAACGATCGGCGGAACCACTTCAAGCACTGCCAGGAGCAGCGCTGTCGTTACCTGGCACAAAGTCATCTTGAAAGCATGCGAAAGCGTGAATGCATACGAATCGGGGCCCCTTGATTTTTTGTCTTCTGGCGCGCTCGGTCGACATGGCAGTGCGCTGCAAAAGTGTATCACCTTGGCCAAGCAGAGCGAATCAGGAGTGAGGAGGGAGAGTAAGGAGGAGAGTGAGAGTGAGGGTGAGAGTGAGGGTGAGGGTGAGAGAGAGGGAGAGGGTGAGGGTGAGAGTGAGAGTGAGGAGTGAGGGTGAGAAGTGAGAAGTGAGAGTGAGGAGTGAGGGGTGAGAAGTGAGGGTGAGGGTGAGAGTGAGAGTGAGGAGTGAGGAGTGCGGGTGAGAAGTGAGAAGTGAGAGTGAGGAGTGAGGGGTGAGAAGTGAGAAGTGAGAGTGAGGAGTGAGGGGTGAGAAGTGAGGGTGAGGGTGAGAGTGAGAGTGAGGAGTGAGGAGTGAGGGTGAGAAGGACAGCTGCAGATGCTACCACGTCCAGCACAACACACTCCGACCGAGAACTCCAGCAAAGAAAAAGCTACCTGGCCTGGAAGTCGATCAGTCGGACCGTGCCCATACTGGGACGTGGTCAAAAGGGACCGTGGCGGCCTGGCGAGCTCGCGAAAACAAACCATCTGCACATGTCAGGCTACAACTTCCAGCACAACAGACACTCTGACCGAGAACCCCAGCAAAGAGAGAAGCCACCGGGCCTGGAAATCAATCAGTCGGACCGTGCCCATACTGGGACGTGGTCAAAAGGGACCGTGGCGGCCTGGCGAGCTCGCGAAAACAAACCATCTGCACATGTCAGGCTACAACTTCCAGCACAACAGACACTCTGACCGAGAACCCCAGCAAAGAGAGAAGCCACCGGGCCTGGAAGTCGATCAATCGGAGTGAGCAGCAGCAGGCCGCTGCATCCTCCTCTTAGCTGCTGCAGGCGGTGCCTCCTGCTGGGAGGCCGATCGTTTCGGCGACCGAACAGTAGGATCCTCGCCAGGGGCCGTCAGGTCGGGGTCCTTGTCCATGAGCTCCTTGAGCTTCAGTTTTGTCATGACCTGCTTGCGGCGATCCACCGGCAGATCCTTGAACTTGATGAAGTACATAGGAAAGACGTAGCTTGCACCATGGTTGGCTTTGGAGGCATAGACCTGCTTGAGGTTCTTGCTGTAGGCCATGTAAACGCGGCCTCGCGTCAGGCGAAACCAATCCGCAGCTGCTGTCGCTCGGAAGCACATGTCTCTGCATTGCTCCCAGTCCTCTTGATTCCGGACAGTCCGATAGGCCCAGTGGGATAAGGGCGTGTTGGCGCACGGATCCACCGGGTACAGGGTGTTCGCTGAGCGCAAAGAGGACCAGGCATGGCACCAGGCTCGCCAATTGCTACGCAGGAGCTCTTTTCGCTTGTCTGGACTCATGGCCAGCATGTCCCCTAGACATGCATGCAGGACATCCAGAGCTTCCGGCAAGTAGGTTTCGAAGAGCTTCGGCACTTTCTCCTTGTCGGAGCTGCGCGGGCTTCGCCGCGGCCACAGGCTGGCATCTCGCAAGACGAGGCCTGGGTGGAGCTTCTGCATACTCCCGTGTACCAACTGCTCCAGTTCCCATGCCTCACGGTCGCTACGGAGTAGGACCACATGAAGTAACTGGAGCTTGGCATCCGGGATGAGGCAACGGTTCTTATAACCGGTCATGAGGCCAGCCGCCGGCCCCCCTCGCAGCCAGTTGCTGATGCTCATGGACGTTTTGCCCAGCTTCAGCAGCTTGGCTCCTGAAGCATCCGCGCCCTGTGCACACACTATGTGCACGAACCCCAGCGGACCATCTGGATTCCCCAGGGCAGTGGCTATGCGCGTGGCTGCGGTCTCTAGGAGCATTGCTGGCTGGGGAAGTCGAAGGGTGCTGTGGAGGCACGCTCGAATCTCCCGGCAGCGTGTTGCCAGCTCCAAGTTCGGTCGCTCCCATGGCATACAGAAGCTTTCCCGGAGCAGGTGCAGCGCCGTGTCGAGGTCGTGGCCGGGCACCTGTGCGCGGACGACGCGTCACAACTTCTAAGCAGAGTCAGCAGCAGATTTCGGTCTGCCGAAATCTCTCGGAATCTGTCGAAATCTGGCGATCCCCTCCCCTCTCTCGTCTGGCGAAATGTGGCGAAACCTCTCGGAATCTGTCGAAATCTGACGAAACCCTCCCCTCCATCTGGCGAAATCTCTCGGAATCTGGTGAAATCTGGCGATCCCATCCCCTCTCTCGTCTGGCGAAATATGGCGAAATCTAGCGATCCCCTCCCCTCTCTCGTCTGGCCAAATCTGGCGAAATCTAGCGAAATCTGTCACGAATCTGGCGGAGTCTGGCGAACCTCCCCCCACTCATCTGTCGAAATCTGGCGAAATCTGGCGAAACCCTCCCCACTCGTCTGCCGAAATCTGGCGAAGTCTGGCGACAATCTGTCACAGTCTGGCGAGTTTGGCGAACCCCAGCAACCACGTGTTTTGTACTTCCTGGCCTGGACGTCGAAGTCCCTCACGTCACGGAGTCGCAGAAACTCCGGGTGTACGGGAAGCAGGTCCAAATCCAGTAAGGATTTCAACTGGCCAGGCATGAGGAGTCGGCCCCCTGGGATGTCATCGAACTGCCGTAGTTGCTGTTCGATCGCCGTCGGCAGTCGAGCCATATCCAAGGCTGCCACTTGCCCGTAGGCGAGCTCGAGGAAGAGCCTCAGAACAGAGTATGGCGGCTCTGCCGCCATTTCGCAGGTTCTGTAGACGAATTCCTGCGGTGGCTCTTCCTGAGCCGCCTCTTCCTCTTTCACCTCCAGGACCTCGTCTCTGGGGAGCAGTGCCGCGACTTGCGGAAGTGGCACGGACCTGGCGGCGCCGACTCTCCACAGAAGAGTCTCGTTCTGCTTCCTCAGGACCTCGTTTTCAACTTCTAGCCAGCAGAGTCAGCAGCAGATTTCGGTCTGCCGAAATCTCTCGGAATCTGTCGAAATCTGGCGATCCCCTCCCCTCTCTCGTCTGGCGAAATATGGCGAAATCTAGCGATCCCCTCCCCTCTCTCGTCTGGCCAAATCTGGCGAAATCTAGCGAAATCTGTCACGAATCTGGCGGAGTCTGGCGAACCTCCCCCCACTCATCTGTCGAAATCTGGCGAAATCTGGCGAAACCCTCCCCACTCGTCTGCCGAAATCTGGCGAAGTCTGGCGACAATCTGTCACAGTCTGGCGAGTTTGGCGCGAACCCCAGCAACCACGTGTTTTGTACTTCCTGGCCTGGACGTCGAAGTCCCTCACGTCACGGAGTCGCAGAAACTCCGGGTGTACGGGAAGCAGGTCCAAATCCAGTAAGGATTTCAACTGGCCAGGCATGAGGAGTCGGCCCCCTGGGATGTCATCGAACTGCCGTAGTTGCTGTTCGATCGCCGTCGGCAGTCGAGCCATATCCAAGGCTGCCACTTGCCCGTAGGCGAGCTCGAGGAAGAGCCTCAGAACAGAGTATGGCGGCTCTGCCGCCATTTCGCAGGTTCTGTAGACGAATTCCTGCGGTGGCTCTTCCTGAGCCGCCTCTTCCTCTTTCACCTCCAGGACCTCGTCTCTGGGGAGCAGTGCCGCGACTTGCGGAAGTGGCACGGACGGGGCGGCGCCGACTCTCGAGAGAAGAGTCTCGTTCTGCTTCCTCAGGACCTCGTTTTCAACTTCTAGCCAGCAGAGTCAGCAGCAGATTTCGGTCTGCCGAAATCTCTCGGAATCTGTCGAAATCTGGCGATCCCCTCCCCTCTCTCGTCTGGCGAAATATGGCGAAATCTAGCGATCCCCTTCCCTCTCTCGTCTGGCCAAATCTGGCGAAATCTAGCGAAATCTGTCACGAATCTGGCGGAGTCTGGCGAACTCCTCCCCCATCTGTCGAAATCTGGCGAAATCTGGCGAAACCCTCCCCACTCGTCTGCCGAAATCTGCGAAATCTGGCGAAAGTCTGGCGAAATCTGTCACAGTCTGGCGAGTTTGGCGCGAACCCCAGCAACCACGTGTTTTGCACTTCCTGGCCTGGACGTCGAAGTCCCTCACGTCACGGAGTCGCAGAAACTCCGGGTGTACGGGAAGCAGGTCCAAATCCAGTGAGGATTTCAACTGGCCAGGCATGAGGAGTCGGCCCCCTGGGATGTCATCGAACTGCCGTAGTTGCTGTTCGATCGCCGTCGGCAGTCGAGCCATATCCGAGGCTGCCACTTGCCCGTAGGCGAGCTCGAGGAAGAGCCTCAGAACAGAGTATGGCGGCTCTGCCGCCATTTCGCAGGTTCTGTAGACGAATTCCTGCGGTGGCTCTTCCTGAGCCGCCTCTTCCTCTTTCACCTCCAGGACCTCGTCTCTGGGGAGCAGTGCCGCGACTTGCGGAAGTGGCACGGACGGGGCGGCGCCGACTCTCGAGAGAAGAGTCTCGTTCTGCTTCCTCAGGACCTCGTTTTCAACTTCTAGCCAGCAGAGTCAGCAGCAGATTTCGGTCTGCCGAAATCTCTCGGAATCTGTCGAAATCTGGCGATCCCCTCCCCTCTCTCGTCTGGCGAAATATGGCGAAATCTAGCGATCCCCTCCCCTCTCTCGTCTGGCCAAATCTGGCGAAATCTAGCGAAATCTGTCACGAATCTGGCGGAGTCTGGCGAACCTCCCCCCACTCATCTGTCGAAATCTGGCGAAATCTGGCGAAACCCTCCCCACTCGTCTGCCGAAATCTGGCGAAGTCTGGCGACAATCTGTCAAGTCTGGCGAGTTTGGCGCGAACCCCAGCAACCACGTGTTTTGTACTTCCTGGCCTGGACGTCGAAGTCCCTCACGTCACGGAGTCGCAGAAACTCCGGGTGTACGGGAAGCAGGTCCAAATCCAGTAAGGATTTCAACTGGCCAGGCATGAGGAGTCGGCCCCTGGGATGTCATCGAACTGCCGTAGTTGCTGTTCGATCGCCGTCGGCAGTCGAGCCATATCCAAGGCTGCCACTTGCCCGTAGGCGAGCTCGAGGAAGAGCCTCAGAACAGAGTATGGCGGCTCTGCCGCCATTTCGCAGGTTCTGTAGACGAATTCCTGCGGTGGCTCTTCCTGAGCCGCCTCTTCCTCTTTCACCTCCAGGACCTCGTCTCTGGGGAGCAGTGCCCCGACTTGCGGAAGTGGCACGGACGGGGCGGCGCCGACTCTCGAGAGAAGAGTCTCGTTCTGCTTCCTCAGGACCTCGTTTTCAACTTCTAGCCAGCAGAGTCAGCAGCAGATTTCGGTCTCCCCTCTCTCGTCTGGCGAAATATGGCGAAATCTAGCGATCCCCTCCCCTCTCTCGTCTGGCCAAATCTGGCGAAATCTAGCGAAATCTGTCACGAATCTGGCGGAGTCTGGCGAACCTCCCCCCACTCATCTGTCGAAATCTGGCGAAATCTGGCGAAACCCTCCCCACTCGTCTGCCGAAATCTGGCGAAGTCTGGCGACAATCTGTCACGAGTCTGGCGAGTTTGGCGCGAACCCCAGCAACCACGTGTTTTGTACTTCCTGGCCTGGACGTCGAAGTCCCTCACGTCACGGAGTCGCAGAAACTCCGGGTGTACGGGAAGCAGGTCCAAATCCAGTAAGGATTTCAACTGGCCAGGCATGAGGAGTCGGCCCCTGGGATGTCATCGAACTGCCGTAGTTGCTGTTCGATCGCCGTCGGCAGTCGAGCCATATCCAAGGCTGCCACTTGCCCGTAGGCGAGCTCGAGGAAGAGCCTCAGAACAGAGTATGGCGGCTCTGCCGCCATTTCGCAGGTTCTGTAGACGAATTCCTGCGGTGGCTCTTCCTGAGCCGCCTCTTCCTCTTTCACCTCCAGGACCTCGTCTCTGGGGAGCAGTGCCGCGACTTGCGGAAGTGGCACGGACGGGGCGGCGCCGACTCTCGAGAGAAGAGTCTCGTTCTGCTTCCTCAGGACCTCGTTTTCAACTTCTAGCCAGCAGAGTCAGCAGCAGATTTCGGTCTGCCGAAATCTCTCGGAATCTGTCGAAATCTGGCGATCCCCTCCCCTCTCTCGTCTGGCGAAATATGGCGAAATCTAGCGATCCCCTCCCCTCTCTCGTCTGGCCAAATCTGGCGACATCTAGGCGAAATCTGCACGAATCTGGCGGAGTCTGGCGAACCTCCCCCCACTCATCTGTGCGCAATCTGGCGAAATCTGGCGAACCCTCCCCACTCGTCTGCCGAGATCTGGCGAAATCTGGCGAAATCTGTCACAGTCTGGCGAGTTTGGCGCGAACCCCAGCAACCACGTGTTTTGTACTTCCTGGCCTGGACGTCGAAGTCCCTCACGTCACGGAGTCGCAGAAACTCGGGTGTACGGGAAGCAGGTCCAAATCCAGTGAGGATTTCAACTGGCCAGGCATGAGGAGTCGGCCCCTGGGATGTCATCGAACTGCCGCAGTTGCTGTTCGATCGCCGCCGGCAGTCGAGCCATATCCGAGGCTGCCACTTGCCCGTAGGCGAGCTCGAGGAAGAGCCTCAGAACAGAGTATGGCGGCTCTGCCGCCATTTCGCAGGTTCTGTAGACGAATTCCTGCGGTGGCTCTTCCTGAGCCGCCTCTTCCTCTTTCACCTCCAGGACCTCGTCTCTGGGGAGCAGTGCCCCGACTTGCGGAAGTGGCACGGACGGGGCGGCGCCGACTCTCGAGAGAAGAGTCTCGTTCTGCTTCCTCAGGACCTCGTTTTCAACTTCTAGCCAGCAGAGTCAGCAGCAGATTTCGGTCTCCCCTCTCTCGTCTGGCGAAATATGGCGAAATCTAGCGATCCCCTCCCCTCTCTCGTCTGGCCAAATCTGGCGAAATCTAGCGAAATCTGTCACGAATCTGGCGGAGTCTGGCGAACCTCCCCCCACTCATCTGTCGAAATCTGGCGAAATCTGGCGAAACCCTCCCCACTCGTCTGCCGAAATCTGGCGAAGTCTGGCGACAATCTGTCACGAGTCTGGCGAGTTTGGCGCGAACCCCAGCAACCACGTGTTTTGTACTTCCTGGCCTGGACGTCGAAGTCCCTCACGTCACGGAGTCGCAGAAACTCCGGGTGTACGGGAAGCAGGTCCAAATCCAGTAAGGATTTCAACTGGCCAGGCATGAGGAGTCGGCCCCTGGGATGTCATCGAACTGCCGTAGTTGCTGTTCGATCGCCGTCGGCAGTCGAGCCATATCCAAGGCTGCCACTTGCCCGTAGGCGAGCTCGAGGAAGAGCCTCAGAACAGAGTATGGCGGCTCTGCCGCCATTTCGCAGGTTCTGTAGACGAATTCCTGCGGTGGCTCTTCCTGAGCCGCCTCTTCCTCTTTCACCTCCAGGACCTCGTCTCTGGGGAGCAGTGCCGCGACTTGCGGAAGTGGCACGGACGGGGCGGCGCCGACTCTCGAGAGAAGAGTCTCGTTCTGCTTCCTCAGGACCTCGTTTTCAACTTCTAGCCAGCAGAGTCAGCAGCAGATTTCGGTCTGCCGAAATCTCTCGGAATCTGTCGAAATCTGGCGATCCCCTCCCCTCTCTCGTCTGGCGAAATATGGCGAAATCTAGCGATCCCCTCCCCTCTCTCGTCTGGCCAAATCTGGCGAAATCTAGCGAAATCTGTCACGAATCTGGCGGAGTCTGGCGAACCTCCCCCCACTCATCTGTCGAAATCTGGCGAAATCTGGCGAAACCCTCCCCACTCGTCTGCCGAAATCTGGCGAAGTCTGGCGACAATCTGTCACAGTCTGGCGAGTTTGGCGCGAACCCCAGCAACCACGTGTTTTGTACTTCCTGGCCTGGACGTCGAAGTCCCTCACGTCACGGAGTCGCAGAAACTCCGGGTGTACGGGAAGCAGGTCCAAATCCAGTAAGGATTTCAACTGGCCAGGCATGAGGAGTCGGCCCCTGGGATGTCATCGAACTGCCGTAGTTGCTGTTCGATCGCCGTCGGCAGTCGAGCCATATCCAAGGCTGCCACTTGCCCGTAGGCGAGCTCGAGGAAGAGCCTCAGAACAGAGTATGGCGGCTCTGCCGCCATTTCGCAGGTTCTGTAGACGAATTCCTGCGGTGGGCGCGAACCCCAGCAACCACGTGTTTTGTACTTCCTGGCCTGGACGTCGAAGTCCCTCACGTCACGGAGTCGCAGAAACTCCGGGTGTACGGGAAGCAGGTCCAAATCCAGTAAGGATTTCAACTGGCCAGGCATGAGGAGTCGGCCCCTGGGATGTCATCGAACTGCCGTAGTTGCTGTTCGATCGCCGTCGGCAGTCGAGCCATATCCAAGGCTGCCACTTGCCCGTAGGCGAGCTCGAGGAAGAGCCTCAGAACAGAGTATGGCGGCTCTGCCGCCATTTCGCAGGTTCTGTAGACGAATTCCTGCGGTGGCTCTTCCTGAGCCGCCTCTTCCTCTTTCACCTCCAGGACCTCGTCTCTGGGGAGCAGTGCCGCGACTTGCGGAAGTGGCACGGACGGGGCGGCGCCGACTCTCGAGAGAAGAGTCTCGTTCTGCTTCCTCAGGACCTCGTTTTCAACTTCTAGCCAGCAGAGTCAGCAGCAGATTTCGGTCTGCCGAAATCTCTCGGAATCTGTCGAAATCTGGCGATCCCCTCCCCTCTCTCGTCTGGCGAAATATGGCGAAATCTAGCGATCCCCTCCCCTCTCTCGTCTGGCGAAATATGGCGAAATCTAGCGATCCCCTCCCCTCTCTCGTCTGGCCAAATCTGTCACGAATCTGGCGGAGTCTGGCGAACCTCCCCCCACTCATCTGTCGAAATCTGGCGAAATCTAGCGAAACCCTCCCCACTCGTCTGCCGAAATCTGGCGAAGTCTGGCGACAATCTGTCACGAGTCTCGCGAGTTTGGCGCGAACCCCAGCAACCACGTGTTTTGTACTTCCTGGCCTGGACGTCGAAGTCCCTCACGTCACGGAGTCGCAGAAACTCCGGGTGTACGGGAAGCAGGTCCAAATCCAGTAAGGATTTCAACTGGCCAGGCATGAGGAGTCGGCCCCTGGGATGTCATCGAACTGCCGTAGTTGCTGTTCGATCGCCGTCGGCAGTCGAGCCATATCCAAGGCTGCCACTTGCCCGTAGGCGAGCTCGAGGAAGAGCCTCAGAACAGAGTATGGCGGCTCTGCCGCCATTTCGCAGGTTCTGTAGACGAATTCCTGCGGTGGGCGCGAACCCCAGCAACCACGTGTTTTGTACTTCCTGGCCTGGACGTCGAAGTCCCTCACGTCACGGAGTCGCAGAAACTCCGGGTGTACGGGAAGCAGGTCCAAATCCAGTAAGGATTTCAACTGGCCAGGCATGAGGAGTCGGCCCCTGGGATGTCATCGAACTGCCGTAGTTGCTGTTCGATCGCCGTCGGCAGTCGAGCCATATCCAAGGCTGCCACTTGCCCGTAGGCGAGCTCGAGGAAGAGCCTCAGAACAGAGTATGGCGGCTCTGCCGCCATTTCGCAGGTTCTGTAGACGAATTCCTGCGGTGGCTCTTCCTGAGCCGCCTCTTCCTCTTTCACCTCCAGGACCTCGTCTCTGGGGAGCAGTGCCGCGACTTGCGGAAGTGGCACGGACGGGGCGGCGCCGACTCTCGAGAGAAGAGTCTCGTTCTGCTTCCTCAGGACCTCGTTTTCAACTTCTAGCCAGCAGAGTCAGCAGCAGATTTCGGTCTGCCGAAATCTCTCGGAATCTGTCGAAATCTGGCGATCCCCTCCCCTCTCTCGTCTGGCGAAATATGGCGAAATCTAGCGATCCCCTCCCCTCTCTCGTCTGGCCAAATCTGGCGAAATCTAGCGAAATCTGTCACGAATCTGGCGGAGTCTGGCGAACCTCCCCCCACTCATCTGTCGAAATCTGGCGAACCTCCCCCCACTCATCTGTCGAAATCTGGCGAAACCCTCCCCACTCGTCTGCCGAAATCTGGCGAAGTCTGGCGACAATCTGTCACAGTCTGGCGAGTTTGGCGCGAACCCCAGCAACCACGTGTTTTGTACTTCCTGGCCTGGACGTCGAAGTCCCTCACGTCACGGAGTCGCAGAAACTCCGGGTGTACGGGAAGCAGGTCCAAATCCAGTAAGGATTTCAACTGGCCAGGCATGAGGAGTCGGCCCCTGGGATGTCATCGAACTGCCGTAGTTGCTGTTCGATCGCCGTCGGCAGTCGAGCCATATCCAAGGCTGCCACTTGCCCGTAGGCGAGCTCGAGGAAGAGCCTCAGAACAGAGTATGGCGGCTCTGCCGCCATTTCGCAGGTTCTGTAGACGAATTCCTGCGGTGGCTCTTCCTGAGCCGCCTCTTCCTCTTTCACCTCCAGGACCTCGTCTCTGGGGAGCAGTGCCGCGACTTGCGGAAGTGGCACGGACGGGGCGGCGCCGACTCTCGAGAGAAGAGTCTCGTTCTGCTTCCTCAGGACCTCGTTTTCAACTTCTAGCCAGCAGAGTCAGCAGCGGATTTCGGTCTGCCGAAATCTCTCGGAATCTGGCGAAATCTGGCGATCCCCTCCCCTCTCTCGTCTGGCGAAATCTGGCGAAACCTCTCGGAATCTGTCGAAATCTGGCGATCCCCTCCCCTCTCTCGTCTGGCGAAATATGGCGAAACCTCTCGGAATCTGTCGAAATCTGACGAAACCCTCCCCTCCATCTGGCGAAATCTCTCGGAATCTGGCGAAATCTGGCGATCCCATCCCCTCTCTCGTCTGGCGAAATCTGGCGAAATCTAGCGATCCCCTCCCCTCTCTCGCCTGCCAAATCTGGGGAGTCTGGCGAAAATCTGTCACGAGTCTAGCGAAATCTGTCACGAATCTGGCGGAGTCTGGCGAACCTCCCCCCACTCATCTGTCGAAATCTGGCGAACCTCCCCCCACTCATCTGTCGAAATCTGGCGAAACCCTCCCCACTCGTCTGCCGAAATCTGGCGAAGTCTGGCGACAATCTGTCACAGTCTGGCGAGTTTGGCGCGAACCCCAGCAACCACGTGTTTTGTACTTCCTGGCCTGGACGTCGAAGTCCCTCACGTCACGGAGTCGCAGAAACTCCGGGTGTACGGGAAGCAGGTCCAAATCCAGTAAGGATTTCAACTGGCCAGGCATGAGGAGTCGGCCCCCTGGGATGTCATCGAACTGCCGTAGTTGCTGTTCGATCGCCGTCGGCAGTCGAGCCATATCCAAGGCTGCCACTTGCCCGTAGGCGAGCTCGAGGAAGAGCCTCAGAACAGAGTATGGCGGCTCTGCCGCCATTTCGCAGGTTCTGTAGACGAATTCCTGCGGTGGCTCTTCCTGAGCCGCCTCTTCCTCTTTCACCTCCAGGACCTCGTCTCTGGGGAGCAGTGCCGCGACTTGCGGAAGTGGCACGGACGGGGCGGCGCCGACTCTCGAGAGAAGAGTCTCGTTCTGCTTCCTCAGGACCTCGTTTTCCGCCTCCGACTTCGCCAGGCGGACAGCGAGCTTGAGTTCCTGCTGGTGCCACTGGGCTTGCCGACTGAGCTCCCGTTCGTGAGCTCCTGTAAGCTGCTGTGTCACGAACCCGGCTGCGAAGTTGCAGGCTGCCGCAGCCACCGGGCCCAGCTCCTGTTCCAGAGCCTCTCTCTTAGCGACCGGTCCCAGACGCAGTGAAGGAGCCTGCACCAGCTGCATTGGCGGCGGGTCCTTCTCTTCCTCAGGAGCAGCCTCCGCTTCTTGCTTCACTTTACTTGCAGCCGCTCGAAGTTCTGCAGAATCAGCTGCCACAGTCTTCTGAGAGGCTTCACTCTCAGACCACAACTGGACTCCAGCACTCACGGAGGGCGAGGTCACATGATCATCGATCATCTGCGTTGTTAAAATATTGAGAGATCCCTGTGGATGCTCTGACGACAAAGCTGCTGCTGCCAGATCTTCCTCCTCCAACTGCTGAGCTCCTGAGGCTACCTCTCCAGAATCATACTCCTGGGAGTCTACAGCTCTAGACAGCATCTCTACCTGGGGGCCTCCACCGAAGAGGTGTCGGAGCTGCCTTGACTTCTCCCTCTGTGTCGCCTCGCCAGCTTCTCGCATCATTTCGCTGCCCTCGGCAGCGCGTCGCAGCCGATCCTCCATCAGGACAATGGCGCGACTACACTACAGTCCCGGCCTGCAGCCAAGATCTCGCAGGTTGCTCAAGCTCGGAAGCAGCAGAAGCACAAAGTCTCTCACAGCCTGCCCACCTTTGTCGGCCAGTGTCGACCACGGCTCCAATCCCTCGGTCAGGAACGCATACGGCAGGCACAGCAGAGAGGTGACGAGAAGCTTCAGGAGAGTGATCTCCAGAACGCCCACACGACCCACATTGACGCAGCAGCTGCGCAGGGAAACGGTCATGAGAGCTTGGCATGCCCTGCACAGCAACGAGGCCACGATGGCCCAGGCACTTGTGCTCGCGCTCGTGCTGCCTGGCCCCCCCTTGCCGGTGACTTCTGCAATGCTGAAGAGAACGCTTCCAAGGGCCGTCAGAAGCACTGCCGGAAGGTCCCTACAAAGAGGAATTTGGCTCTCCTCCGGCAAGAAGCGGGCGAAGATCCAAACAAAAATCAGTTCGCAAGGGCCCAGCATGGCAAAGGCTTTGTAGCTCAGAAAGTTGGCCCACGTAGAGAGTGTGATGACCAGAAACACGAAGATTCCGGGCGGCGCCGCCCATCTCAGCTTCTGCCAGAACGGAATGCTGGGCCTAGGACCGTCCGAGGCACACCCTGAGCAGAGGCGCAGAGCCGCTAAGAACAAGGTCGCCAAAGCGGTGTCAATGGCAGAAACCGTGTTTTTCATATCTCCATGTCCACGCCTGTAGAAGGCCTTCAGCTCCGGATGCAAGACAGTGCCGAAGGAAATGACCAGCACCACGTAGACTGATGTGTGAAAGGCGCCGGCACGTCTCGTTCCACTCTCGTCAAACGCCATGGGGGTTCTACTGCAAGCTGCTTCTCAAATCTGTCTGACGATCTGTTTTCAGATGAGACGTGCTAATCCTGCTTGAAATCACGTGCCCCACCACTTCTTGATCATAAAGACACCTGCGGTAACGCTTCAACTGCTCTCATCGTTCCCGGGCCTTCCTGAGCTTACATGCGATTGGTGATCTGCATGTTCATTTGTCCGCATTGGAAATGGGTTTCAATGGGTGTGATGCAGCCCGTTTGGCGTGAATAATGATAACGAAATGAAGCTTGCATGCGTTCAACAGCTGCGGAACGGCAAAAATACGCAAACAGGGAACTGAGGATGATAGCCAGCAAACGCGCATCAGCCCCCGCATGGGAACAAAGCAGTCCTCAACAAAAAATCCCGTTATGGTATTAAACCAACAAAATAGGGATCAACACACAATGAACATGAAAAATTGATATTAGAGGTTGTACTGAAGATTGCAAAACCGCGGATCAAAAATGAAACAAGGATCACAATCACAGCGGCAGTCGTCGTCACAGTGGTGGTGGCGGCAGCGGTCGTTGTCGTGGTTGCGGTAGTCGCAGTGGTAGTAGCAGCAGTAGCAGGAGATGTTGGCCAAATTCACCCGCCACCCGCAGCATCCGCAGAGGCTTGAGACCATGAAGAAACTAGGATGGATGGTCGAAAACGAAGTTCTTGCAACGCTCTGGGATGCAAAGAACAAGAAGCCAGTGGGTGACCCTTCTGGCCCACCCAACTCTTACGCAAGAGAAGGCAGTGCGAGAATTGTCGACAAAGCTGGCGAAAAGTGCCAATCGGCAGTGGCTTTGGCTCGATTCCACCCCACACGACCTATGGCGGAGGGCACAGTGTGCTGCTTACTTCAGTTCAATCTGATGGACGCTGACGGTCGCCTACTTTATGATCAGGTTGCATCTTCGTGCAGCAATTCCTCTACACGTTTTCTGAGACTTGAAATTCGTAAGAAGTTCATGGGACGCAGCGCTTTGGCCCAACAGCTGAGAAATGCCTCAAGGTGAGGCTTAGGTTGCACACACGCACACACTCGGACGACAGATCCAGCCGCCGCCGGGTACGTTTTGGCATGCTTCCTATTTTGTGACAAGGAGGCTGCGCTCCAAGTGCACGCAACACAGAAGCTGTGCCGTGCACACCCCTTGCGCTGCTCATACAGCGCTTCCTGTCTTGGCTGCCCGAGCAAGATCTTTGCGATGAGTTCAAAGCCCGTCATAAGCCTCTCTCGATGATGGTTCTTCGGGTGCATGGTTTGTGATTGGCCCGACTTGGGAACGCACTAAAAGCAGCTGATGCGCAGCTTCGGTCCGGCCCAAGGGCAGCTGATGCACATGATGCGCGCCTTCGGTGGTGCTGTTTAGTGGTGCTTTAAGCAAAGCCACTTCCGGATCCCGGATCTAGCACCATTGCATTGAGGGTTTGCGGGGAAGTGGACAGCATGACATGACACGTGTGCGATGATGTAGGTCATGCAGGATATACGGCATCAACACTAGAGTCTTGTTGTAGTTACTAGTAGTAGTAGTAGTAGTAGTAGTAGTAGTAGTAGTAGTAGTAGTAGTAGTAGTAGTAGTAGTAGTAGTAGTAGTAGTATTCATTCCCACGCGGACTCAATGTGCCTGTGTCGTCGTCGTAGTAGTAGTAGTAGTGGTAGTAGTAGTAGTAGTAGTAGTAGCAGTAGCAGTAGCAGTAGCAGTAGCAGTAGCAATCGTCAGTGGAGTAGTGGTGGTCGTAGTAGCAGCAATAGGCGCAGTATTCGTACTAGTAAAAGTGCTCGCATTAGTATTAGTATTAGCAGCTAGTAGCACTTCGATAAGAATTCGCACTAGTATGAGTCTTGGCAGTAGCAGTGGTGGCAGTAGTCGAAGTACTGGTAGTAGTCGTTGTGGTAATAGTAGTAGTAGTAGTAGTAGTAGTAGTAGTAGCAGCAGTAGTAGTCGTCGTACTCGCAGTCGTAGGTCGTAGGTCCTAGTCGAAATCGTAGACGAAGTCGCAGTTGCAGTCGTCGTCGTAGTAGTAGTAGTAGTGATGGTGGTGGTGGTGGTGGTGGTAGCAGCAGCAGCAGCAGCAGTGGTAGTGGTGATGGCGCCCGCGGACGCTTGCAGTCATCGAATGTGCATAATTCCATGTGTTTGCAGCATGTAAAGAGGCTAGTAATTGCTTGTACCAGGCAGCTTTTTTGCCAGATTTGGCGACATGTTTGGAACCCAACCGCCGCTGGGCGAAGATGCAAACAAGCGTGCTCAAGCTCCAGCGACCTGTGCTTGGCGGCAGGGATGATGATGCAATACTACTATTTTGAGAGACGCCCAGACAGCTGTACTGCTTGACTTTCATGTTACAAAGGGTAGCAGCAGTGGCAATCGTCGTCAGAGTAGCGGTCGTCGTAGCGGTAGCACCAGTAGTATTAAGTAGTTCATTCCTTCCTGTTTCATGGCCAGCTTCCCTTTGGAAGAGAATCCTGTAATCTACAGCATGTCTGAGGTTTGGATTTTTTTTTGCTGTTGCTTTTGGTTGGATCCCTATCCTGCGCTCAACGAGGCGCGCGGATTTTACCCTCAGTGAAGTACCCAGAAGATGGCGAAGGAAAGCATCACCAGGTGCATTGCCAAGGCTCAAGCAAGGGTGGAGCTCAGGGCAGATGCATTAAGTCATTCGCAGGACGAGCGACGGCGTCGACGGCGTGGGTTTGAGTTTCTAAGTGTACTGGCACAGAGACTGCACGGGTACTTGTACCAAAAATCGAGAGACACGAGCATTGTCTTCAATTGGCCAAGATTGCAAGTACTGGCAAGTCGACAATGCGGAAGGATGAAAAGGATGAAAAGTTTTCTGTGACGACATGCACCGGATCGCGAGGTGAGAGCACGGATGTCGTCGCCTTCCATTCACATTCGCATTGCGACCGCAGGTGCAAAAGTTCAAAGCCCGCGGGTCCATTATTTAAGGGACTTTAAAGTGTCGGCAGGACAACTAGGATATCGGCAAAGGTAGAGAGGATACGACTTCAAGAGGTTCTTGACCTATTGAAAGTTTATTGGCTCCAACTGGTATCCACTGCTCTCTGGAGCTGTGGGCCATCAGGTTGCCGGCTGCAAATCCCTTTCAAACAACCTCAAACAGCGACTGGCTTTCAAATGCAGAGAGAGCACGGGTTCCTCCTTTTGCGGCGTGGCCCAGACAAGAGTTCAAGCGCTCCTGGCACATCTCCAAGCCCTGGTCGCGCAACTTCGCCTTGTTGCGTACAGGGATCTCAGCTGTGTCCGGGTAGGTCTGGACCTCAGAGAAGCATCGCAGCATCGAGCACTGGGGCACAGCATCGCCTCCGCTCCGCTCCGCTCGAGGCCGGCGCTGCCTTCAGGACGTCGGCCTCTCCTCGGCTCGGTTCACGACTTCTCACGGAGTCTCACATGGGTCGGAGCATTCAATTCAGAGCACAGGGCCGGGGCGCAGCTTTCTGCATCCGAGGCTCGTAGCAGGTGGATCGTTGGGAAGGGCGCGCGGATCGTAAAGTCGGCAGGGTCGGGGAAGCCCTCCGCGTAAATGCTGTGCATCGCCGACGGGTGGAAGAGCACCTGAAAGCCAGAGCAAACTCCAGAATAGCTCTCTCGTGTCGGCCAGGCGACAAGGCCCACAAGGCTCTGGCGATCTGCAACAAGTCTTGGAAGCCTTACGGAGAACGGAACCAAAAGCGTGCAAACCGTCGAGCAACTCACACCCGGAACTGCCTTGTTCGGAAACGGCTTCTGCCTGTAAACGCCATGACCTCGGCTCATGGTCCCGCCTGGGACTGCTCCCTCTGATTTCCGTCCCACTCTTCCTTCCGAAAGAAGGAAGCAAATTCCTCCCGCCCTCCGGCTGTCAGTGTTGCTATACAAAGTCTGGTCTTCTGCAGTTTCCGTTTCAACTGCGCTGAGCTCCTGACAAACGAACGAGGTCCTAAAGTGGATCTGCCGTTACAACTAGTTCAAAGGAGAGGGATGGTCAGCCTCTACAAGGCCCCTAAAAAAGCGACACAAAAAGTTGATCAATGCTATGAGGAGGCTGCATACGATTCAGTATGCGCAAAAGCATGGAAACATCCACGGAGGTTGCATACTTCGGGCGGCTGCGCAGAGATGGTTGCAGCAACCTACCACTCCCGGTGATGATCCGAAACCGGCTCCTGCCACTGCGCCGCGCAGCCTGAAGGAGAGATTTCTTCTCTCATGCAGCTGAAGCAGCCTCACGTCTCTGAGCCCCACGCCTAAAGAGGGATCCAGCACGAGCAGAGTTGTCTCTGGCCTGGGACCTTACCTCGCATCCATAACACAAGTGTCACAACTGTTCCTTCCCTTCTTCATTACGACCAGGCGTGCATCCAAGCAACCAGTGATCTTCGCGGTATGTCCAACCAGCAGTGCGGCTTCTGCCGAAACTTCTTCGATCACCGCCTGGCCATGGTCTCACGCCGGTTTCTTTTCGGACGAAGCTCCCGCTCGAAGAAATCTAGGAACATCTAGCCGGGCGCGTATGCATGCTGCAATGCTGCATGCATCCATTCAAGCACTCCCATCAGAAACGTTGCGCTTGCCGCAAGCGCAGCAGTGCTTCAGGCGGGCAAAGGCCTCGGCGTCCTCCGCTCGGCTGGCGACCAGGCGAAGCTTGCTCCCCTGCGTGGCGGAGGCGTGGGGCACAGATCGGCACGGGAAAGACTCGAACTGAAAGCCTGTCCTGAACGGACGAGGCAAAAGGGCATAGTTTCTCGCCTTAGAGAAGAGAGAAGAGATCGGTGCAAACCTCTGCTTCAAGTCACTGCCTGTTGCGTGCGAAACTTGTGAGCTCGCCAAAGCTCTCAATAGTCTTGCTGGCTGCATCCAGGTGGCCGACGACAATCTTGTCGAGCCAGCATCGGGTCGCATCCAGCCGCAGCTGCGGACACGATGAGGAGGTACCCCGAACTGCCGAGCTGCTCAGACCTTGCAACTGGTTTTCAGAATCTTCCCCATGCTCAGTGATCTCTGCAATCTTGCACCTCCGGCCAAAACCTTTCGGCAGAGAGACCTTGACAGCTCCAGGCAAAAGCGACCTCTGCCAACAGACTCCTAGTATTACTTGCCCTGTTCTCGGCCTTGGCAGTCGCCATGCGGCAATCCAAGCCATCGGGCAGAACGCTTCCAGAACTGATAGGGGTAGGGAAGGGTACTCGGTGAAAACCAAACACGTGATGGAGGTTTCAGTTCACCCTGGATCAAGCGTGCCGAGACGCGTTCGGAGAGGTACGGAAGCGAACAGCGCTCAATGCGACAACTCCCCACATCTCATGGTCTCGCGAGGATTCCTTTGTTTCTGCTCGGGGCGAGATGCACCTGAAGGCAGCATCTCCCAGATCTGTTTACAAAGACACTTCAAGGTGTAGATAGCAGCTGAGCGTTCTATGGCTCCCGCAGGCCGCAGCAAGAGGTATCAAGAGGTTGGCTTGGCAGGTACGCCGTACAGCCTTCCGACTTCGTCGGTGAAGGCCGCATGAATCAAATTCCACACATCCCCCCTTTTGAGGGAATGCCGCTAAACCGATCTGAACTACGGTGTTTTTCACGTGGAGCTGGGCAACAGAGTGTTTGCGCCAGTTGTGCGGGTGAGGGTATTGGTGAGGGTATTGTAGTCATCTTTTTCAAGTGCATCAGCCGATGTACTGCTGGCGTCCTTTGGATTGCTGTCGCCGCTGCAGAGCCTCTGCAAACATTCGCATCGCCTGATCGGGGAAGGTCAGTTCGTCTTTTGAGACCTATAGCTCTGTCAGTCTGCCATAGTGAAAGCACCTTCAGTTTCACACCGCGCTCTCCCATATCTTCTCCCCGGCACAGGAAGACCTCGGACTCCGAGAGTACAAGAAGTGTATGCCTGCTCAAAGCTCCGGTGCAAACCGACAGCTTCTTTGGGTTTAGCTCCGCTTGGCAACCCCTGTTGTGCACTGTCAAGGCTGCGATGTGCGCCGAGGAGTGTACAGGAACTCTGGTCCTTAGAACGCAATTACATCGGACATCCGCCCAGCAGCACCTGCTTCGTGACTCTCCACAGCAAGAGAAGTGCTAACAAGCCGCAGCATAGTGGAAACTCGCCCTTTGTCCAAGAATGCGTCCATGAAGGTATGCCTGGGAATCAGCTCATGTGAACTGTCCGGTGGGGAAGTGCGCCCTCCCAGCCGGAGATGATAAAGGGTGCCTGCAGCACAAGCCATATGCACCATTTGTTTATCTTCGAATCCATGCTGCGCGGGATACACCGACCATGACACCACCGCGACCGGAACACCAATCCCGACACGACCACCGAATGAGACTCGAAAAATGCCACTGACCAAAACGACACGGACCGGGGCCTATTGCTAGGGACTTGGGATTTACGGATTAGGCATGAGGGGGTTATTTGGCCAGGACGATTTTGGGGTGAGTTTACGTGCATCGGGTTTAGGCGGTTTAGGGTTCAGCACTTCCAGTTCAAGCTTGTCCTGATTAAGCATCAAAAACCAAGCCCCAGTAGGCCCTAAACCCTAAAGAACACGTCTCCAAACACCCAGCCCCGGTGACGCAAGAAGACCAAGCCCCAGTAGGCCCTAATCCCAGTTGGTCCTAAAGCTTGTAGAACAAGCCCTTAAACCCTTGGTCCATAAACCTGAAACACTAACCCCTTAACTTCCCAGACCAGCCCCAGGCTCTGAACCTAGGCCCTAAGCCTTAAAAGTTAGTCCCTAAACCCCAGCCTTGAGCCCGAAACCCTCAGCCCCGACCACATAACAAAACCAAACCCAAATAGGCCCTAAACCCCAAAGGCAAGCCGGTGGACCCGAAACCCTGTTTCCCTTGGCCTGGGCCCTATGCCCTATATAACCCTGGGCCAGCCACTCGCCAAAAGCACGAATGATCATTTTGCTTGGCCCATCAAGTCGTGGGCACTGGCGAAAGTGACCGAGCTCGCCAAAACCACGAGTTGCTGGGCCAGATATTGGCCCATCAGTTCGTGGGCATTGGCGACATCGCCCATGCCCGCGAATCTCATAAGACTTAAAATCTACGGGGAGCCTTGAGGATTCAGAAGTTTGGATTTGAGGTCTACAGGCCAACGAAAGCGTGGCCGGATTCTTTGCCAATGCAAAAGGTTCGAGCGAAAGAAATTTGCCAATGCCTCCGGAGGCCGGTTTTCGCCAACACCCGCGAAGGTCCGGCTGACACTTGCCAAAAGCAATACATGAATCGTAGCTCAGCACCTCCAGTTCACTCGTCAAACTGGCTATCATGGCACCGAAAATCTGCAGAAAACCACTCTCTGCATCCCATAACATCAAGACAATTGTCTGCTTGACCGTTTCTTCCACCTGTCACCGGCGAATTTACTAAACCCCAGTAACTAAGCAGCAATTACACCCTAAAGACCAAGCTCCAGTACACCCTAAACCCTAAAGACCAGGTCCCAGTAAACCCTAAACCCTCAAGACTTACCTCCAGCAGGCCCTCAACCTCAGCAAGCGCAAAGCCCCAGTGGCCGTGAAACCTCTCGATCCAGCACCGGTCGGCTCAACACCAAACTCAACAAGGCCTTAAGTACTAAGCGATACAACGCAAGCCCGAGCGGGGCCCTAGGCCCCATCAAGCCAGCAGGCCCCCAATCGCTATGAGCCCTAGACCCTCAACCCTGAGACCCCAAATCCTAGGCCCTTCAGCCCCGCACCGAGTAAGACCAAGCCCCGCTCAGTGCTAAGCACGAAAACCACCCCATACCTATAGACCAATCCTCACCCCTGACAAGAGACGAGGGGACACCGACCAGGTCACCATCGGGACACAACCAGACCACCGACAAATGGAACAGCGACCGACAACACGACGGAGATACCGAACCAGACAGGATGGGACGAACCACAGAGCTGTCTTGCATCCTGATGCTGGGCCGCTATGGGCAGGGGTGGGCAGGCCAGAGAAGGGAGATATGTTTGGCAAGATTAAAGATGGCCCAAGTTAGCACAGCGAGGCAGGCAGTGAGTCGAAAGCTTGCAAACCAGTCATGGGAACACTTCCTGGTTCATGAAAACTCAGCCAGCAACGGCGTCCCTTTCTCACCAAGGATGAAGTCACCTCCAGAGGCAGCGAGCAGAGCTCTCGTGATTGGAGCCTGTGGGCGCCAGACGAGTTTTGGCGGAAACGCCGCCAGTCACCTTGGCTTTGGTGACTGGGCAACAACACCAGCGCCAGCGAGGATCGGATCTCTTGATTCCTCAGCATGGGACGTAGAGGCCTCCGAAGGGCATCAGCTTCAGAGCCATGACACCGGCCTGCAAAGGCGCTACCTGGCCTAGTCTTTCTCCCTGCCTCACCCCTTGTCCCTCTCCCTCTAAGCTTTCCTCGGAGCCATAGGCACCGACGAAGAGGTCCATGGTCTTCAGACTCAGCTCGCTCTCCCCAGATCGGGCAGCCTCATCGCATCTCGCGCCCCCAAACGTGCGGCCCTCTGTCTCGGGCGCCTCCACGATGACGGCAGGATCCTGCCTTTGACAGACCGTGTCGCGTCGTCTCTAGGAGAGGCAGAGCTCAGAGCGGGAAGGAGGCTCCGCGAGCAGGGACGGGGCCCAGACCCGTTCTTCACAAACCTGGAGTGCACCTCCTGTCCAGGCCCGCGCGAAACGAGCTTTTGAAGTGTATGGCTACAGACGAGATGCAGGCGGTGAACTTCTCCAAAGTCAAGCCTTCTTGAGCTTGTCCGGAAACTTCCAGGCCATGAACTGGTAAATGTTAGCGATGCCTGCGGCATCTCAGATGTCTCGGCGCAAGAAGGATACACCTGCTCAGATGTAGCTGGCCTCTGCCGCTGACGATGCGCTCCACACTAATTCTCGATTTGGCGCTGAAGCGGATCTGCAGGTACCTGTTCAACACCGCTGGGCTTGATTGTCTTCCATAAGGCGGGGCTTGCATGGGGTTTAAACGCTTTAGGCTTTAGGACTTTAGGGCTTTAGGGGCGCACTGCATCATCTCGGTCTGAAGATTCGTACTGCCCTCTTGCCGAGGTGCAAACTCCTGCTTCCAGTTCTCGCAAGTGGAACTTGCCGGAAGCGTCCTTGTCCGAGCCTTGTGGCCTCCCTCCGAAGGCCAGACCTTTTCGTCTTGCAGTCCAGTCATGCGATGCGATGTCTCTCTCTCTTCGGTCTTCGCCTCGTAGTCACCATTCTCGCCCGTCGTCATGAAGGCTTCGCCGAGGCCCGTGCCTGCGGAGGCGGAGCCGAAGTGCGGCCCGGCTCTGCTTTTCTCCGCTCCGCCGCTCCGAGCGCGGAGCCGGCGCCCAGGAGCGCGATGGGCGCGCCGGGCAGCACCGGCGCCTCCTGGGCGAAGCCGCGTCGAACGGCTGCAGGGACTGCGCTGCGGCGCTGCTGCGCTGCGAAACTTCGCAGCGCCTGCAGCACGTCGCACTCCGTCTTGTGGTCCAGAGTGAGGATTCCATAGCCTCGCACTGCCACGTCAGAACCAGCACGCGCAAAGGCCCTGATTCCCACCTTGCGCTTCAAAGTCGTTCATCAGGTACACCTCCCTCATTCCCAGGTCCTCGCAGAATAGCAAAAGCCCGAGTCTCGCTGCAGATCCCCAGCCGCTCTGCACCTCAGCAATTTGATTCCCATCCAACTTCCATCCCAGGTTCACAAGGTTGCACCTGCAAAAAGAGCACGAGAGCTCAGTCATCAGGGACAGAAACTGCAACAAGTCCCGGGCTTGTTATCCACGACCACGCCGGCCACGGCGAAGCAGCCCAGGTAAGGCGGAGGCCTCGTGCGTGAGAAAGAAACGGCGTGTCAATGGGCACTCTTCCCTTTTCTCCCTGCTGGCTGCTTGAGCATCGGGCATTCCAAGCCCCACCGAGGTGCTGTGCGCAGCTTTCTTCAAGAAATCTTGCGCGACCTGCTCTTGGCTGGAGTAAGGAAGTGCAATCGTATTCCAGCCCTGCCTCTGTGAAAGAATCGTACTGAACGTTGGAGTACTTAGCCTGCGTGCTTTCCAGGTGTATGCTGGACCAAGCTTGGCAACTCGGCTCTGAGCGGCAGGCCTGGTAAACCATGCACTCTGAGGGCACCAACGCTGTGTAGGTCTCCTGGCAAAGGCGAGAAAAAAACTGCAACGAAACTTCACTTCCATCCACGCAAAAGCGCTGTCCGGAACTCGGAACAAGTGGAGACGAGTGTTGGTGCCCCCGACGTCCGCGCAAAGGAGCATAGGCTGCAGGGCAGTAAGACGTGATCACACGTGGCTATGCTCACCCTAGCAACCCCGGAGGCCTCTGCAGGCATTGGAGACAGCGACCGCATAAACTTTGGTGGCGCCGCCTCTTCTTGCACCTGCTTAGGCTCGACGATGACGGTCTTGGATTCCGTCTTTTCCTGCCGAAGGCGTTGCTCAAACTGAATCCGGAGAAGCACGCGCGAGGCAAAGTGCAAAGTGGCAAAGCTCACGTCCTCATACTTGTGCTTCCCAGCACCACTCCCCATGGCTGCTGGATAGGACCCCGCGATGAAATCTCAAGATGAGGAGAAGGACTGATGTATGGCACGTGTCGTCTGCGCTGGTTTTGCAAAGCTTCGCATGTGATGATGCCTCGCGTGCGACCGGCCCAGGAACGCAGCGCTGCCGGGCAAAGTGGGATCATCGTTCAAGCTGTGTTCAACAACTGAGTACGGATACGTACAGATGCTCTGCGGCAAATCATGCTAGAACGAAGGGCTGTTTGCAGAAGACCTAGAACTAGAATCCTAGAAGCTTGCAAAGGCCAGGTTTTCCCTTTTTCCCTGCGGGTCACTGCGGGATTTTCACACGGCGCCTCCTCAGGCGCCGACGCTCCAAACCTGAGCGAGCAGTGCCCTCGGAGCTCGAGACTTCAAGAGCTCTGAGCTCGGAGTCCGGCGATAAAGCCTTCCAGTATTTGAACAGGAAGCAAGACAAAGCTCAGCAGGAAGGGGAGCTGAAACCTCAGAGTGCTGAGGTGCCTCCGAAGCCTCTTACAGCTTTACAGAAGGCCTCATAAGGCCGAAGGCCCTCGCCCTAAAGCGAGCTGCGTCAGGAAGCCCAGCACAGCTATTGACCAGCCAATGGCCTTGCAGCCACTTCTGCCTCCCACTGCCCGGCCTGTAGCGGTCTCTCTCCCGCCTCATCGATGTAGGTCTCTTTGTGTTCGACTTGAAGATAGCCCTTCTCGTGCAGGAAATCCACCTGCACCGATCGCACAACCCACTGCTACATCATGTCTCTAAACTACAGGCTCCGCCCCCCCGTCCCCCGCGGTGCCAGGTACTCCGCAAAGATGGTTCCGCCGCGGATCGCGGAGTGAACCGCAGAGATGACCCGCTGAATCCACCTCTGGCTCTTCGCTCTCGGCGGCGCAGCTGCGTAAGACTTTCCTACACAAACTTAGCCAGAAGCCAAGCAAGGCTGATGGCGACGAACTTGCACATCCATCGCGTTATCGTCGGGACCCACTTCTGATACTCCTGGCATTTGCCGAGCTTCCACAATCACCTACGCCGAGCGGGAGCTGATGGTCGCCTCTGCGACCATGGACTCTACCAAGGGCTCTGCTTTGCTAACTGGCTTGTACACTTTGGCACCGATCACCTTGGCATCTGCTCGCATCACACCCGATCCTGTGGTCGTCTGCACCACATTTTGCTGCTGCATGATGAGGCCGATGCCTCGCCCAGCGTTATCGTCCGAGCCTCATTGACTGACTCCATGGCAGCTTATGGGCATACATGCTTTCGCGCAGTTCTGAGCAGTACGATCGTGGGGAAAGTAACCGCAGTGGGACACCTCCGCTGAGGCTGCCACGAATTGAAGTCTCAGTACACCGATCACACCAATCCACCCAATGTAGATGCTGGACTCAGGTACAGAAAACACGCACAGGCTCGTGATGCCCAAGTCCACGGAATGTCTCAAGCAGCACAGAGGTCCAGGCAATGGAGCCACTCACCTGGCTGTTGCAGCCATCAAGTCGCGCATGGACGACAAGGCACTGTTCAACTTGTGGCGGCAACTCTTTGTCCGGTTCCATCACTGCTAGAGCAACTGCCAGCTTCTTCTGGATGATTTGATGAGGCCTCAGAACGAACTCGCCTTCCCCAAGAACTGACCCTGCGAAGGCGAGGCTTCCGCGCTTGCGCTTCTTTGCCATCTTTCTCCTCCTTCTCCTCTTTGGAGGCCTCCTGCCACACGGAAGGTTCGGTGCGTGCAAGTCTAGACTACAGTAGGTCTGGGTGCCCCGCAGCCACTTTCATCAGCTCAGAAAGGAGGACCTTGGCCTGATCCCAAGCCTTGCCGGAGACAAGCAAGGTGTGACGGCCTACCCCACGGCAACAGTCACACATCTATCTCTCTTCCAGCAGCTCTCGCCACATTCTGCATTCGTCGGCGATTATGATTAGACACGAACTGCGAAGACGGAAAGGAGTTCGCGTTCTCGCGTGTCATGCACACCTGGTTTGCACCTAGTAGCACCACAGGAGAACCTGCCTTGTAAGTTCTCCATTGATCCCCCATGAGTTTAGCATCGAGCCTCGCTCTCGCTATGTCAGGCTCTTCGGAAGTCGTACTCTCTCTCGCGCCACATCGGGGTTTTTAAAGGGGGCTCCCGCGCATGAACTTCCATTTGAGGGCGACAGCCGCGCGAGAGGGGGTTTTTGAACAAGAAGGCACGGGTGAAGCCGCTTGCGCTTGGATCCAGACTTCGATGCCCCCACAGGCGGCCCAGGCCTGCGCGAAGGGGATCACTTGGGTCACGGCTGGGCCGCCGGGCCGGGAGTGGGCTAAGCTTTGTCGCCTCTGCGGCTGCAATCGTTGCAGGGAAGATGCCACCGAAGAAACAGACCAAGAAGCCTCTGAAAGTCCACGTCTTGCCAAGCCAATCCCCGAAACGAGGAGGCGGCTGAGGATGGCCCAGAGCATCTTTTCCGGCATCATTCCGATGAGATTCTGAGAATTGGAACACTGTGCAAGGCTTTCTCCATCTGGCGGCTGACCCGCCTGGATCTCTCTAATGGCCTTCACGACGTACGGTAATGCAGTCCTGACCGAAAGCTGGATTGGATCCTGGATGCTGGCTTTCGACATTCATTGCTGCCAAGCCACAGCAGGAAAATCCATGCCTTTGCAAGATATGGGGCTGCCTGCCTGCCACACCAGATGAATTTTCAAGCAGCTCTGAGCAACAACAGTTTTGCAGCTAGTTTCCCCCCACCTTACCGTGTTCCGAATGTTGGGCGGAAAGTTCTGCGCAACTTCCTTCATACAGTAGCTTCAGATGCGATGAGTTCCATCAGGTCGGGTTACTAGATGGGGATGCCTCAATGGCAGCAGCGATACGCTGTAGCTCTGCATCAGACACCTTGCAACAGGATACAAGTAACCTGAGTAAAAGAGGCGAGTGCTTCAAGCTGGCCTGATCCTTGTGCGCGCTTTGAGCTGCGCCCTTCTTTTTTGTTGCCTCAAGAGTCTTGCAGGTGTCCTTGACACACTCTGGTCCCTGTAGGAGCCGGACCATGCGAAAGCCTGACAAGGACTTCCGCTCGGCAAATTGGACTATCCACGTTTCCTGGAGCCCATGCGGTCGCCACGGGACCTGCAGAACCCAGACCTCTCAAGCTGCATGACACTGCTGCAGAACGGTGGAGATGGCAGATGCACGTTGAGAGAATGCTGCTTCCAGTTTTGAAACCTCACCGCTGAAGGCCTCAGGCTTTTGCTTCTGCAGCTTGCACAAGACGCCCCTGCGAGCAAACGATGGGAAAATGGCTGCAGGGAAGCCTTGATGCTGCGAAGGAGACTACTGTTTGAGGACGTCTACTAGCGGCGTTGAGGCGCGCTGGCCAGGGCTTGGCGAACGTCCATGTCGACGTACTCATCGAAGGGGCTTTGCATGGGAACGAGGGCCGGGTCCGCTCGGTAGGAGAGCAGGAGCTTAACGATGACCAAAGGCTGACGATCCGCACGCACGGCACAAAGCAGAGGGGAGGTGCCATCGGCCGAAACCGCGTTTGGGCAAGCCCGGGCCTTCAAGAGCACCTGGCAGTCTTCATGGTTCCCCAGCTGGGAAGCCCACATCAAAGCATTCCATCCATCCGGGCTGGAAGCCTCTGGCTGTGCGCGTGCTTCGAGAAGTGCTGTAAGCAATGAACTGCCCCAGCCATTCTGCCGGCTACAACAAGCTGCAGCAACCAAGGGTGGGCGTCCCATCGTGTCTGGAGACCACAGATCCAGAGACTTGGACTTGGTAAACGTGGAGAAGGCCACGGCTCTGGCGACTTCCGATGCTGCAGATCTGCCCATGCCACGGTTGCCGGCTGCAAGCGCAGCCAAGCTGACAGCAATCTTGCTCTCCTCGCGCTGTGCTTCCATCCACGCAGCGTCCTCGGCCGCCAGCCCGGATGGCATCCCTTTCGACCCAAGGCCAGCTGAAAATTGGGCACCTTTGCAAAGCAGCCGACAGCGGCAGGCAGCTTCCAAGCCGAGATCCTTCACGATCAGGCCAAGGACATCAACCAGGCCTGGGCACCAGGCCTCCAGCTCCACGGAGGGGCCAAGTTGAGTGTCTTCTGGACACTCCTTGCAGTCCTCAGCCTCCGTTGCCGCGTAGCGCAAGTACCGCCGCCGGGCGAACACAGCCAGAACTCCGATTCCAGCCAGGCTCGCTGGGATGATGGCATGACGGTGCTGCAGCACACCCATACCCGACATACCCGCCATACCCATCACCCATGAGGAGAGCTGCCTGGGAGAACTGAGAGTTGCAGTTACAGGCCTTGAAATTTCGGATCTCAGCCACTGTAATCAGCATGCAGGTGGTGGATCAAGGGATAGAGGGGGCTGCAGACTTTGAGAGATCTATCACACTCCTGGCAACCCCTTCTTCACTGTGCCCACCTGCTTCAGAACATCCAGCTCTAATGACCTTCCTAGAGCCCAACGCTTCGTCATCACTGACCATTTTTGCTCTCCAGTCAACATAACATAGGAAGCTCCATTTTGCGACAACTGCTGGAGTCGACGTGGCTCAATGGCCCGTGGCTGAAGTCGCACTCGTCGCACTCAGTTGAAATCGCAGATTGGCATCCAAGCTATGCGACCCCTGGGCTCTGAGACAAAAATTTTGTGGGAGCCCTCCAGCCGTGGCCCAATCCAGGCGAGCAAGCCTCAGCGGAAAGTCTCATGATTTGGACTCTGTGGCGGGGCCCAGACCCAAAATCACACTAAACCCGAAGAGGCTGAGGCCTCAGCCTGATCCTGGCCTGGGCTCCGCAGTCCGCAGCGGGGCCGAAAGGAGGAAAGAAGCCCCTAGGAGGCTTCCCTGAGCCACAGGCAGAAACGTGGCTTGAAAGTCGCCGCAGGGTCGCGCCGAGCTGCAAGGACTGAACGGTATTCTACCGTTTTCTTACAGGATGAACCAAGCAAGTGGATAAATACGCTGGATATAAACAAAATTTGTATGTGTATACATATATATATATATTGTATTAATCTGTAGACTATAGCACAAGATGTCAAGCCATTCAGCGCTAGACCCCGCTCTGCACTCTGTGTGCAACGCCACAGTTGAGTGCTTCAGACTAGCAGTGTGCGTTGCCGAGCACACTCATGCAAACCTCGAGCAGGCTACCTGCACAAGGTGTTGGGTTGGGACCTGCAAGGTCGCAAGGTGAGCTTTAGACTGATGACCTCCCAACAACTAATTATCTCCCACGTACCTTGCTGAGCCTTGCAGAGTCAAAAGGACAGGTGGGGACCGGCCCGTGCCATGCTTTCCTACAGTTCGTTCAAGCATGGCCCTACTTCGGGAGCTGTACCAGTGCACGTCTTGTGCCTCGGACACCCGGACGAAGTTTATAGATGCGAGTGGATCACAACAGGACAAACTGCGACGTGCACAGGTACGCTCCCGGCGGGTGCGCTGTCATGCGTTTTCGCAACGTGCCAGGTCACATCTCGCTGCAGTCTCAATCCGTCTTACGTCCCTAAGTGAGCTCAAGGCTGAAGCCTGTCGCCTGAGGCGCTGCTGCACCGCATCACAGCTCTATGAATATCTAATGTACCTCAACTGCTGCTGTAGCAGGTTGATGACAAGGCTGCACGTCAGTGCTCCATCTCGAATCAAGCGCCTACACTGATTAGTGATTAGATGCCAAAGTATGAGCCATCGTGCACCTCGCCGACCGCTGCGCATGTTCACAAAGTCACCTACACTGTTTCAAACAATGACATCATGACGAAGTAGTTCTTGGTGTGCCCCGCTTAAGCTGTTTTGAAATTTCAGCCGTCAAGGCTCTGCCTCCGCCCGTGTCGGCATGGACAGATTGGAAGAACTCTAAGACATTCAATTCGAGTGAAATCTGCCAGATGCGCAATCAGCACTCAGCCGGATCCACCCTGTGAAGGGCACCACCACGACATAGTCACGACATGCCACTCAGCACTTAGAGCCTTGATGCCGCCTTTGGCCCCTGCTCCTGACAGCCGAGCCGTGACAGCCGCGGGGGGGGCCGGCAAGTTCGCGGGACCCGTCCTGCGCCGCCCCGGCCTCCAGTTGCAGGTCCTGCAATTTGGGGCCGGGGGGCATGCCGGGGCATGCCGGGCCGTGGGGCCGTGCTGGGGCCGTGCTGGGTGCGCCTGCTCCAGTGCCTCTTCTCCCCTTTTTCCTGAGACGCTTTCGAAGTGCCAGAAGATTCTTGAGTGGGCAAGGTGCCTTTGGCTGGCTCCGGCCATGCCTGGCTGGCAACGCTTGCATCTCAGGTCTAGTCTAGCACTCTCTCTGTGGGGATCGGGCCGTCCATGCTCATGTTGGAAGCACCTGTTTGGGAAACTCACTGTCAGGCACGCACCTTGGGCTGGCAGGTCGTGCCGGACACGGACAGGCGGCATTCCCTTTTTTGACATCGCCGTTGCCGGAAACGACAGATGCGGCAGCAATATGTAAATCTATCTGGGCCCCTCCCAGCTTTGGCAAATCTTCGAAGCTCTCATCAGTCAACAGTGCCAATATTCTCGCGTTGCCACGGCTGGGGAAGGCCCCTCTCCACGACTTTCATCGGGGAAAGAAATACTGGAGAGCTTCCACAATGCCCCCAGCGACCTGCAGGTGAGTCGAGACCAAACGGAGCGACGGAAAAGGGAAGCCAGCCT